>PVLA01001083.1:0-164405 GCA_004027455.1 Hydrochoerus hydrochaeris
GCTTGCATTTCCCGGGCTGACTCAATGTCAAGATTAAAATGTTAATTGATACCTATTGCCCTGAACCTGGGGCGCCTTCTGCTTGGAGTTGAGGTCAATTAACACCTATTGTTTGGGATTGTCCCTGCCTGGCCCTGGGCCTGGGGCGTTTCCTGCTTGGGGCTGGGGGTTGCTGCCAAGGTTAGCAAATATATATTCCAGCTTCTAAAAAATAAAGGCGGATTCAGATTCACTCACAGACTGGTGTGCAGTGTCTTCTGTCTCTCAATCGCCGACTCCCTGTCCACCTTTGGGAAACCCTAGCCCTGCCGCAGCTGGACTCCGGCACAACACACATTCAAATGTACAATTGCTGGCATTTTTGTATTAGATGAGGCCTGAAAAAATTAAATAGATCTATGACCAATATTTTGAATAGATTCGTTTATGGATTCTTCTTCAGTGCCATGATTAAAAAGGACGAAAAGTAATACCAAGATGTATAAACTGCAATGGATCTGGGTTAATGTGCACTCGCAAAATAGCACCAGACAGGAGGACGAGATGGGGGTCTATTAGCAAGCCGCCGAGTGGGATTAGCGGGCACCCACACTGCAGCGGGAGGGAACGGGGAAGCACAAACAGGGGTGACCGCGAAACTGCCAGGAAAATGACAAGTAGGCTGCAGAGATGAGCATCGCTCGGATCTGATTCAAGTCGTGGTTTCTAGCTCTGACAGGATTTACTTCTGCTGATTCATAAAATGAAGATCAAATTTGACTACATCAAAGACATTGGAGGCCACTTAGGATAAATCAATTATTGCAGCTTGTTGGAACCATTATAATCAATGATTTCCTATGTTAAAAGTCTGTTCAATATTGGTTGATTTCCCGAAGGAACCCGTGCTTCCTGGAATGAGATGGGACCTCAGTGCTGTTTTCATTTGCGTTGCTGCAACGATGTGTAACGTGGAACATTGTTCCATTCATTTATTTGCCATGTGTACTTCATCTGTGAAGTGTGTATTCCCCTTAATCCCATTTTTGAATTGAGTCTTTAAATTTGAAGGAAAGGGAGTGAAGTTTTTCAATTCTATATGTGATCTAGCTATCAGTCCTTAGACTGAGAGACAAATGGATGAGTTTTTTTCCTTCCTTGTGTGTTGTCATTTCATTCTGTTGGTGATTTCTTTTGATGTGCAAAAGTTTTTTAATAAGATGAGATCCCTGTTTTTGATTCTTTGTAGTATTTCCTGTGCGATCAGTTTTGTTCATAAAGTCTTCACCATGCCTACGCCTTCAAGAGTTCTACCTCTTCTCTGTTACAGCAGTGTTTTCGTTTTAATATTTAGGTCTTTGACCCATTTTGATTTTAGTTTACTGCATGGTGAAAGACATGCATCTAGTTTTAGCCTTCTGCATGTGGAAAACCAGTTTTTCCAGAACCATTTATTAAAGATGCTTTCGCCTAGTGGATTTGGACTCTTTGAAAGATAAGATTACTACGCGTGTTTGGAGTTGCTTCTGCAACTCCTCACCAGTAACAAATGTTGGCAAGGTTGTGGGGAAAAAGGAACACTCTCCACCACTGGTGTGAGAATAGACAGGTGCAATGACCATGGAAATCAGTGTGAAGATTCTTCAAAATCTAGGACCAGAGGTTCCATTTGAGTCAGTGACTTCCCTTCTGGGTAATCTTTCTGAGAGTTAAAACCATCATATCACAACAATATATGTGCATCCATATTTCTATCAACAGGGTTTGTAATACCTAAATCTTACCAACAGTTCAAATGCCCATCAACTAAGGAATGGATGAAAACATTTTTTTATATATCTACAGTGAAGTACTACTCTGACATAAGGAAGCACTTGACACATTTGTAGCTAAATGGATGCACCTTAAAACAAGATACTTAACTGAAATAAATTGGACACATAAGTGTAAATATGGCATTGTCTCTCTGGTGTGAGAAACAAAGTGTAAATAAGAGCCAAAATGTATAATAGATATTGTGAAATAGGAGGAAGTTGTTCAAGAGCAAAGGAGAACTAGAGAAAGGGGGAAAGGAAGGAAAAATGAAAAAGAAGGATGACGTGGAGACACGGGTTTTTAATATGGAAGGGAGAGGAGGGAAAGGCAGTGAGAAAAAGAGGAATTGAGGTATATCAAATACAGGTACAAATTGCCTACCATAAATGTGATCATCATGTCTATCTAAATTGTGCTAGTAAACTTTTTAAAAAAATAGTCGTTAAAGTACAAGGAATAAAATAATGATAAAAAAAGTGTTAAAGAATAGATTTGAAAGCCAACTGCTTGTGAAATTTCAATATGAAAGGCTTTTTTAATAATTATATATAAATGTAGTATGCTTACAAATATGCATACATTTATATGAACATATGCATGTACATATGTATTCACAATTATATTATGCTGAAACTTTTCTGAAGGATAATTTAGATTTATTCAAATGGAATTATGTATTGCTTAATTACAGGTGAAATAAAATGACGTTAGTTCCCATAGAACAATGAAAGATAATAAAGAGCAAAAATTGAAGAAAATCAATACTTTGTCAATATGTCATCTATTTTCTAAATGAATATACTAACAGTAACAAATATTTGTTACAGAAATTAGTGAGTTATCGGCACCACATCCAATAATAAATACTTGGAACTATAATTTGGAGACATTTTATACATTTTTTTCAGGCTTTTAGTAACACTCAAAAATCACTTGTATAAGTATGAAAAGTTAAGCATTATTTAAGCTGGTCACAATACAATATATAACTTCATAGAGGACATGTATTTATTGATGCACATTGTTAAATCTCATAAGTCTTAAATAAGTTATTTACAAAGCGAATCAGATGAAATGTGTGAATACTTGTACTTCTAAGAAGTTTGCTCAACTATAAAATGAGAAGCAGATTTCAATTTCCTCCTCTGTCACCCCATGAAAAATGAGTTTTATTACAGAAAGTGCTGTAAACATTAGTTTCCTGTTTTAAAATGCATGTTTATTTGCTCTCCTTGAAATATAAAGTTTTCATATTTCAAAAATTCCCATTTTTGAAATTATAATATACTAGTATAAACAGATGCATTTCCAATTTCAACAACTTGAAATTCACCAATTTATGAATCTATGATTTCCTAGCACTATAATGTCTATAATAAAATCATATCAGTGCCAAGAAATAACACTATGCCTCTATGTGTATTTAAGCAAAACACATTTAAAATCATGAATTAGCATGTATAATAAAGACTCTTTGAGTATGACTTCATTTTAGCTCTTCAATAAATATAATTTAAAAAGACATTTTATTCTACCACTTAAAGCATGTTAATAGAAGTTCTAAATTAAATTTTTACTAAAACAAATCACAAATTTCTTATTTTAATAAGTTGACTTGTTTATCTGCTTATTAGAGGGAGATCTTAGTATTGTATCCTTGGCTTCCCTAGTCTGTGATCTTCTTGTCTGTACTTCCCAAGTGGCAGGAGTGCAGGAATGTAACACCATACCCAGCTTGATTTTGAATTTTTAATGGAAACCTAAAATATTCCAAATATTTCTTTTTTATATAAAAAAGGAGAACCTTTGTGGTGAATATCCTAAGTAAATTTTATAGTGATAAAACACAATTTTGATGTACTAATGAACACTTTTAAAGAGTATTACTTTCATAGTTCTTTAAAGGAACATTCATAGAATTTTTGTTTTCCATTGTGTTCATAAAAGTTTTTGCATGTGTTAATCTTGTTTTATGGCATGTTTGTATAAAACTGTTGTACTTATAGAGTGCTTTAATACTAGTTGTACAATATGATACTTAAAATGGCTCAATGGTTTGGGCAGCACTTGTTCTATTATTCCAATTTGAGAACTGGTGCAGATATTTTGTCTGAGATCATTCAGTTACTGAGACATTTGTCCAAGTATTTAGTACATAGTATGATTAAAACTAAGTTCATAGTACTAAATTCTAGTCAATTGTTATTTAGATGAAACTGCCTGTCATTCTAATACAATGTAGGGATTGGTTGCAGTAGAACAATGAGAGCAACCAAAAAGAAAAAAAAAAAAAAAACAAGCTTTGTATTCTCTACATAGCAACAAAACTTGGTTTTCCACCATTATTTTGTTTTGTTTTTCAGTGATGGGTAGTGTTTTTCAAAACTCATAGTAAAAGAGTTACACTTTTAAGATTTGTATTGCAAAACAATAATATTACTGGCAATATGTCACCACATATGATCAATTTGACATGTATAGTTTGAAACAAAATTATGAGAAACTTACATTTGTGCTCCGTATGTTTCTAAAAGCTTGGCAAAGGATTTTCACATTTCAAAAGAGGAAACTTGTTAGTAAATATATTAGTTTTTAGACTGGCTTTCAGTAACAGTGCAGGGAAATATGCAACAGAACCATGGTTCTGAAAATTTTTATTTTCAGAAAACCAACTTTCCTTTTTATTTAAATTTTGAAGATTATATCCTATGATATCATAGATATTTAATAACAGGTTTTCAGGGGAGAGGATATTTAAACAAACTCTAAATTGTTGCCTCTGCTGATCTTTGCACTGGAAATAATTCCATAACTTTCAATGTCAAACTACCAATTTGATGTTGATGGACACACAGTTGTTAATCAAGCTGTATCACTAAACTGTGAATATTTACTATACTTACATCCATGGATACTTACGATTGGAAAAATTGAAATAAAAAACTTAAAGTAATTATAAATTAATTAATATTAAAATACCAACATTTTATAATAGCACAAATTATTACAAAAGAACAACACTTTTGTGTTAGTTTTGAAGATAACTAGATCTCACAGCCCCACAGAATGTGTTTACAGGACGCACGGTTATCTTTGGCTCACACTTGGAAAACCACTGCCATACACATGATTGGAATTAAAAATGATCTGTCTGACAATCGTCTTTGAAAAGGAAAACTGGAGTTTATCAGTATGATTTTCTTCTCTGAGAAATGGATATATAGAAAATAAGTCCTGAGACATGACATTAAAAGAGCTGTTATAATATCATAAAGCTAAATGTTGAATTCAAGATCTGAGGAGGGGGAAGGAAGTATGACAAATTTCAAAAAATGAGCTTTTAAACTGTAAAAATTTATTAACAGTCCCAAGATTTCTGTGCCTCCCAGATTTATGAAGGCTTACTAATGATTCAGGAAAAAAAAATACTATGAAACCTACAAAACTCTTGTTAAGGCTACAGTCTGAACTTCACGAAGTTGCAATTGACAAGATGCACATAAAAAGATCAATTAAATTTCTAAATAGCTAGAATGTAAAGCTTTTTGAAAGCTATAATATCACACATTGAAATACATTAGAGAACGATCTGGTAAATGTGTGCACTACTGCACTGAGAAACATACAGAATGCTACTGAGGTGATACTAAAACGTTTAAGTAAATAGATTGCACGCATTGTCTGGGAAACTCCATAATGTCAAAGGTTCAATTCTCTGTAAATTGATCTATGGATTCAACAAAATCTTAAATTAAATTGCAACAAGCTTTTTTATTTGAAGAGATTGATGAGTTCAATCAAATGTTCATATGGAAATGCAAAGAAATAAGAATAGCAACACAGTTGAAAGTTAAATGAATCATGCTTTCTGATTTCAAAAAAATCAGTTTCAACAAAACTACATGAATCAGTGCAGTGCTCTAGTGACAATCGGACTAGATTAATCCTCAGTAGAACGGCATAGGCAATCCAGATACTCACCCATAAGTATGGACTAAGTACGAGCAACACCTAGAATATTTGGAGTCCCTGACTAGCCATATTTGCTATTTGAAGTCATTAAAACCAAATCAATTCCATTTTCAGGAGGAAATGAATCAGATCACACTTTTCAATAAAAAGATATTAAAAGGCACGTTGCATGAGTCCTGTGGAATGACTGTGTTCCCTGCCCCCAAACTCACATGCTGAAACCTGGTCCCCAGTATGACTGCCCTGGGAGGAGGCACCTTCAGCCAATGGCTGAGGCATGAGGCCAGCAAGGTCATGAATGGGGACAGTGGCAGAAAGGAATGCCCCGAGGGAGCTCATTTACCCTTTCAGCACAGGGAGAAAAGACAGTTGTCTATGAACCAGACATGGAATCTACCAGCACCTTGATCTTGCCATCCCAGATCCCATTATTATAAAGGAAGGAGTGTTTTTTTTTTCCTCCTAAACTACCTAGTGTGTGCTAGTCTGTTATAGCAACCCAGACAGACTAAATGGGAAAAAAATAGGAGTAGGTAGGGGTAAACAGTTGGTAGTCATTACAGAAATACAGTCACACAGAGGAAGCAACTGGCTCTGGATGAACGGGGTGACCACCAAATAAATTAAAAACAAAAATTCTAGGATACTCAGCAAACAAATGTAACATGAAGACCTGATTTGCATTATAAATTTTATTTTTTTAAAAAAAGAAATGCTTGAAATGGGATTTTATACACATGCAAAGAGACTACACATTCTTTGTAAAATGGATCCAGAAGCCATATATGAATTAGATATGATATCAATTTCTAATTTTATTCATCTAAGTGTAAATGACTCAGAAGGGTAAATGCAAGTGGAATTGAACACGTTCTTTTGCTCAACAAATTATAAGTGAAGAATTAGAATAACATACATCAAATCAGGGTTAGAAAAAAAACCCAAAGATTCCCAAATTCTATCTGCATTTTCATATATTGGTTCTTTGCTGATTGTTATTTTTTTCTTTCAAAAATATTTGTTATGTTCTTTTCATGCATTTATCATCAACTTATTCTCTGACTGCATGATGTGTCATTAAAATGGCTTGCAATATTGCTCTGAATCTCACAATTAGGTGTCTTTTTAAGGCAATGATTTCAGTTAGGATTCAGAGATAAATATATCTAATTCCAAGGCTTGCACAGTTTCCATGGAATCATGCTGCCTCATCAGTTTGTAATAGGATGAAGAGAAATTGAACTTACACACCTCTCCTTTGCCTTTTTTCTAGGTTTTGCACCTGAGGAGAGAAAATGAAAGCAAAGGTAGAGAAGATTGCTGTGGCAGGAAAATTTATCAGTGTATGTGATAAAAAATGGTTGATCAGAATTCATACTGTTGCTCTTACCTTTGCTACTTCTTACTTTAAAAAAAAATCTCTGCTATTCCTAACAGTTTCTGCTATGACTCAGCACTTTAGAACTTTTTATGCAGTAATTCTTTACCATAAAGTTTTTATTTGCGCTTGAAAGTTATATAAGTTGTTTTTTTCTTTCCTTCTTTCCTCCTTACTTTTGTTTCCTTCCTTCCCTTCTTCCTTCCTTTCCTTCTCTTTCTCCCTCTTTCTCTCTCTCTTTCTCCCTTTCTTTCCTTCCTTCTTTCTTTCCTTTTTCTTCTGTAAAGTCCCAATCTATGGAAATACAAGTAGGAAATACTGTATCCTACAGAGGGTTTTCACAGGAATGCAAGAGTGATCTGTCAAAGCCAATGAGCTGCTCATGGTACCTGGACCATTTACAGGATATAATTTTTAAGGAAATGTGACCAGAAACCTATTTTCAGAGGTGGAAAAGGCCATGGTATCTTTAGAAAATATCAGATACCTGAGTGTGACAATCCCAAAGCACAGTATAACTTTGCTAATCCATAAGAACTACAAAGAAAATAAAATATTTTGAGTATATATTAATAAAATATGGAAGTTCTTAGTTCTTTATACAAAATGGGTATTTAAGTAAAGGTTTTCATTAAAAAATAGCTTCAACGTAGTAAGTGTTGTACTCTAACTCTTAGCACCGCCATTCTGTTCTATATGCACCACACCCCTTGACCTTTAAAAAGGAGAAAACAGGATGTCCCATTTCCTCAGGAATGCACAGGTGTGGGCTCCCCACAACTTTGTGGGGTTTTTTCCCTTTATAAACCACCCCCAAATCTTAGCCCAGTTGCACAGCAGTGTAAATTCCACCCTCACGCTGTGTCGCTGGATACCAGCCTAAATAATAAAGCGCTCTCTTCTTTTTCCTCCAAGATGTCTTGGCCTTTTTATTCTTTTTGCCTTTTTACAATTTTCATTTTATTTTGGGGTGCAGCCTTTTGAGGTACAACAGTAAGATACAAAAATATGAACACACTAAGATACTAATTATCTCTGGTAATAAAATTACTTTCATAAAACTATACAGTTCTTACAATCTTGAATGTCTTTGTCAAACATAGCTTTTATCAGCGTGACAGTGTTTCTGAATGAAGGTCCCTTCAGTGAGTTGACATTTGGGATCATTTGTGCAGCCTAAACAGTAAACCTTAGCCTCAGGATTTGTGCCTTTCTACAAGAACTGACTTTTAATGATCCTATTTTGAATTTTCATTCAATGATGTCTTAAAGAGAATAATTCCACAATCCTAAGTCAATAGACCAATGGTTCAATGGCAAGTATATGTTAGAGCAGTGCATCTGTTACCCAGTGAACACTGGTGAACGAAGGCACAGTATATGCAAAGCACCCAGACCTAATAAATAAATTTACATGGAATCAAATTCCAGGTCAGATTTGAATGCTTGCTTTTGAGTCTAAGAAAAATTACATCATTTTTCTTGCACCTAGAAAATTAGGATAACAATAATCATTCTGTTCAGATGAGTTTGTAAAACTCATAGTACAAAAGTTAAAGTTTAGCTATTTTTTTAAAAACCATCTTCATAGACTTTATATTTAAGACATCCTGGAAAAGTAACATTACTTTGCTTCTAATAAAATCCTTTCCATATATTTTCATACAACTTATAATGAAGTAATCTTTTGATAAAATAGACATGTTATACTGTCTGGAAGTACATTTATTTAAAATTAAATAATATATATTTCATAAACAATGTAAAGAACTTATTTGTTATAAGAGTACAGGAAGAAAGTATAGTTCCATAATATAGGAAATTCAAGAAGAAATAATAGAGATATGATTTATACTTCAATTTTCAAAGAGAATATATAAAATTAAAGCTTATTTAATGTTTGTAAAACAAACTTTAGCATTTTAAAATAATAGTAAACATTTTATGGATGTTTAAGAAATCTACTGAAATTTCTATGTTTTCTCAAGAATCTTTATTTGGCAAGAATTATTCCACTATAGATCAATTTCATTCAAATAAATGAACCTCTGCTTCTCAGGATGGTTGGGACACTATTATGTGACTTATTTAAAAATAATCATAGCCATTCTCAGAAGATTTAGAAATAATGAAAATGACTTTGTTATATTTATGCTACAGCATAGTGACTTGTTAGAAGTGCGTAGAGGGTTGTGGATTGATCTTGAATGTTTTTGATTAGTTTTCATCGAATTGAAGTAAAAACAGGTATATGTGCAAAATTTATTATGCTGTAGAAAATGTATGCTTGAGAGGTATAGCTTGTAATAAGTTACAGCTTCAGTTAAATTGTGAAATTTGAGATATTGAAACATTAAATATCCTAAATTACAAAAACAACTTTATTGAGTTGATATTTGTGAGCAATGCTCTATGAAGAATTAACTTGAGTAAACAATGAGTTATTTTAATGTGGATAGCTCTCTTTGTATTCCTTTAAACTAAATAAAACATGATATTGAATACTCTGTAAAATGCAGTAAGTCTAACTTAAGCTTTCTGAATACTTAGAAATGGATTTCAGATATTTAAGAATGAGCTTCATTTGCATAAATATAGAGTACTCTTATGAAAAAGGGATTGGTAAAATGCTGTATGCCACCTAAAAGACATAATTATCAACACAAACACTGTTGGAGGATCCCAGGTATGATACAGACAAATATCGGAGTGGTATCTTTCTCATTTCCCTGGCCTGCCAGATTATGTAAGTTTAATCATAAAAATATCCAAAACCATTTTTATATTTTTATATGCAGTATGATAATAATTCTGGATATACTTTCCAAAAATTCTTTATTTTCTTATTATTTTAAATTTACAGAAGATCAGGAATGATAAAGTTTCAGATGTCTTTCAAGAACTTTTACTTGATATTAAAAGGTGCATATTCATGGTTTAATTCCAAAATGAAGACATTAAAAATGATGTAATACTGTTGACTTGAGTATGGAATTTATTTGTACTTCCTGTTTTCCATTCATCTTTTTTTCCAGATCCCATCTCTTGACCCTGGCTTTACTTGCTGTCCTGGCTCCTTTGTGTCCTCCAGTCTGTAAGAGTTACTTGGTCTTACTGTACATTTCACAATGAGGATGCTTTGAATGTGCTCATATATTCTTTATAATGTCCATCTAATTGGATTGTTCAATGAAGGTAAGGATTGGGTTAACACAACACCAGAAAAATGATCTGTCTGGGATGGCACATAGCATCTGGGAATAAGTGACGACAATGTCTTATGAAGGGTGATAAATCTACATTGGCTCCAAGGCAGAACAGCATGGGGGAAGCATAGGGCTGAGTAGAGTTACACATATCTTGGAAGCCAAGAAAGAAGAGAGACAGGGAGAGAGAGAGAGACAGAGAGACAGGACAGAGGGAGAGATCAGGAAAAGGGATATACCCTTCCGGGTCACCTGCCAGGTGGCCAGAGTCACTGAACCCTGTACCCCTGTCTAACAGCATGTGAACCTGTGAACTCTTCAGTGCACTGATCCACTGATGACCACAGTGCATCCATGGTCCAGTGACCTTCCCAAACCCCACCTCTCAATGCTTGAGACTTCTGAGGCAAATTTTGTATCTTATTTTCAACCAATGTTTAGATAGTGTGGTTTGTAATTAAAATTATTAAAATATTGATTGCACAGTGCATAATATATGTTTGAGAAATATTTTTTAAATCTGCAAGGTTGATAAGCTGTCTTTTGCCTATGTACTCTCTGAAAACTAGCAAAAAAGTAACCCCCATCCCTAACAAGATGTCCTTTTCCCCGTATGCACACACAATACTACGGGTACAACTTTAGAGATTAGATCACCATTGAATCGCAGCTGTGGATCCAGATATTTTCTTGTCTATGGGTTATGGTATTTTGTTTTAAAGGAATCACAGAAGAAGAAAAAAATCAAACAGAAGATACAAAGTTAGAGAAAAATGAATGTTTTGACACTAATGTTTGAAATATCATTGCCACAGAAAACATGAGTTTGTTAGAGCTTTGAGAGCAATAAAAGCCTGACTTTAATGAAGTTTCTACTAAATAAAATACACTAAGTTGAAATCAAACATGGAAGGAAACTGAGAGCAGGCTATTTTAGGGAGTATCACACCCCCTGGACACTAAACTGAGGTAAACGTGAAGTCAACCTAAAGTCTTAAAGTCATACGAATTTGTTGATTCAAGAGGAGTTTTTGACCAAAAAACTTCCCAGAGGACTAAAAACATAGAACACACTACAGTTAGAAGAGGCAGTACAGGAGGCAAAGGATATTTAAGTGTTTTCAGAACTGACTTTTGCCAGTGTGATTTATACATAGGTAGCGCCAGATGATGAGAGATTTTATATCCAAAAGTTATGTCATCAATGCATATGCTTTTTTCTAATATATCTGCATTTGTATTTTCTTTTTCAGTTTTTATTTTTAAGAGTACAAATTGGAACACCTACATGGCATACCTTAATATTGTTTCATTCCTTCGATTTTTAAAAATAAGACATCATGTAAAAAAAAATAAAAATAAAATACTACCTTAATAGAAGATTAATCTTTAGCAATCTTATACTAACTTACAGTTTTCAAAAGTCTAAATGGACATTCATAAATTTAGAAGGAAAATTAAGTATGACTAAAAAGGAAATTATAGTTATTTTCACAGTAATAAGAATAAAATCTGTGAAACCATGAAATATCACTATAATAACAAATAATTGTGTGCTAAGAAATTTCCTTTATGTATCAGTTCAACCTCAGATGAGTCCAGAACACATTTTAGCTTAATTCTTTTTGGAATTACAATGATGTATAGAAATAAATATGAAAATAATCTATTTCTTTTTCAGTCAGAGGAATATACAAACAAAACCTTTAGCTACACAATGTATTTCCTGCTATATGTTTGTTGTTTCCATCTTGCTGAAGATTTAAAAATATTTGTTTTTCTACAGAATGTAGAAAGGTAATCTGTTGATAACTTTCGGCTTACTTCAAACACTTCTGTTCAAAATTAAGCTAACTGTTAAAGAAAATAACTAGCTGCATGAATAATGCCTTTTCTAGTTATTCCTGTCTTACCTTTCCTCTTAGATCTTAGTAACCACTTTACAGTGGTTTTATGGCAGAACCAGTTTGACCACTGCCAGTAGCAACCAATGGTAATTCCTAATTGGATAATATCATGATTTTCTTTTAGTTCTGATCTGTTCATTGAGAGCCACCAAATTATGATTCCTTGAAACATAATCCACCAAATGACCAAGTTATTCAAAAGAAATTTGACAAAAAAATTCCTAAATAATCCTCAAGAATGAACATTGAAAGAATTGTTAAAATGTTTTGCAAAAACATTCCATTGACCTCAGCTGCAAGAACTCTGCAATATCCTTTGCAAAGTTCACTAGCTCTGGTCGATCTATGGTCGGAGGTGTGATTTCCATGTCTAGCACTCCAGGTTAGCACTAGAGCAATGGGCCCTCCCAGTGGGGTTGGTTCTGCTCTCCAAAGCTTTAAATTTACACCTTCTCTGTTCTCACCTCTGCCTGTGCTTTTGCAGCTGTCCAAACCCAGCTGTTGTTCTACGCCTGTAGATCTACATTAATCAAGCTTCACCAGGGAAATGGAACCCTCCAGTAGTTTACAACGAAAATAAGAAACTGGTTCATGTGGTAACAAAGATGCCTGCACTAATGTCTGCAGGTGGCAAGCTACAAACAGAGGAAAATGAGTGGGCTCAATTCTGGGCAGAAGGTCATTGTCCCACGAAGACAATCAGAGAATAAATTCTCACATCTTTTGCCAACAAAAGTTATTTGCTTATAACTAAGATAAAATCTCAGTTCCTTCTAAGTTCTTAACATCGTGAAGTACTCTGTGTAATAATAATGCATAGGATGAATTTTAAAGGGTGACTTTGCTCAGGAGCTTTGCAACATAAACATCATTCTCTCGGGGTTCATGACATCGGCAGTTTCAGTTGAGAACTAGTAACATGCTCATTCTTTTACTCATTTACTTCACATCTTTGCACATTTTGGACAGAGAGGTTTTCATGACAATGGTTTACTCTGTGTAAATAAAAATAACCTGTATTAAATAAGCTAAAGCCAAAATATCAGTAACCTACAGATGAATGTGATGTGTCCCTCATTCTACCCATCTACCAGAAAAAGGACAAATGAATGCTATATTATCTCAACACATTTCCAGGAAAAGAGCAGAATACTTGCAGAGTTCGTCCAGATGTGGCAAAGCTCCCTTAGATATCGCTGCCCAGAAATAGACCATAGCTATGCTTTATAGCACAAGAGCCATAGGCTTTTGCTGTGTCCACAAGGACAAACATGCAAGGCTGTGTGTGCACCACACTGTGCCATATAGATTACATCAGAATATGGTAGATTTCTGTTTCCTAAAATTAATATTAATAATAACAATATTAATAATATTAATAATATTAAAATTAATAATATTAATATTAATAAGGAATAGGAAAAAAGAACCAAAAGAAATTATACTACATAATAATTCTAAAACAGACACATCTAAAAGTTTACAGTGTGTACATCTCATTATGTGGCTAAAAATATTGTCTTATTAACAGAGTTTGAGATGAGGCACATAGGGTAGCCAGTTATTAGCCAAGAGCAGGACAAAGTGGCTGATCATAAAAACCTAATTAATAGCACACTGCCCTGTTCTAGTGCCTCATGCAATGGTGAACTTACCTAGCCTTGATATCCTCTCTTCCTGTGCTCTGATAACAAAGGAGGTTCAAACTCATATCAAACAATGAAAACTGGAAAACTGTATGGCAGTAGTTTTCATTTGTGTGATAATATATATATATATATATATATATATATATATATATATATATATACAGACACTTCAAAATCTCTGGATGAATTATTTTCAAACTGACAGGAATATTTTTTATCTAGGCCAGTTTATGTGTTATTATACCTAAAATATGCGTTTCTAAATCTGAAGAATAATTTCCTTTTGGAATTGATGCCACTATCTTTCAGCGCCAAAGTTAAATTTCAAGTTGAATATAGTATGTTTAAAGAAAATTGTATCTGAATATTGATATTGCTTAGGTTCCTAACCATAGTAGCCTAGTACAGATGGGGCATTCCCTAATCCAAAATTTCAAAGTCTGCAAACTTCTGTGTACTCACACACACAACTACACTAGTGGATAGTTCCACATCCAACTTCATGTGACAGGTTTCAGTCAAAATCCACTCAAAATAAAATTATCTCCTGGTGATGGGTATGACATGTACATGAAACATGAGTGAGTTTCATGTTCAGACCTGAGTTCCATTCCCCAAATAGCCTTTTCAGTATCTGCAAATGTTCCAAAATTCAAACACTGAAACATTTCTATTTCAAGAATTTTTGGTAAAGTATGTCAACTAATAATAAAAGTGATTGTCTCTCTGGGCATGAAACACCCCACTTAGCCCTGAGTCTGTTTATTGCTTTGGGTCACAGTAAAGAAAATACTGATAGTAGGTTCTACAATTAGCTTAGGTCTCACTGACACTGGACATTTTTATTTTTGATAGTTTTTAGCACAAGAAATAAGATGCAATTAGAAGTGCAAGAACAAGTCAAAATGTTTGTCATTTAAAAAGAATTTGATCTGAGGGCAGAATGCACACAAACTACTGTGAAATTACCATCACTGGATTTTGAAAAATTTCTTTACATGATGAAATCACTGGAAACAGAAAATTTATGTTTTCTAGAAAAAAATAAAGACAGAACTTTTTTTTAAAAGAAGATATAGAGGCTTAAAAAAACAATTTGGTTTAGAGGTAATTTTAAAATAAGCTTCTTTTTAGCTAGTCTATACTAGTTTCCATGGTGCCCATTGGAGCAGAGTGACATGCCAATTCAAAATTGACTTCTAAAAGGCTAAATAAAGAAATGCTCCAAATGAAAAAAAATGAGAATTGCTGAGTAAATGATAATTGCTAATGACATCGAACAAACAGGTTAATTGATGTTGGGAATTTGAGACATTTTGAGTGTCATTTTCTGATAAAGGTGATAATAGTCCTCATTTTTTTCCTTAACAATATTCACTACCCTGCCATATGGGAGGAAAATTTCCAGCTCAGAATCACTCCTTCTGTGCACTCAGCTCATTTTCATAGCAGACAAATCTGAATGAAGATAGGATTGTGCCAGAGAGTAATTTAATGAAGATCCACTGTCCCTGGAAGACAGCAAAAGAGAGAGGACTTTTGCTGCTGTTGGATTTGTTATTAGTGCCTAAAATAGACTGCCTTTTTTATTATTAAAAACACTTCTAACTTAAAACACCTAAACTGGCAGCAATAATTTCAAAACTGGAATATAATTTGACCTCTCCTGTTCTCCCAAGCTGCATCTCTCCTAATCTTCCCTATTTCTGCCAACTGTTGAGCTCCTGTACTGCTGTTTGAGCCACAACAAGGGTCGCTGGTGTAGACATTGTTTAGGACAATAGTTTTAAAGCAAGTAAGGCAATATCAGTTAGCTTCCAATAACTCTTTTAGAGTTTATTTTGCATTCAGCAAAGTGGCAGAAAATCCATAAAGTCTTGATTTACAAAGACTCGCATATCATTTTTCCTCAGTACACATTTCTACACTTGTAATGATTATCAAATACATTTCCCCTTTAATTGACAATTTTTTCTGAAATAAAATATTATTTCCTCAGTTTTCACTAACACTCCCAGTTTTATTGTTTGTCATACTTTCCCATTTTTAATATACCACTAGTAGAAATTAATAATTTAGAATTTAATTTTCTATTTGTTAATTAAATATCTCTTTTTCTTGCTATGCTATAAAGCATATGTTGAGATAAGGACAATATTTAATTCAGTAAACATATCTGGAAGATATACTTGAAAAAAGTACACTATTGAGTAATAAATGACAACCCTAAATGAACAATGATTATGTTGAATTTGCTTGATTTTGGGTTTAAGTTTTACAACTGCAACTGAATAAACAAGGCTGTCAGTTCGATCTGAGACTATATTACTTGTTTCCTCTTTAAGTACAACATTTCTTTAATTCTGATGTTCAAAATCAAAACTTCATCACCAATTACTCAATCCAAGACCTTTCTACAAGTGCCTTATCAGAAAAGACTGACTTATTTTTCATATTTTAAAAGAAGGAACACATTTAAATGTATTTAGTTTGTACAATGAAATCTCTTTCTCCTGCCTGTATTCCATCCACTCAGTTTTCCTCCCAGACAGTGTTCATCTTTATTAGCTTCTACTAACTGTACCACAGACATTCTTTATGTTTATATGGAAATATTTTTGCAATGCTTCCCCCTTACTCCATTCTGAAATCTTAGACCATCTATCTTTATTCTGTATCTTGATAATGTACACTAGAGGTGGTTCTAAACAAAGCAACATGGATCTCACTATACACACTGCAAAATGTGTGAGAGATTTTTGTTTTATTGCTCTATTATTGACTCAGTTCTCTGATTTTAAAACACCGCCCTGCACCTGCTGGTGGTGGTCTCCCCAAATCAAAGACCCTCTCCAAAATTGGGCATCTGAGATAAATACACATTTCTCAGATGAAGAGATGCAAATGGCAAATAAATACATGGAAAAATGTTTACCACCACTGGTCATTCGAGAAATACAAATTAAAATAGCATTGAGATTTCATCTCACTCCAGAAAGAATGGCTGCCATCCAGAAATCAACTGATAATAAATGTTGATGAGACCATGGAGAAAAAGGAACACTTCCCCACTGTTGGTGGGAATGTAGACTAGTAAAGACATGATAGAAATCAGTATGGAGATTCCTCAAAAAACTAGGATTGGAAGTTCCATTTAATCCAGCTATTCCTCTACTGGGTATTTTCCCAGAAAGATTGAAAAGGTCACGTCACAGTGATATATGTGTACTCATGTTCATAGCAGCACAATTTGTGATAGCTAAATCTTGGAAACAACCAAAATGCCCATCAATGGCAGAATGGATGAAAAAGATGTGGCATTTCTATACAATTTAATATTACTCAGCTATAAAAAAGGATGATCTGGAGGCTTGTATAGGTAGATGGAAGCAACTTGAGACTATTTTCATAAGTGAAATAAATAAGACTCATATTTGTAAATATCACATTGTCTCTCTAGTGTACAAAATAATAAAAACTGAAGGATTAATGAGATCTAAAATGTATAATAGATATTGTAAAAACAAAAGGGAGGAAAGTTCTCTAAAGGATATAACTGTACCTGTTTTGGGGTGTGTAAGACAGATAACGATACTATGAAGTTTTTGTTGGATCATTGAACAGAATGGTTTGCACTGTCATTGTTTGATTATCTGTCCACTTTTTATGCCTTGGTTTTGTAACTTGAACAACTATTTTTAAGATGACAGTATGTAATTTATCGACTAGTGATTTCTTATTTTTTTGAAATTCTGTATTGTTTCTACCCTCTTTCTCTTTTACTTTTTTTGTCTAAATAAAAAAAAATTGAAAGAAAAACAATATGGCTCTCTGATTATAAGCTGAATTGTTATGATTAGTAATTTTAATTCCCCCACCCTGGCAAAATGGTTAGAAGCAAAAACAAGAGAAATGAGTTCTTATATATAGTAAACACTCAAAGCAAGTTGATGGCAGTTGTAGCCAATGAAGGAAAATGGAAAAATGAAGAAAGTTGAGTAGGATGAAATATTTTATATAAGGAAGAGAAGAAAATATCAAAAAATATGATGGGCAAATGGATACAGGAAACTTCTAGATGTGTCTAGACACATATGTGTACATATGTGTCCATGTGTGTTAAGAATGCAACGTACCTTGATATGTACAATCTGCACATGAACAGTCAAACAAAAAGAGATACTACTTTTAATTTAAAATGAACTATGAAATATGCTTTTAGAAGCATCAACATTTCATGTGACTCATTTTTAAATCAGCTAATTATATAAGTATGGTTTCAAATATATAAATTACTAATTTGGAGCTTTAGGCACCAATCTAACCTTGTATTAAAAACAGATAAAAGTGTGTCTTTGGTACAGTGACTTAACTGCAAGGAACAAATTCATCTCTTAGAGATGGCAGAACAGAAATGCTTGAAGTCATTTGTGCTGACAGCACGGAGACAGAAAATATCATTGAATTTCTATTGTAGAAAATGTGCTGTACACAGAAGTAGCTTTCAAAGCACTCCCATGAAAAGAAGTCGCTCAGGCAAATTCAGACAGAGTTTATTCTTGTCAAAGTAACCAGACAAAATTAAGGTCATGATCTACAAAATCAGCCTATGTCCAAACTGATTTGAGCTCCTAGACTTGCTGTAGACAGTGGCTTACTTGCTGATTTGAAAGATGGGAATAAAAGATTACAGCTTAGGATCTTTATTTCCACTGGAAACTTTCATTTTCAGCAGAGGCACCTTTCAGAGAAATTCTCAGTTTACAGTGACATAACATGAATGGACCTTAATCTGTGTTCTAAGAGAAGGTGAATTTCTTTAGGAAATTCTTGTCCATGCCCAGGATGAAACAGCATTGATGTGTCAAATCCCAAGACCACTGTTGGCTTAACTCTTAAAGTCCCGACCTTAAATTTATGAACATGGTGTTTCTCTACTGTGTTTTAAGTTATGATTTGGTTACCTGTTCTTACCTTCCTCATTGCTATTTTACTGTATATTAATCAAACTTTACTTTTGCAACAATACTAAAGTGGATTATCACCTCGAATCAAAGTACAAGTAGGAAAATTTTTCAGCTTAGTTTAAGAGTCACCATATGCCGTTTCAAGGTCAGTTGATGTTCTCACATACAATCTAGCAGATCTAATTTCATTTCTAGTGCTTATTGGGTGACTTACAGCAAAAATTTGCATGTGATAGTATTATGTGAGTTAGAAATTACCCTACAATATTAATTATCATTACTTAGTGATATCTCATGAAAGATCATTAATTAGTTAGCATTTAAAATCTGATGATTTTTAATGTGTGATTTCCAACTGGTTTAGATCACCTTCTGGAACTGCAATCCCATATATTATGTTGGTACAAAAGCTAGTAAACAGTTCAGAGGCAGTTTTAATTGAACATATAGAATTTGAGATAAAATTCCTCCCTAAATCTGACCCTGCCTTTGTCACCTACTATCCTACCAGACACTTAATGCAGAGTCCCTTATGGTCTCATTTTCACTCAGCACCAACATCCAAATCAACTGCTAATGATTATGATAGAATAAGCTGAAGAAGCAAGCATTCGTGTTCATCTACTCACCTCCGTTCCTAACCTCTTATTTTATTTCAGTGCACCTTCTATTCTCATCTGGATTATTTCAACAGCTTTCTACTTGGTCTTCTTCTATACACATCTCTTCAAAACATTTTCCCAAATTGAGAACAAAGTTGATCCAATACCAACTAGACATTCTCCAATAATATATAGTTTAAATAACTTGTATCCCCTACTCCATATCATGGAAGCAAAATGTCAGAGAAAGATTTCCATGGGAGTTGTTTATTTGGGAAGTGATCCCAAGAAACAAATACAGGATGCAAGGGAACAAAGCCAATGAAGGCACATAAACTACATAAATGTTAATACATCTTATGAAACTGCCTGTAACTCAAGATTTGGAAACTTAGAAAATGAAGAAAAGTCCTTGGAGATTCCCCAACTCAGCAACAGAAAACCTGCTGTTTTCAGTTATGCAAGTATACATTCCTAACCAAAATTTAAAGGCTTAAAATAATTTTGTTTTCCTTCTTTAAACTAGGCTCAGCAGGATGGTTCTTCTCAATTCTGTCATTTCCACAAAACACAGTTATTGGTTAAACAGTTACCAAGGCCAGAAGCAAACACAGGAACTGTAAGGGTGTGTAGTAAGAGACTGGTGCCGTTAGTGTTGGTGAGGAGGTGACTGCAGTGTAATAGATCAGAACAGTCCTGGTAACAGATTGGATTACCTGCTAATTAATGCTTTATCCATCACTATTGATGATTGTTTCTGAGGACAAAAACTTCCAAACACTGATTTGCCTACAGAATGGTATAATTTTATTCTGATTGAGAGAGAGAGAAAGAGGAGAAAGAATGATCTTCAGGTACAAAAGTCAGTTTTTTACAATATAACATTTTTAGCATGTATGAGACATTATTGTATGAATATAAGTAGGCTACTTATAATATGCAAAAAATAAACAATTTGTTAATGTGCCTCATAAAAATTATTTGTGATATTTTTACCTTTCCAGTTTTTCTCAAAGTGTTGATATATAAACTGACTTTTTTATTGTTTTATTTTTATACTGATAAAAGTTATAAATGGATAAAAGTTCTACTTGGTTTATAATGCAAAGCAGTAGTACTCTGACTCCTCTTTGGTCAGACTTTTATTCACAGCATGCAATCATGTTCAAACCATTTGACTACAAAATTCACATTCCATAGCATTATTTTTAAATATAATAATCTGTCAGTATCTCTGATACTGTTTCGATGATCTTGTATCAACATCAGCATTTATATAGATGTTCACAAGAAAAGTCACAGTATTTGCATATAATCTATGGAATCCCTCCCACCTACTAATCTCAAGAGGGCTTAATCTCCATAAGGTGTAGCAGACAGATAAACAGATGTACTGTAATGTGTAGGAGATTAAATAAGGAAAAACACTTGTGCAAGTACAGCACAAGTACAATCTTTAAGAAACATTTCTCACCTCTGCTTCGTTGAATCCAGGAAAGTGAAATCCAGGAATGTGAAGTGGTTGTAATTGTGCTGCTGTTGAGTTTGAAGAATTATGTATTACTCATTACTTTTCATGACTTTACTTGCCTACCTTCCTCTATCTAATTTTTGAGTTAAAAAGCTTCTCAATTTACATGATTGTGGTTGAATAAGTAACATTAACATTCATGTGTAAATTATGGTTTTCTTTAAATAACGTCTTGTGCTTTTTTTTTTTTTTCCAGAAATGACTTTCTCATTTGTTTTTGCTGTCAGTGTACTGATGAACTAATATTTCTCCTTGAAATACATTGCAATGTCCTGGCAGCTTTTTGAGCTTGTCTTCTTCTTCAATGTGCCTCTTGTGTAGCTTGTCGTGTCCAGTCCTCCTCCATGCCTCGGTTATCTCCAGCTTGTTACCCAGATGTCTTCCTCAGAATTTTCTTCACCTGTGATCATGGTGAAGATTTCTTTTATCTGTCTTCTCAGTTGGATCTACTATTTTCATCACATTTCTTACTCTGTGCATGTGTGTGTATTTCACAATCTTCCAGCCACATTGTTCGTTCTTACACTGTGTGATAATCAATATGATGTCGTGTCATACGTGAACTCTTTTCTAGTTCTTCTCTCCATGACAGTTAGGTGCCATTCCACATAATATCTTGAAAGACTCCATCTGTGACTTGGCTGCTTCTCTGGAAAACTGTCAACTCATAGTCCTTTGAGTGTATCAGATCCTCAAATGCTACCGTAATGTCCACCACAATACAGCCTCAAATAGTATTTGTTGATTACTGAGTGATTTTGTACTATGATACCAGCTTTGACCGGCAAGCAGTCTTCACCATTGTGCTCTTATGTCTGTTAAGAACAAACCTATTCTCTTCTGAAACATCAGGAAATACAGTCAAACTACTTTTTATCTTCTCTAGTGAACTTCCAACACTTTACCTCAAATATTCAAATGTCAAAAATACACTAAGATGATCACTGTTTGTCCAGTGAATATCTAGCAGAAATAAATATGGAAAGATTTGCATTCAGAGAGTTAAATTTTAGCAGGAGGGGTCAGATAAATGCACACTGTCAATGACATTTATTCATGGGTATAACTTTTCATTCAAAAGAAGCATGTCTCAGAATTACTTTACAGCTGGCATTGTTACAAGTACTGAGAACCCAGTGATAAAACATGCAGAATGTCTATCTTAATCAGTTTACATTCAGCTGAGGGAAACAGAAAAGAAACAAACAGCTCATTGTGGTAAGTCCCACGGACAAAGATGTGAAACTTAAGGGCAAAGAATTTGAAGATAATGTGGTCTCCAACTTTGTTTTTGTCTTTCAATTATTTATGTGTTGGGCTTGTCATATTAGAGAAACCAAGAGATATTTACCCTTTGTGTCTGATTTATTTCACTTAGTATTCTGCATTCAAGATCTATCAGTTTTCTTACAAATGATTTGAATTCATCCTTATTTGTTCTCAGTAGTACTCTACTGTGTATATGTGACACACTTCCTTTATCCATGTATTTGTTGAGAAGCATATAGGCTGCTTCCATAATTCAGGTATTGTGAATTGTTCCATGACAAACACAAGCATGCATGCATCACTGCAATATGAAGATGTTCTAGTAATTTCAAAGATACATAGAAGATGTACAACTAAATCAAATGGAGTTTCTAATTTTAGTTTTTTGTAGAAACTCCATATTGATTTGTAGACTCATTGCACTAATTATAAATATACATTCCAATCTACAATGTAGAATAGTTATCTTTACCTAAAGCCTCACCAGCACTTGTTGTTTTTAGAATACTGGATAATAGTCATATTTTTCTGGAGTAAAAGAAAATCAGTGTTGTTTTGATTTGCATTTCTCTAGTGGCCAATGTTGATGAAACGTATTTCTTGTTTTGGGAAGTATCTGTTTATTTCAATTAGCCATGTTTTGACTTTTTTTTTGAGCAGGCTCTAATATTCTTATTAATGTTCTTTCCAGCAAACAGGTGGCAATATTTTTTCCAAAATTATAGGTTGTTCCTCCCTCTGTTGATTCTTTTGCTGTGTAGAATGTGGCAATCTGATATAATTCCATTTGTTGACTTTTGGCCAATATATCCTATACAATTGGGGTTCTACTCTGAATGTCCTTATCTATATGTATGTTTTCAAGAATTTTACCAATTTTTCTCACTGGATTCAGCTTTTCCTTTTTTATATTTAGGTTTTGATCCATTTTGATTTGATTTTAGTCCAGAGTGAGAGATACAGATCTAGATTTATTTCTTCGTATATGAATAACCAGTTTTCCCAGGACCGGGTGGTAAGCAGGTATCTATCTTTTCTCCAGCATATACCACTGGCCCCTTTGTTACACCTGATGGCCAAATGTGTCTGAGTCACACCTGTATTCTCCATTTTATTCCACTGGCCATCATGTCTGTTTTTGTGACAGAACCATGTTGTTTTTATCACTGTGGTTCTGCAATCTAACTTGAAATTTGTGATTCTGATTTCTCTTGCTTTTCACTTGATCTTCAAATTTGCTTTGGCTATTGTGGATCTCTTCTGGTTCCACATACATTCTAGCACCATTTTTAACTGTCTGCAAAATTCAATTAGCAGTTAGATTGGAACTGCATTACATCTACATATCATTTTAAGGAATATGGCAATTTGAACACTATTGGTTCTGTCTACCCAAAAACAGAGGTAACATTCTCTTTTTGAACATCCTCTTTAATTTCTTTTTTTCTGGGCACTACAGTATTTGTTATAGAAGTCTTGTATTTCCTCAGTTATTATAAATGTTAGGTATTGAATTTTTGAATTTAGTGTTAATGATATTGTTTTTCTTCTTGGGGAGTTCAATTTTTATATATGGAAACACTACTGATTTTTGTTTTTGATTTTGCATTCTGACATTTTTGTTGAATTTGTGCATAAATTCTAAGAGGCTTCTGGTTCTATTTTGTATCTTCTGAAGAATTATATCATCTTCAGGTGACAGTTTGACTTCTTTCTTATGTAAATAATTTTATTTCTTTCTCTTGCCAGATTGCTCTGCCTGAAAGTTTTGATGTCTATATTGAACAGGGTTAGTGAAAGTGGACATCTTTGTTTTGTTGCTGAGTTCAGTAGCAATGCTTTCAGTTTTTCCCCAAATAGTAAATGTGGTGGTGAATTTGTCATATGTTATGGTTTGAATCTACATGTGCTCACAAAGCTCATGCAGTCATGGGTGGGGATGCTTTTCAGACATGACTGAATCTAGTATTTGTGCTAGGTTCATTGTCTAGTGATAGGATTGGGGGTTTGGGTGCTACACTTGACCAATGGCAGGTAACCTGCATACAACATAAGGGAGGCAAAGCGGCTTTGCTTTTCTGGCTTTTGGTGTCATCTATAGCCATGAACCGTTGCCCCAGTGCCATGCCATGCTGCCTCAGAACCAACTGATTTACAGACTGAAGCCTCCACAAACAGTGAGCTAAATAAACCTTTCCTACCTTAATTTTGGAAGTTGGGTGTTTTGTTCCAGCAATGAGAGAAAAATAACTAATCCACCATAACAATTTTTATCATTCTGAGATAAGGTCCTTATGCCTATTTGTCTTATTACTGCCTCTATTTCACTGTCTGTTAATGGTTTATATGGAGTTTTTGTATATACTTGGTTTGGTTTTGGTAATTCATATACATGTAAGAATTTATTCATTTCTTCAAGATTCTCCAATTTATTGAAATATACATTTCTGAAGTAATTTCTTACAATGTTCATGGATTTTGGCCGTGTTTGTCATAATTTTACCTTTCTCATATCTATTTCCATTGGTGTGAGTCTTTTTAAATTTCTTTTGACAAATCTGGCTAAATATTTACCAATTTTACTTGTCATTTTAAAGAATCAACTCTTTGACTTATTGATGCCTTATATTTTTGTCTTAATTTCATTAATTTTCACTCTTTACAATTTTTTTTAATTTTAAAGAGAATAAAACAAAAGAGGACAGATCTAAGCAGATCAGAACAGAACAATGTAAGCAACACAGCACTTCACAACAAGACAATTGGATATTAACAGTAGCTATTATGTCTCTTTCTTTGAAATAGTTGAGCTTAGCTTTACACACAATAATGTCAAACATAACAAAGTAGAATAAACAACTCAAGAGAATGGAAGTATTCCAAGACATTCTGAACCATATAACCAAAGATGAATGATAGCTGCTATATTATCTCACTTTCCATAAAAATTTTGTTTTTACTATCATACATATTAAAATCCAATAACACACAACATGATAGAACCAATGGTTATAGAAAAACAAAAGCATGGTAGGACTTCAGAGCAAGATGATATTAAATCAACACTGGCTACCATAATATCTTGTCTTCAAAGTAACTATGCATATGATCACATATATTAAGATCAAACAAAACAGAATAAAACCATTCCAACCAATGAATGAAGGCATAAGACACCAAAGCAGTATAATGGTGAAACTATGATTTCCATAAAATCTTCTGTACTCTTACCATTTCTTACACTAGGGAGACTATATGGTATTTACACAGGTGAGTTTGATTTATTTCATTTATGAGTATGGTTTCAAGATGCATCCATTTATTTATAAATATCTCAATGTGATCATTCTTTATGGCTGAGTAATACTCCACTGTATCAAAGTACCACAATTTTTTTTATCCATTCCTCGGTTGATGGGCACTTAGGTTGTTTCCAAGATCTGGCTATTACAAATTGTGCCACTATAAACATGGGTGTGCATATATCACTGTGGTAAGATGTTTTCATATCTTCTGGGAATATGCCTAAGAGTGGAATAGCTGGGTCAAATGGGACCTCCATCCCCAGCTTTTTGAGGAATCTCCAGATTGACCTTCACAGTAGTTGCACCAGTCTACACTCCCACCAACAGTGCAGAAGAGTTTCTTTTTCCGCACAGCCTCTCCAGCATTAGTTGTTGGTAGTTTTGTTGATCCTGGCCATTCTTTCTGGAGTGAAATGGTATCTCAGTGTGGTTTTAATTTACATTTCTCTAATGACCAATGATGATGAACATTTTTTCATGTATTTATTTGCCATTCATATTTCTTCATCTGAGAACTGTGTGTTCATCTCGGATGCCCATTTGGGTCTTTGAATTTCGGAGCTCTGATTTTTTTTTAATTCTTTATAAGTTCTCCATAGAAGTCCTTTGTCTGAGGGACAGTTCACTAAGATTTTTTCCCAGTTTATAGGTTTTATTTTCACTCTGCTGGAGATTTCTTTGGATGTGCAGAAACACTTTAATAAGATATGATCCCAGTTATTGATTCTGGGAAGTATTTCCCGTGCAGTTTGGTTCTTGTTGATGAATTCCCTACCTACTACTATGTCTTCAAGATTTTTACCTACTTTGTCTTGCAACAGATTTAGTGTTTCTGTTTTAATATTTAGATCTTTGATCCATTTGGATTTTAGTTTAGTATATGGTGATAGCCATGGGTCTATTTTTTGTTTTCGGCATATGGATAGCCAATTTTTCCAGCACCATTTATTAAAGAGACTGTCGTTCTTCCAGTGAACATGCTTGGCCCCTTTATCAAAGATAAGGTGGTTGAGTGTGTTCATAGTTGTATCTTCTAGTCTATTCCACTGATCTTCAGGTCTGTTTTTATTCCAATACCATGTTGATTTTATTACAGTAGCTTTGTAGTATAACTTCAAGTCAGGGATTATGATGCTGCCTGCCTTGTCTTTGCTGCTTAGAATGCCTTTGCTATTCTAGGTCTCTTCTGGTTCCAGATGAATTTTAGGAGAGACTTCTCTAGATCTGTGAGGTATGCTAGTGATATTTTCATTGGGATTTCATTGAATGTGCATAACAATTTTGGGAGAATGGCCATTTTTACAATATTTATTCTTCCTATCCATGAACAAGGGATGTCTTTCCATTTTCTGAGATTCTCTTCCATTTCTTTTTTCAGGGTATTATTATTTTCCCTGTACAACTCTTTTACATCTTTTGTTAGATCAGTTCCTAAGTATTTCATTTTTTTGGATGCTAGTGTGAAGGGTGTGGCTTCTCTTATTTTTCTCTCGGTGATTTTGTTGTTAGTGTATAAGAATGCTATTGATTTTTCAGTATTGACTTTGTATCCAGCTGTTTTGCTGAATTTACTTATTATATCTAGGAGACTTTCAACGGAGGTTTGGGGGTCTTCTATGTAGAGTATCATGTCATCTGCAAATAATGATAATTTAACTTCATATTTTCCTATCTTTACTCCTTTTATTTCCCTTTCTTGTCTAATTGCTCTGGCTAGTATTTCCAGTACTATATTGAATAGGAGCGGTGATAATGGACATCCTTGCCTTGTGCCTGATTTTAAGGTAAAGGATTTCAATCTTTGGCCATTTAATATGACACTGGCTGTTGGTTTGTCTTAGATGGCCTTTATCATATTGAGGTAAAGACCATCTATTCCAATTCTCTGTAAGGGTCTTATAATCAATGGGTGTTGAATCTTATCAAAAGCTTTTTCTTCATCTATAGAAATGATCATGTGATTCTTGCTTTTGGCTCTATTGATATGGTGGATTAAATTTATTGATTTACATATGTTGAACCATCCTTGCATGCCTGGGATGAATCCCACTTGGTCATGGTGTATAATCTTCTTGATGATTTGCTGCATCCTGTTTGCCAATATTTTATTGAGAAGTTTTGCATCTATGTTTGTTATGGAGATTGGCCTGTAGTTCTCTTCTTTAGTTGGGTCTTTCTCAGGTTTTGGTACTAGAGTGATATTTGCTTCCAGGAATGACTTAGGGAGAATTCCTTCCCTTTGAATTTCATTGAAGAGTTTGAGGAGTGTTGGCATTAAGTCTTTGTATTTCTTTTAGAATTCCACAGTGAATCTGTCTGGGCCTGGGCTCTTCTTTGTTGGTAGAGACTTGATTTCATTTTCAATTTCATTAATAGAAATTGGGATATTCAGTAGTTTTACATCTTCTTGATCCAGCTTTGGTGGTTCATATGCTTCTAGGAATCTGTCCATTTCTTCTGTGTTATCGAACCTATGAGAGTAGAGGTTTTTGAAATAGTTGTTGATGATCTTCTGTATTTCCACAGGGTCGGTAGTGATTTCTCATTTTTCACTCTGTATTGCATGAATTTGAGTCTTTTCTTTCCTTTTTTAAATTAGATTGGCTAGGGGCTTGTCAATTTTATTTATTCTTTCAAAGAACCAACTCTTTAATTCATTGATTCTTTGAATTGTTTTCTTAGTCTCTGTTGCATTAATTTCTGCACTGATCTTTATAATTTCCTGTATTCTTTTAGCTTTGGGCTTGGCTTGCACTTCTTTTTCTAGATGTTTCAGGTGTAATATCAGGTTGCTTATTTGTGTTCTTTCTGTTTTCCTAAAGTGGGAACTCATTGCAATAAATTTTCCTCTAAGGACCACTCTCATTGTATCCCACAGGTTCCGGTAAGTTGTATTTGTATTTTCACTTGCTTGTATATATTGTTTAATTTCTTCTTTAATTTCCTCTGTGACCCACTGATTGGTCAAGAGTGTATTATTTAATTTCTATGTGTTTGTGTCATTTTTGCAGTTACTTTTATCATTAATTTCCAGTTTAATGGTGCTATGATCCAATAACATGCATAGGATAATTTCAATTCTTTTGCATTTACTTAAATTTGTTCTGTGGGTTAGTATATGGTCTATTTTAGAGAATGTCCCATGTACTAGTGAGAAGAATGTATATCCTGATGTTGTTGGATGGAACACTCTGTATACATCTGTCAAATCCATTTGCTCACAGATGTGATTCAGTTCTGTTATTTCATTGCTGATTTTCTGTCTAGTTGATCTATCCCTTTGTGTCAATGGTGTGTTAAAGTCTCTTGTTATAATTGTGTTATTACCTATTTGATTTTTCCTTTCTGTTAATACTTGCTTTGTGTAGTTGGTTGCTTTGGAATTTGGTGTATATATATTTAAGATTGTTATCTCTTCCTCTTGCAGTTTTCCCCTAACTAGTATGTAATGACCTTCTTTGTCTCTTTGGACCATTCTTGGTTTGAAGTTCACATGGTCTGCAAACAGAATAGCTACCCCCACTTTTTTTTTTTTTTTTGTTCCTGTTGCATGGAGTATTGTTTTCCACCCTTTGACTTTTGACTTTCAGTCTATGAGTTTCCTTTTGGGTTAGATGGGTTTCTTGTAGACAGCATATGGTTGGATGTTGTTTCTTGATCCATTCAGCCAGTCTGTTTCTTTTAATTGGTGAATTGAGGCCATTTACATTAATGGTTATAACCGTCATATATTGGTTTATTGTTGAAATGTTATCTTTATGATGTTGTATCTTAGCTTTCTATTCTGTTTAATTGTCTGTCTTGCTTAGTGGTTTTTTCCTATGTGTATCTAGAATGTCTTTCAGTATTCTTTGTAGGTTTGGTTTGGTGATCATGAAGTTCTTCAGCTGTTCTTTTTCATGGAAGTATCTTATTTCTCCATCCATTTTAAAGGACAGTTTTGCAGGGTACATCAGTCTGCGTTGGAAGTCGTTTTCTTTAAGGATCTGAAAAACTTCACTCCATGCTCTTCTTGACTTCATTGTTTGTGTTGAGAAGTCTGCAGTGATTCTGATAGGCTTTCCTTTATAGGTGACCTGTCTCTTCTCTCTAACAGCTTTCAATATTCTGTTCTTATGTTGAATTTCCGGGATGGTGATAATTATATGTCTGGGTGTAGTTTTGTTTTGGTTATGGCTATTTGGAGTTCTATATGCCTCACTAATCCATATGTCAGTTTCCATACTCATGTTTGGGAAGTTTTCAGCCATTACTTCTGTAAATAGCCTCTTGATGTCTTTTGTGTTTTCCCCCTTCTTTTTCTTTAGTCCCTATTAATCTTACATTGTTTTTCTTTGCATCATATTGCAGTTGTTGCATTGTTATTTCTTGATTTCTTGTTATTGTTAGAAGATCTTTCCTTTCCTGTTCACTAGCTGCAATCTTATCTTCGAGGTCTATCTTCACTTTCGTTGAGATGGTTTTTGCAACTTTCATTAGAGTTTTTGATTTCCTGTATATCTCTTTGAATCTGCTTAGTGCATTCTGTCTGTCTCTTAAACTGTTCATTCAGGGATTCTATCATTTTGCTTTGTTCCTTTAATTGTTTAGCTGTGTCTTTGTTGGATGCATTCAGTATTTCTTTCACTACTTTTATCATTTCTTCTTTTACCTGAGAGAATATTTCTGATTGGAGTTTCCTCACAGCTTCCTGTACTTGCTTCTTTATTTCGGTTGATATCATTTCATACATTTCAGGTGTATGTGTAGTATTTTCTTCTATGTACATGGCACCTATTTCTTGGGATGGACTGGGGGTTTGAGATTGCATTTTGGTCTTTTGTTTTGTCATTTTCTCGTATTTCTGTGTTTCCAGCAATTTTCTGAAGCTTTCCCTCATGGCGCCGCACCACTGGCTTGGCTCCCCCTTCAGCAGGTCTGGCTCCGCTAGTTGAAAGAAGGTTGTTGGGTGCAGTCCACTCCACAAATTTTGGATTTGGGTTGCTCTTAATTACTTAAGACAGAGGTACATTATTGTGCTGTATCCTTGGAATCATTATATTTTCTAATATGGGTATTCACAGAAATTTGCTTCTTAGAATTGCCTTCATTTCATCACATGGCTTTTGCTTTGTCATGTTCCTATTGTCATTTGATTCTAGGAAATCCTTAATTTCTATCTTGACTTTTTCTGTGATCAATTATTAATTCAACATAATAGTATTTAATCTCTATAGATTTACACAATTTATGCTCTCACTTTTGCTGTTGGTTTCTCATTTCAGTTCACCATGGCAAGACAGCATGCAAAAGACCATTTCAATTCCTTTATTTATTGATTTATTTGAGCATACTTTAGGACATAAGGGATGGTATATTTGGAGAAACTTCCATGTGCTACTGAGAAACAGTGTATTCTTTTTTGATAGGGAAAACAGTGTAGATATCTGTTAGGTCCATTTGTTCAGCAGTATGGTGCATCTCTCATATTTCCTTGTTGATATTTTGTCTGGATGACTTGTTTGTAACACTGTGATACTGAAGTCCCCCACTATGATTTTATAGATCTTTGCCTGATCTTTTCTGTCCAGTGGTATTTTCATGAAATTGACAGTACTGGTATTTGGTGTGTATGTTTTAAATAGCTATTTCTTTTCCAGTTCAATTATCCACTTTACTGGTATGCTATGACCTTCATTTTCTCTTCTGACCAACTCTGGATTGTATTCTATTTATCTGAAAATATGATAGGCAACTTGTGGTTGCTTTGGGGGCTCTCATTGCATGGAGCAACATTTTCTCTGCTTTCAGTTTGGGTGTTTGTGGTTGATGTGTATCTGTTGTAAGCAACATATAGTTGTATTTTGTATTTTGATCCAATCATGTAGTTTGTGGTTTTTGTTTAGGGAGTTAAGACCACTTACACTGAGGGGCATTACCGAAAGGTGTTCATTGAATTCCATCATTGCATTATATGTCTATTTCTGGTTTCTTGTTGTTTTTTTTTTTTTTTTTTGCTTTTGTTTACCTACCCTCTTGTTTAAATGTATTCTTTTATCTGGGTTAACTGGTGATACTGATCTCACCAGTTCTGTCTAGGTTTCTCTTTCCCTGTGTAATTCACAAAAACATCTCTAGCCAGTCCAGATCAGCGACATTTAGGTTTCCCAGAGCTAAGCCGCTTTTGGGTGATTGTAAGAGGGTTCCCCATGGGCCCTTCAGCATTTAGAGGAAGATCAGTGGGCAGAAAAACCCTTGCGTGCAGCTTGCACGTGACTGGGGAATGGTGGAACGGTGCCCATTTTGACTCTGCTCCGATGTCTTTTCTCATCTCCTGGATCACACTCCTCATACTTGCTGGCTAACCTTATTACTTACTGACCAACACAAGTGTTAATGTCCGGAACCAGGTTCCTACCTGGGACCATGATTTTGCTCTTTTCTTTGCCAAATTGCTTCCAGTCCTAACTCAGTTGCTATCTTCTGCGTGAGTCTCTGATTTTTAATTTCTTTAGTTTCTTCATCTGAAAATATCCTGCTCTCCAGTCTTCCCTTCTCTCAGTGATTACCACAGTGGGTGTCAACTGCAGCCGCACCACGGTTGCTACTGTACTGGGTCTTTTGCCTCATGGGGTTAAATATCGCCTCTGAATGGGACGGTGGATGGACCTGCAGTGTGAGCAGTGCTGGAATCCACTGACAGCCATGCTACTTTTGCTGCACATCCCTCATACGAGAATTCATCTGTTGATCTTCTCCTTCAGGTTATCTGCCCATATTGGTATCTTTGTTTTGCCCCCTTTATCTGAGTGCCTGCATGTATTGGCATGTGGTTTTTGAGCCTTTCTTGAGCTGGGCTGTTTGGACTCAGTGTGCTTCTGTCACCCACTGTATATTTTGATAATCGCCAAATGTACTCAGACTCCAAACATTTTGATCACTTCTGTGGCACTTCCTTTTACTCTCAGTGAAGCACGTTGGGAGTCCAGAATTTTCCAGCAATGTTTACAGGCGAGGAAGAATGAACAAATCTGCATTAATGTCCAAAGTTTTACATAACTAAGATAAAAATAGCTGTGCATATGTGTTAAATTCTAACATATTAACTGACTTTTCACTCCTGTAAACATGTTTTTGTTTCACTTTTTACAGTGAACTGGGCAAGCAAGCACACCTAACAGATATGGATCAAAGCTTGCTGTCCAATTCTTGGAATGTTTTTTTCAGGCAATGAGTATTCTTTCATTCTTTGTTTTCTTACATTCACCGTGCCATCTATTACTAAAAGAGGCACATACAAAGAGAATAGGTTAATTATCTTTCCCTTAATATGTGTAATCTGTGTAATTAACTATGGTTTAAAACACACAATAATCATCTCCTCCTTTTCATAGTGCTATTGTCTCTCTCTGCACCCACTGATCTTAACAAGCTACAAGCATCGCAGCTTTATACCCTTAGTACAGAACTCCATTACCTTCCCATTACAGACCTATTATCTTTGCAACATAAATAAGCTGTTCCCATAGAGAAAAGTCCTCTCTAGAATATTAACAATTCCATGTGGGAAATACCTGATGTGCAGCAGTATCATGGATGAATGACCATGTGTCTGCTTTGAATTTGGCAATGGATAAGCCTGCAGCTTTCCAATGACTTCCCCTGTTTTATGACTTAGCCATTACATCTGACTGTTAAGTCTGGTAAATTTGTTCATCTTGTTTTAACCTAACTCAAATAAATGTCACACGCAACAGTTGCTTCGTCCTAGAAAATGATTTCAACAACCATACGTTGGAAGTTGACTGTGACAAGCACACATATACAAGAAAATGAGATATTTACTGAAAATTTTCTGCATTATTTCAGCGTGCCAAGTTCTGATACCGCTGACCTACTCTCTGTAGTGGAGTTCACGAGGGGAAAGCTGCAGACTGAGTCTGAGACTGATGGGCTGCCCCAGGTCCTGCTGGCTTCCTTTTCAAACACCAACATTTCTTGTCCACCTGCTTGTCATCCATCTGGTCAACATATTGCGTTATTAGAAAAGCTGTAAATTCTCTCTCTCTCCATTGCCCTGGAATATTTTTATTCCACCTCTTCTCAATACATATTCTTTAAGAGATAATGTATAAGATTAGCATGAATAAATCTACCAAGCTCTACCAAAAGACATGAAAAACAAACAGATTAAATGGACAGCAAGAGCATATTTTTGAATAGGACTGTTTAAAGTAATAAGGGCATTTATCTCCCCATCTTAACTTACATGTGCGACTCAGAGAATACAAAATCTAGTGAGGAGCTTCTAAATTTAGCTGTAATGTAAAACATTAATTGTGCCTAAGAAATTAAAAAGAAAAACAGTAGAGAAATAATCATACATTAAAAGTCTATAAATATGTATAAACATGTATCAAATCTAAGTTCTCAACAGTTAAGATAATTGGTATGAATTGAAGGCCAAGCAAGGTGATTAGTAAATCAGAACTTTGAGAACCAAAATAGACCTAAAACTTTATGATATTTGTTTATTTCAAAGGAGTAGGACAAACTAACAAATATTGTAAATTCAGATGTCTATGAAAATTGTCAAGACAAATATACATGGACAAAATAAAATATGTGCTTTATATCATGTATATAAATATAATTTTATAATGTCCAAAGTGCTAGAAATAAAACTTAACTAAAATAGGACAACGGGAAGGTGGGAAGATTATGCAGTCACTGATTTGAGTTCTATGGGGAGAGGCAAAGTCAGGCAAGTCTTATCTTTGCAGCTCAGATTATTCATTTTGTCTCTCTGTCTCTGTCTCTCTCTGTTTCCTTCCTTCCTTCCTTCCTTCCTTCCTTCCTTCCTTCCTTCCTTCCTTCCTTCCTTCTTGTGTATGAAAATTAAAGTAAGGGCATTGTGCAGGCTAAAGAAGTGCTCTCCCACTGCGCTGCTTCCCTAGAACATTTTTGGACTTTTTTCACAGTAGTTTTCTCTAAGTTGCCTGGGCTAATCATGAACCCATCATCCTGCTTCGGCCTCCTAACTAGCAGGCACTCCTGGTCAGGGACCAGATTTCCGCTTCAGGACATTACTTAACCTAATCAGTTTTGCAGTATAGCGTGTGTCTCTTCAGATATTGCTTAGGCTTTTTCACTACTGAAAAAGAAAGTGGAGAAGGTCTTAAGAAAAATATTCTCCAGAGACTGAGATATTGCTGAAACTTTCTGTATTTCTAACTATTTATTCCTCTGTCTAAATTATTTTGTAATAATCTTCGTGTTTCTCTTGTAGTAATATTAAAATTTGCAATACTATTTTTACCTGTGTTTTGCAGTGATCCCAACAAATAAAGGGTTGTTTTAAAATGTTTTAGTATATGTGAAAATACCTCAAAAAGACTCGTATTTGCCTGCTTTAAGTCCATCCATCATATCTTAACTTACGGAAGAACTATCACATAAAAGTACAAGCTCACACATATGATATGTAGCAAACACAAATGAGGAATCAAAGCAATGCATATCAACTGAAGGAATGACACAAAGATTTTAAAAATGCTGGGTAGAGCATGGATGGTGTAATTGTAGACAAATAGTACTGCCTCTAAGTCTCATCAAATCTCAGTAGCAAGGCTATTCCATCTGGCCTGGTCAGTTCACCTCTGCTCACATACCTCTCATCTTCCTTCTAGGGTAATTATGGTCTTTTTGAGCTGGTGAAAATGGAAGAAAATGGCAACAACCAACATACAAGACACACTCGAGTCTAGGTTCCAGTCTAGTATCCTATCCCATCTGTGTAATTTTATTGATCAAAGCAGACCATGTGACCAAATATACAGTTATGGAATGAATCAGTAACAACATGGAACTTCTTTAACATCACTTGCAGAGTCTAAAATCTCACGATAAAGGGTATGGAGCAAGAAAGAGCATAGAATTAGAGTCAGTAATGTAATTCACCCAAATAGCAGTGAGTGTCTCAACTGAGATTCCACCTCATGCCTGGAGCTTTGGGAGTCTACAATCAGAAAGTGGAAGTAAATGGAACTTGGTAGAGCTATTGCTATCTGGGGTTATTTTGAGATTAGTTGGGAGATAGCAACCAATAGCTTGCATCTAATTTGTCTTAATCTGTATTTACTCTTTACGTTCTACAAAATCTTTTAATGCCACTTGCTGATATCACTTACTTTCCTCATCATTTGTAGCCCTGCTGCATATAAGAGGTGATGTTTGTTGTTTCCTGTTGGCTCTTCAGCTCTAAGATTATAGTGTAGGTTCATAGTGTACCATCAATGAAAATTTCATAAATTTATTTGATGCTATTTAATCAGTGAATGAACAAAGGAATTTGATCAGAGGAGAAACCAAGGTGACTTGCCTAGCTCTAGCCTTGGATTCTGTGTATGTCTATGTGCATTTGAATGTGCGGGTATGTGTGTGTGTGTGTGTGTGTGTGTGTGTGTGTGAATTTATATATGATTATGTGTCTCTGGACATTAACAGCTTATTTTCAACATGTTTTGCAGTTACTATGTAAACTAGTTATTATGTGGCCATTAGATAACTAATTATGACCTGCAAATATTGGTTTGACTCAAAATGCTTCCATTTTACAGGAAATTTGCACATTAATAAAAAATCTTAAAATATTTTATTAAGAAAACTATCTTAAAATATCACTTCTACAGTTAAAGTGGAGCTATCATTGGTCACAAAGAAAAATGAAGCCAATTTATCCATATTTGGTGGAGATACTAAGGTGATTATATATAATATAGTATGTAATCAAGTATCAAGTATGTCTTAGATTCCACCAGGGAAACATACTGAAACATAAGTAGAAGTAAATTGTGGTGTTATTTAGTTAACTGAGAAGTTCAATGTGCTCTGGAGATAATTTATTGCAATAAATAGAGCATCTTATCCTTGCAGTGCATTGCAATGAATATAAATCTAATAAGAATAACATTTGCCAATTCTTTGAAGAAAATTATTTACCAATTCCTCATCAATTGTACCTCGGGGCCTCATTCAGTTAATACTTTGCTAAAATGCTTCATTGTCTTTGCAAACTTTATGTTACAGGGCATCTTTGTCATGTTCAAAATCATTGAGCAGTTGCTCCTCTTTTAAACGTTTCTCCTTTGGCATTGATGCTCCCAGTTCTGGAGGACTTTGTAACTCTGATCCTCTCTCTTTCTCAAAGTTTCTAACAATCACCTCTCACCAATGAAGGTTTGTATGGTTCCTCCTCACCTTGATTTTCTCCAAACACACCATGGAAAATCATAAGTGCTTTTCAGTCCACACATCCTGTAAAATTTTGACTTGGCCCTTCTGTTTTTTATCATGTTTATCTGGATTGCTCTTTGGAAATAAATTTGAATGTGTTCTATAGAATAGTCAATTAAAATAGTTTGCATGGCTTTTACATACTGTAGGAATGACCTACGCTTACTGTTCAGAAATTATTTTGATCCAGCCATCTAAGAATTATAACACTTCCTGAATTATATTTGTAGTTTTGAAATGGAAGTGCTTGACAGTTCTGCAAATCAACTGGAAAAATTCATCCTCACTTTATACTTTAAATACTCAGATTAACTTCATATTCAGTGTTTCTTTTTAAAAAGTCATTCAAGAACTGAGGGTACCAAAGACCAAATTGGTCAAAATCAGGAATGGATATAATTGTCTCATGCATGCTAACCAAGGACTATATTACTGAGCTATAGCCCCATCTCCAATATCTGTGAATTTTATTGGGTCATAGGAATACTTCCTCATCTGGATTAGCAGTATGTGGAGATCAGTAAGAGTTCAAATAAAATATTAAAGAATATAGAAAAGACTGATTTTGCCCTCACAGCATATGTGTGGGATGGGTTCTCAGAAATGAGAATTCTATACCTTTTGCCAGCTCTGTCTCCATACATTCTGCTGAGTGGATTTCAGACAGAGAAATAGGGTGGGGGACGCTTCTGAGAGTGGGACGCTCCTGCCACAGTGACACTGTCATCATGGTAAACAGATACAATCAGAAATGTGCTATGTTGGACCAATCAGAAACTTACTGTTTTGAATCCTCCATTTTCACCTGATTCTGTGCACAGAATCCATGGGAAGAGGCTCTTTTTAATCCTTAAAATGGGCACAGCCAAACAAAATAACTTTGATCCCTGACAAACATGTATGCAGAAACCAAGGGGGGTTGTTTGATAAAACAGTTTACACATAACATGGTGCCAAGTGAGAACTGGGTAGGATGGCTTTTGCAATGTTTTATCTCATAAAGGGGAGACAACCCCAAAACTTTAGATACAAAAGAATTCTTCTTACCATCAGGCCACAAAAGTACAAAAATTTCCCCCAGCAATTTCTCCTCCACTTCTACTGTAAAAGCTCTGTTGTAACCTGTGTTAGGATCAAAAGTATGTCTCTTTCCAGGGAATTGGTAGAAGCTCATTGTACCTGGGGTATAAGGAAGCAGGGTAAGAAAATTGGTCTTAGGGAAAACACAGAATACACACAATTCACAGTTTCTGGAACATGAGGAAAAATAAAAACATGATCCTGAGACCCTTGATCATAGTCATACCTAAACCTGAGGCCAAACCTGAACAGGAGAGAATGAACTCCTCCGACTGCCTTCCTTTAACAAGCTTTGAATGGCAAGCCCTGTGTGATTACTTCTGAGAGGATAGGAAAAGAACAAGAAAATGCAGGAGAGAAAAAATAAAGCCTACTCTTTAACAGGCGTGGATTTGAACAACTAATCTTTACCATAAACATGCATTGACCGAATATGAATCAATGGTTTACTAGGGATTGTGCACCAAACTGAACAAAATCAAACGACAAACCTCACACTCCATCAACCCCTGACTGCACTAACTGAATGCCTGGCACTGTGGTGGTCTTAGCAGAAGAGGTTCCTAGGTCCAGAGACTTCTCCTCAGTGTCTGTTGTCCTACACAAAATGTCCAGCTCTTAGTGGAGAAGTAAGGAAATCACAAAGTAATTAAAAAGAAGGAAAGTGACCAAAAGACACAAAGTAATACTCAGAAGCACACATAAGCATGGCCATGATATTGAAACTATCTGAAAGAAAATTTAAAATAGTCATGATCCTTTTAATAGTTCTAAAGGAAAACGTATCAGGTTAAGAAAAAACAGTAGGGCTAAACTAAAATTCTAATGAAAAAACTATAAAATTAAGACAGAAAAAATGCCTTGGACAGAAACTTCAGTAGTTTCAACGTATTCAAGGCAAGAACTAATGAACTTTAAAATGTGTGGTTAAAAATCACTCGTACTGAAACACAGAGAAGAAGAAAGAACAAGATGAAAAAATATGAAAAAGCCTACTAAGAGTTGGGAATCAATGTAAAATATTTAATGCATATGTAAATTAGTCCACAAAAGAAGGAGAGAAATATTTCAAGTCAAACTGGATGAGGACTCTAAAATCGCTAATGTAAAGCAAGCCAGAGATCCAAGCAGCCAGAAAACATCCAGCAAGATAAGTGACTTCACCTGCAAGAAAGACACCTACAGAAATCATCTTAACTTTTCTGCAAAATAAATGAAACATCTTGAGGAAATTTAGAAACAAAAACACCATGTAAAGAGGAAATTTAAGAGAAATACAGAAGACTTCTAGTCTAAAACAGGTAAGTCAGTGACAGTGTAATGACACTGATAAACTGATGAGAGGAAAGGAGAGCCTGCCTCACCACCAGCTTCAACACCGGACCTGTCAGCTTGCACAGAGATTGAGGAACGGAAGGATGGAAAACTGGACCGAGCAAGAAGAAAGCGGGAAAGAGCTGGAAGGGCTATTTTAATCTTATACAATGGGCTTTAACCAAAATGTTGTAAAGGCAAAGAAACATATCACAGATAATGATAAATAGACCTCTTATCACAAAGATATTAAAATTACATAAACATATTAACACAATTCAAAGATAAAGGAAACAAACACAGGAAAATTAAAAGAAAAGTAGGGGGTAGGGATTTAGCTCAGTGGCATAAGCGCCTGCCTGGCAAGTGCAAGGTTGTGAGTTCAATCCTCAGTACTAACAAAAAGTAACCAGATAAATATTAGTAGTAGATAACCTAGATACTTACTCTCAGTGATGGATACACTGACCAGAATGAAATAAGAAAACTCAAAAGAAATGTATAGGACATGTGAAGAAGAATAAATGGAATAATGAAGAAGCCCAAGCCCAGAAGTTCTTGTAACTAGAACCTTACAATGCTCAGGGAAGGTATCCAGGTCACAGTGCAAATAAAGCCAAGTAGGTAAGCAGAATTGAGAGCTGGTCAGAGTGGCTATGTTTGGGGTTCGCTGTGTTGAGGTCATGAGGAGCTGTAGAACCAATAACTGAGCTTAGTCCAAGAAGTGATTTCTAAGTTCCTCAGCAGGAGGTATCCCTTGGGGTCCTGGAGGGATTACCTGACAGCCCATTCTAGTAGGAAGTTTCCCTTCCATGTGGTGACGCACTGCGTGGTTGATATTCTTTTAAGGTGACATTCCCTTGCCTATGCCTATATGTGCTGGAGTTGCATCAGGATTATCTCCCAGGAGATTCAGTATTTCTGTTTTTATATCTAGGTTTTTGATCCATTTTTATTTTATTTTAGTACAGAACAAGAGACATTGGTCTAGATGCAATCCTGTGCACAAGGGTGGCTGGTTTTCTCAGCAGCGTTTGTTGCAAAGACCGTCTGTACCCTTTGGGTTGAGGACATTACAAACCGTCTCTTGCTTTGCTCAATTCTCTATCTCCTTCTTCAGCTGTGAATCTCAAAAAGACCTAGAGAATCCATCTCAGAACCTGTTTCCTAGGACCTGGAGACCTAAGCTACCATTCTAAGGTGGGGTGCACTTGTTTTACTTATTTTAAACCTGCAGCATCTTCTTTTCCCCTCAGCGGACAACTTTATTTTTACCTTTTGCCTCTTAGCAAGTGTGACATGGGATACTTTTTAGATTCCAACGTTATAAAAGTTTCATCTTCATTTTATATGACTAAAAATGTTTGACAAGTTTCAGTACATAAGCTATTATCATACTTTGTAACTTGAGAATCTGTTTGTATTGCATGAATATTGCACTTATGCCGTCTTCACCAGTACTACCTCATATCGCTTTATCGGAATTTCCTTGGCACATCTTTCCATTCATTTTAAGTTTATATTCACTCCTAATAGCTGTTGGAATTGTGTGTTATATTTCTGTGACCTTTTGGAAATCCATTTTCTAATATCATTTGCTCACGCCTGACAATTCTTCACATTACTCTGCTTGTCTCTTATGAACTCCAAAACGAAGTAGGCGCTTTCTTCTAGGTTCCTTTTACATTCTAGATCTTTTTCTCCATTCTGCTCACATCAAAACTATAACAATATCTAAGGTCAATTTCGGTTTCAAAGAAAAAAATGCATTTTTATTTTTCTCTGTCAGTGGATTTTACCTGTCCAAAATAAAAATTTAGTACAGAACATGTAAATATATCAAAAAGTCGCCATTTGATGTTGTATTACTTGTATCTTATGGTCAGTTAACCACCTTTTCGCTCACTCCTATAATGAATTTCATTTGTTTTCCTATACTGTCTCATTTCTATTGCTTGCACATGACTTCTTTAATAAATCATGTAACTCTCTTTTAAAGGTAAATTATTGAAGAAAGCAACTATATGAAAATAGTTAACACTATTTCATTCGTTCATCATGTTATACGTCAGTAGTGTCTAAAGTGTGTCCCATACCATTCATAGGCCAAAGAGTTACACGGAAGTGATGAAATAAGGAAAGTAAAAAGGAGACAAAGTTTCTGCTTCTGTGAAATTTACATTCTAGTTAGATGAGATGGACTTCCAATGTCATAACTGAGTGATGTTGGAGACCACTATGAAGTGGCTCTGAGCAGGATTTAAACTTCACTAATTGCCTTTCTATGTTTATCTGTGAGTCTGTTCTAGGCCTCTGCCCAGCCCTTTGCTTGGCAAAGGGAGCTGATTCACAGTAAGTGAACCGCTGTAAATCACTGATCTTGGCTGAGGTTTGTAGGAACCAATGAGGCCAAAGACACCTCAAAGCGCAAGATAATGCTACAGCTGCAGACGCTTGGCTCTAACCTCAATTAACAAGATAGAAACTGCTGGTGAAGGAATTTCACCCCTACAACTTCCTACCATAAATATTATCCCAGAGATAGAACAGTTCTCCTAAACTGGCATAATTTGCCAGTTGGAGAAGTCCTTGAAGGGACTCCCGAGGTCCTGCTCATTTCCCACGCTTTCCTCAGTTTCTCTGCCTTTTGTGCTTGGACCTATAAAAATAGACTGATCCAGAGAAGCCTTTGTCTTAGCTCTCAGATCCTCGAGCTTAATTAAAGGGTTTTGACCCTCCCAGTGCCCTAAAGTCATTAAAATTGTCTCATTTTATTTAACCTCCACCTTACACTCCTTTGGGAGATCAGGGATCTAGGGCAGGACCCGACAGAGTGAACTATTGAAAGTACCCAGGGGAAAACTGTTACGAAGAAGGGCGGGAAACACATATTCTGCTGACTTTTGCTGGCTCTATCTATGGAGTGGGAGCATGAGGAATATGTGCTTGTCATCAGAGGAGATAGTCAAAGAACAGCCACTAGAAAAGTCTTGCTTGGACAACAGGAAAGAGGAAGAGGAGCTCCGGAAGTGAGGAGGGAATGCAAAGATGTCTGTTACTTAGGGCAATGTGAGAGTTTTAAGTCTGCACTTGCATGTATCCCTGATGTACCCCTGTCCTATCTAAGTTGTGAAACGGTGATACATCCCCAGGGCTTACCAATACATACAAAGCAGAAAACTGTAGGACATGAGTGTGCCAGTATAGAAACTGTAACTTTAGCAACCCATTACTGGTTTCATAATTATGTCCCATTTACATATCACTGAATTCATCTCCACAAAATTATATCTGTTTACAGGCTTTTATAATAGTTGATTTAAAATAGTAAAGAGATTGTAAACTTTCTTTTCCAGTGGTGTCTTCCATTATTTATTAGATTCATTAATAATTCATAATTATAAGACATATTTACAATCACAAGACACATGATAAAATGTTTTAAGATTTTTATTAGTTTTTTAAACATGAGAGGGAGTTTAAAGTAATATAATACAGTCCCTGCAGGTACATTTTTATTTCTTCTCTAGGCACTGAAGAGTTTTCAAGATATTACTTGAAACTTAGGTCTTTTGATCAAATACTTTTGCTTTAAAGCTTTATGAAAAATTATCCAAAAGCTCCCCTCATTTTTATTACCAGAAATACATCAATAAGAAAGAAGTAGGTGCATTAACTTGGAAAAGATAATGGCTTGTCAGTCATTTTTGAAAACTTGATATTATTAGAAATAACATCCAGTGCTGGGTAGAACCTTCATTTTTATTTTAATTTTAATTATACAATTAGCAAAATGAAGCAGGTTAAACTGACACAGTATTTGAAATTTTAATTATAGACATTAAAATATTTTCAGGCCAGTATATTGAGAGTAACAAAAGTTTTCATTTTAACAGTTCCTGGTCTCAATACTAGACATATTTAAGTGACCTACATCTAAAAAGATTGAGTTTATCCCTTTGACTTATGTTTAGAAAGCAAAGTTCAAGAAGACAAGAAACATCTGTAATACTGGTGCTATTACATTGCTCATACCTGAATAGTAAAGGTATCAAATGTTCTAGTGATATTACTTTGAAAGTGTGATACTATATACAAAAAGAGAGAATAATGTTTATCTAGAATGTGAATAGGACATTTTTACACTTTAATATCATGTTGCATTTTCTCCTATTTTTATGTTATGAGCTATTAAGAAAATATTATATACAGCCTTTAGTGTTCATATCTATACAATATTGGTGTCTTACAGTTCAAAAATTTTCCACTCTTCATTTCTATATGCTATACTCTATCCTGTCACAAGGTTACCTGTTATTTATAAGCAAAAAGGGCCAATTCTTGTGTCACAATTATAAGAAAAAAAGAGAGGGTGGAGAAATTGGAGTAACTAGTAGGCTGTATAAGTCAGATATTTATTTATAAAGAAAGTAAAGAATATGATTTTCACAAAACATATATCAGGTGATAAACCTGAAGTCTATTCTGTGTTGTTTAAAATACCTTTGAAAATTTTAAATATAAAATTTTAAATGAAAAATTAAAACTATAAAATTTTAAATGAAAATGTGATCATTTTCTTGAAATTATTTTTTACATAAAATACAGAAATATTTCTTTTTTTAGCTATTAAGGATACAAACTCTTAGAAAAAAATATAAACTCTTTATTTGGACCACATAAATTAGAATGTGGAATCCAATGTTTAATAGTCATGTGATCTTTCATGACAGTTTTAAACTCTCTCTGTGCCTTAGTTTTGCTATATCTATAACATAATAATAGTATATCCCTTTTAATTAAGTAGATTATATTGATACTTGTAAATATGAATGGATGCAAACAGCATGCTATGCAGGTTTCTTTTTAGAATATGGATTATTCCGGAAAGGAGGCAGTGCATAGTGTAAGGGCAAAGGACTGTGCAACTAATAGGGAAGAGAGTGGTTACAAGTCTCCATGATTCTTCCTGCTACATCAAATATAAATTTACATAGAAAGAATGCTACCACAGTCACATTTTTTGTACTACTGTGTGTCTGGTATAACTAAAATGAAACTGAGGCATTATTGATCTGATTATTCAAACCTCAAGAAATACATTCAAGAACAGATGAATATTAGACACTGCTTCTTGTTGACAGTTTGAAGGAATGTTACTACCCCATGCTTCCCTGTGACGTGACTACACACAGTACTCAGTGCTCCCCACACAGCACTAGCGAGCTGAGAACCGCAGACCTTGCCGACTACACTGACGAACCAGACCTCTAGAGGTTAATGGTGAACCTAGACTAACATTTCTCTCTCTCTCTCTCTCTCTCTCCTTTGTTCATTATAGACCCCTAATTCTTTCTTTTCCTTGTATTTAAAAAAAATGTATATGAGTTACCGCCTTCCAAGTTGTTGCACGAAAATCAGAGAGGGAAAGGTGAATGCATAGAATTTCATTACTACAGACGGTTTTGTGTTACCTAACTTCCAATTTTAAATAAAAAAGAAATAGAGACTTATCTATATTTACAGATTAAGTAAATAGAATAAGTGAATTTGTTCTCAAGGCAGAAAAATCTCAGATTACACTGATTTAGTGACTGTCAACTGGCATCCAGGGAAGGATTGGGAAATGCAGGAGCAGAGTAGTCTCGGTCAGCAGGGCATTTCTGAGTCTCACAACACAGTTAGTGGGAGGATTCAGAGATTTCTAGAAAAAAAAGGCACTTGTAACTCCAATTAGTGTCCAATCTAAGTTCCAGGAATACCTGAAAACTGGTGTGTTTTTCCCAACATTTATAGTGATACGAATAAATTTGTAAATGTGTAGAAAACATTCTGCCTTACATGCTTATTTATGATGGTCTCATAATCTTACATCCATGTTCATGTATACTTTTTCCTTGTGGGCTTGACAACTCAAATAACTGGAAACACCTTGTTCCCCCAAAACCACTCAAAAATAGAAATGTCCAAAGAAGTTTGCATAATATAAAATTTTCCATTAGAAAATCACAGGATTATATGAAACCATGATTAGAATCATTTTTATCAGTGTCATCTCTCTGAGCATAATAAATTAATGTATTAGATGCTCAGTCACAGAAATTTAAAAATAATGTGCATCATAATGCTTAAGCAAGTTAAGGACCCATCTCACCAATAGTGAAAAATACAGCCAAAGAAGTCCAGATCTAAGGCGGCCACCCAGTAACTTAACTGTCACTCACATGTTCCCCTGTGTGTGCTGCTCCGTCCTTGGGCCTCATTCTCAAGACAGAAATAAAAACCTACCCCACTGCATTTTCTACCCAGGCAGTAAGACAGAAGAAACACAAAATGCCACCTTCTTCTGAGATTCTAGGTGTCATGAAGAAAAACCATGAATCTAACTAGGTGGACTTAAATGCAGAGCCAGTTTGAACAGAGGTGTGCAGGGTTTCTTCCCTAGAAGGTGCATTCAGCCCAAACAAAATCAGCCTCCTGTTGATGAGGAAGGCAAGATGGAATGAAGCGAATGCAATAATTTAAAACAATGATTCACTTAGAATAAATAGAAAAGGGAATTTTCTGTAATAAAATTGAAAATGATAACTCAACAACTCATTCAAAATGATAAGAAGGACACAGTTGGAGGGAGGAGATGGAGATACTGGATCTCTTGGTCTGATGCAGATCCCTGCCTGTCAGGAGGAGAGGAACCAGGTGATGACAGACACCGGGCAGATGAGGCCACTTGTTGACATCAGCTCTTGATGACAAGACATTTCAGCAGAGGAAATGCTGGCTGCCTGAAATATCACACTACAGTGCTACTTCAGAGTAAGTTAATCAGAATGATGTGAATTTGTTCCTGGACTCTGAAATCTAATTTCTTATGCAGTCAGTTACAGTCTCTCTCTCTATTCATTCATCATCTTTTCCATGATACTATTAAACCCGAGGACTTCACACTGAGATACCTGCCTGTGTGTTTGTTTGTTTGTCTCTCCTTGGTTTTTTTTTTTTGTTTGTTTTGTTCTGGTTTTTGTTTTTTATACCCAAGATTGAACTCACAACCTTGTGTTTGAAGGGCAGGCGTTTATGCTGCTGAGCTAAATCCCTGGTTCTGGTTTTTTGTTTTTATTTTTATTTACTTTTGAAAAGATATTACCCTAACTTACTAGGATTCCCAGGCTAGGTTCTGACTTTCAATCCGCCTGCCTCAGCCTTCCAGTGTACTCTGACTAGAGGGGGTGCCACCCCGCTCTGCCACAATTCTATTTCTAACATGTTTTTATCTTTTAATTTTCTTCCAGGAGAAATTACTTAACGTGTAAAGTATGAATTTATATTTAAAAGCTACTAGAAAATTTCGATTAATCTTTCATTACCTCTAATGAAAATAAAATGTAAACACATTTTCTGAATTACCACCCATCTATATGTGACAGTCTTGGCCAGCTTTAAATATTTAAGTAACAGAGTTAGACGTTAGAAGCATTTCTGTCTACTGCCAAATCCAGGTTTTTTAAAACTACTTTTTGCTGCTGGATTCTGCCTAGGAATTTGCTGAACCACCACATCAGTAACACAGAGAGAGGAGTCAGAAGTGCAGCAATGGTATTAACTACAAATACAGAGGTATATTTAACAAAGAAAGTTATTAGAAAGAAGAAAATATGAACACTGCTTATGAAAAAGTGATAAGAATTTTCAAGTAATCCCAAGGAACAGAACTAAGTCTGTCTGGTAAGATCCATAAATAAGCCAACTGGGCTCTTAAAGTCCACATAAGTACCAAAAGGCAGCAGGAGCCCTCCAGAGCAGGGTTTGCATAAACTCAATAGTATCTTTGGGAAATGAAATTTAATTTTTCTCTACAGTAAGAATTCATGTAAAGGGTTAATATTGGGCTAACTTCCCAAATTTTCATTAATTGTGCCATTATATAATATCAGTGAACAAATTGTTTAGGTCCTAGGTTGAACAGCAAGTATGTTAAAAGAATGTTATTTCAGAAGTAGTTGTAATAATAAAAAAGGAACATGATTTCAAAACATGGTTGATAAGATGAGATCCTAGTTGTTGATCCTGTGCAGTTTGTTTGTGAACTTGCTGTCTATTTCTATGTCTTCAAGATTTCTACCTAGATTGTCTTCCAGTTGATTTAGTGTTTCCATTTTAATATGTAGATCTTTGATCCATTTTGACTTTAATTTAGTGCACAGTGATAGACATGGATCTAGTTTTAGTCTTCAGCATGTGGAGAGCCAGCTTTTCTAGCACCATTTATTAAAAAGGTTATCTTTTTTGTATTGTCTCCTTAGTGTTAAAAATCTGAAAGAGTAAATAAGATCCAAAATGCACAATAGATATTGTAAAAGTGAAAGGGGAAGGAATTACTCAAAAGGCAAGAACAACTGTTATAGGAGAAAGAAGAAAAGAAAAGCAGGAAAGAATATATATATATATATATATATACATATATATGATAATTGTACTATCAATCAGTGTTAATTCATCAAAAAGAACTCTTTGTGGTCTCATTGTTTGATCATTTCGTCATGCCTGTATCTTGTAATTTAAGCAACTACTTTGAAGTTAACAATATGCAATATATTAGCCATTGGTAATCTCTGATGATTTTGCTTTGAAATTCTATATCACTATTTTTATTCTTTTTTAATTTTTTTAATTTTAATTTTTATTTTTTTGCCATAGTTTGACCTCACAACCTTGTGCTTGCCAGGCAGGTGCTTATGCTAGTCAGCTAAATCTCTAGCCTTTTTTTTGTTTTAAAATAAATAAAAAGTTTGATATTCCACTGTCATTAAACTTACATGGATGTTTGAGACACAGATTGGTTATTGAATCTCGATGATTAGCTATGAAATAATACACTCTGGAAATGGTCATCACTGATTTGAAACATTTAGGAGTCCACAAGATGATTCCATGTACACTAAAATTGGGAAGCATTTGTATCAAGGACAAATATTTTTCTATTACTTGCTTGTTGCTTTTAAAGGGTGGAAACTCTGTGACATTCTTCCACGCCAAGGCTCTCTCACTAATGAACATGGGCAGCTTTGACCACTAAGTCCAGGTTAAGTCTCAGGAGTCTTCTCAGCAGTATACTTTATTCATTATTCCATGCCTAGTGCTATGTAAATCAAGTCAAAGGTGACAGTTCTTAAGAAACACTACCATAATTCCATTAAATAAGATTTCTACTGCACACATGAATTGTGTTGGTTGTGGGTGTAAGTGTGAAGGTCCTGAATGTCTCCAGGCTGAAAGGATGGACAAAGATCTGATTTGTGTTTCGCGTCTTTGGAGTAAAGGAACATTGCACAGAAGCCTAATTGTTGAATCTTAATGAGTTAAAATGGTTGCTTTCACTCAAATCCGCTCTATGTAAGTTAGGAACAAGCCCCTGAATCTGTGAAAAGCAGGCATTGCTATGCAGCGAAGATGTGGTGTCGCAGTTCACAGCTGTGGCACCGCATGAAGGGTGACTCAGTGCCAGTGTGTAACAGGAACCCCGGAGAAGCCTTGTGTCTCAAAAGGACAGGTCCAAACTGAATGCTGTGATGCTCTTTTGGTAAAACAAGGAAGCAAAGATGAAGGACAAAGAAGGACATCTATGCCTAATTTCACTTAGGGGACAGGGGACGTCCATGTAGTCTGGGGTCTTTAAATGACTGATCTTAGGTTGGACCTAAGTGATAAATCAGAGAATGGGCAGGATGAAGTCTAGAGTCTAGAGCATTCATTTCTTAGGGTGATCTATTTGATTCTACTTGGACTGGTGTCCCTCTAGGCTGCCTTTTAATCTCTAACCATGTACTCTGGGATGTTTTGTGTGTGTGGCTCTGTAAATCCTCTTGTATTCATCTCTTGCATAGCTCTGGCCAATGCCCCACAGAATAGAGCTACACACAGTTGTGGACAGAGTAAGAACTTTAAACAGCCAAGGTCATGTGAAAGCCAAGTGTTATGAGATGCACTTACTAAGATGATTCTAAGCAGAAATGAGCATCCACAGAGAAATGAAGGGTAGCAAAACTTTGCAAATTTCAGCAATAAATAAATCCCAAGTTCTAGTCACGCTGTTACCTGAGGACACCTCAACTATGCTTCATAAATTTATCTGCCTTATTTCTCATTAATATTCTTGCTTATTTAAGCTGATTTGGGGAGGTATGTTCCCTCTCAACTAAAATGCTATCTAAAAGATAAGCTTTCATGCTTGTAGAAGTCCATATAAAAGTCAAAGCTCCTTAAATTTCAATAGAAGTACAAAACTGTTTCACCAATTAAATGTGAAATATTCATACCATGAGATGTCTTTGTTTTTCATGGTTTGGTCCATGAAAGTCTAAAACTAAATCATAATTTTGATATCTAAACATCAGTTATATTAATTCAAAGTATTATAAGAGCTTGAAATGGGGTAAAATAAATTTATCAGAAGATGGGTAAGCATGAGACCTCATGTGAGTTTCATAAGCCAAGTAACAGTCAATATGTGGTATGAATTACATATTACCATTTATACTCAGGGGAAAAAAATCATGTTGCCTAAATTCTCTTGGCATTAAATACATTTAGATTTAATAGTTTAAAAGTATAGTTTAGTAAAAGTCTGATATATACGAACATTAATAAATTACTGCTACTGCGTTTTAGGAAGTGCATATTTAATAACTCAAAAATAAATCACATCAAAAAATGACAACTCAAAATAAAATATTTACCTACATATTTTATGATTACCAACATATACTCACTTTAGTGTGTGTGTGTGTGTATTAATTCCTTTGAAAAGGAAATCTCTCAAACTGTTTCTGAATCAATTAACATCCATCTATAAAAATGATCTGAATGGTGTTGCATTAATTTTTTTTTCCACCAAAATAGTAGAGAAACACTTTCTTCAACTAAAATATTACAATTATTATCGCTGCTTTTCAAGTTGTCAAGCAGTAATTAGGCACTGTGTGAGCTATGTTAGAGATGTGGCAAAAAGTAACTCATGGTCTCTCTGTCTAGAAATAAGCTTTCCTTCTCTCCTACCTCTTCTCTGTCAAAAATATTAAACGTACACAAAATTACTAGATGTGTTACCCATGGATTAGCTCAGCCAAAAGCATGTAGGCCCAATGACTATTTGTATTCATTTGCCTTCCCAGCAATGATAATGTGAAAGAAGTTTATAAAATGGAAAAATGAGTTGATTCATAATTTGACAAAATCGAGAGGTCAGCTTAATGGAAGCACTGCAATTTCTACAATAGGTAGAAAAAGAGCAGGGCATGTGCATATGTAGAGCTAGCCAGGTTTGGGGCACCAAAGGACCTAGAAAATGCTGAATCCTCATTGGGTCAGGGTTGGGGACATGTGGGTGACTTCCTCTCTCAGCACAAAGAATCTTGTTATTTGAAAAAAAAAAAATCCTACTGTGTAAAGAGCCATTTTAACCTCTTGGGTAGAAGGGGAAATAACGCTTGCAGTAAACCAGTACTGCTGTCCATGCCCTGTTCTTGAACCATTTGAAATCTTTTCAGTTATGTTCAACTCTTCCTGTTTCCTTCTCCTACGGAGTCTCTGCCCTAGTTAAGGTTAACCCTAACAATCTCACCTTAGGTAACATCAAAGCAATTTTTGAAACTTGATCATGCTTTCCTTCCTTTCTTAAAGAGTAAAAAACAGAAAACTTTTTTCCTCTTGTACTACTATTCACTACAAACATTTCAGAGTCAGCCTCATTTTTTTCTGTTTTCCTCACCCTGTGCATCTGGTCGTCTTCATTTCTGTCTCCTCTCTCTCCAGGCCGACCTCTCTCCAAGCCATACATCATGCTGCTGGCTTTCTGTAGGCCCAATCCAAATCTCTCAGTCCAGGGATCCATTTCCTCTTATGTGAATTTTGAAAAGAATCTTCTCCTGAAAAATTCTCCACCAATCTCTTTCAATTCATATTTCACGTCAGTGCTGCAGCCATTCACCAACATCCTCTTTTGCTTAGAAATCAAAACCTGCCCGCATTTGTTACCTACACCGTGACACTGCATATTTCCTGCACCCCTGTTTTCCCTTGCTCACCAAAGGCTAAGCTCGGGTCACGCAGTTTGTTCTCCTTCTCTGTGGACTCCACAGCCTTCGTTCTATGAAGAAAATTTCTTATGTTTGCTTTCTTCTCTTCCTTACAACTGTCTTCCTGTTCTCCTCAGGATAGCTTTCCACCACTGTCTAAGCCTTGTTCACCTGTCGTCTGCTGCCAGAACCATTCCGGACCACACTTTCCATAGACGGTCAGTCCCTTACCCATCACCCGCACTTTAGCCTGTGGCCCCACCCCTTTAGGGCATTAGTTTATGTAGATAAATACCCTATGTTGTTACATATATAGTCTTCACCTGTTTCCCAAAAGAGAATGTAAGTTTGCCAAAAGCATGGATTGTTTGCCTATAGTTTGATGTGTTTTTCTAAAATTATCACTTTGCTTAGCACATATAAAGCTTTCAACAAATATGATCTTAATAAATGGTGGGGAAAGACTTCTGGTATTATTTTAGTGTATTGATCCTAGATTTTTCTTTCATATATATGCGTGCATGATGTACAGTATGTGAGTATACACTCATACTTCTTGAGTATATGTATCTATGAGAATATATATATATATATATTATATATATATGGCAACATCATCAGAAAAAAATAATTTTCTTTTTGATTTGGTGTTTTCTTCCAACACAATCAACATCCAGGCAGCATTTCAGACTCACCCCCCTGGAAGCAAACCCTAAAAAGCTAGGTGGTAAAACTCCACATTAGTGCTGTGCCTGCTCTGTAGATGGCAGGTGAAGAAAGGGCTATTTCCTCTGTATACTCATCTTCCCACTCCTGCCTGAGTGACTTCACTTCCTTTCTATGTGACTTTTACTTAATGGTCACATACATCAATCTCTACAGCAAAAGAAATCCTATTCTGCAGCCTTCAGATGTCTCCATTCTTCTGGGGGCCGCCTTTCGGAAATGTAGACACCGACTAACACACATGCCTGACCCCGGGTGCATCATTTGGGTCATAGTGAGTTAAAAGAAGTTCATTCGATGGGAGCAGTTAGACCCAGCACTAGCAAGACAAATGATTGCTTGTTCAGTCCTCAGCAGATGTCAAAACTAATATACTTTTACAGAAGTTGAAGGAAAACCTAACTATTTTTTTCCTGAAATTCAGGAAGCTAAAGTTTGTAGAGAAGCACTAAAAAATTTATAACATTATATTGCTGTGTCTATTTGATATTTTTCCTACCTCAGGATGGAATCAGGTTATCCAAGGGTCCGTGATGATTAATATTGAATAACTGAAGTTAAAAACAGAGACTGAGAATTTAGTATGTTAACTAAAGGTGTCATTTCTTCTGCATTCTTTCAGAAACAGATGAACATATATGCATGATTTAGAATACATGTCCACAACTATTAGTTCTGTTTGTGAATTTTAAGGCTTCCTCACACATTCTTCATTTGCTTGTTTGAAATTTTGTTCTCTGACTGTGAGGAATTTGAAATGAAATATTTCTGATCACAATGACATTATGCTGGTTATAATGAATTTTAGCCTAGCTATAGTACATTTATAATTCCAAGATTAAAAAGAATTTAGAAAAATATGATGTGTCTATATTTATCAACTATCCTGATTCCAGACTAATTTACCCAATTTTTTAAAATCATTAAAAACTATTTTTGTTTGGCAATATTCTTGATGTAAGAGAGAAGATATTTCTATATCCGTATCTATTATCTATAACTGTTTCATCTATATCATGTATTTCTGTATCTAGATAGACCACATAGTGGTAGGTAGAATAATAATACCCTCACAAAAATGCATACTTTCCAATCCTCAGATCCGTTCAATATGTTATCCAATATGGCAAGAGGGGCTTTGCCATGTGAAGAAAGGTAATGAGAGATATATACTCCTATAAATATAGACGTTGTCTTAGATTTCTCATTGCTGAGACAAAGTACCCAGCACCTGTATGTTGAAAGAAGAAAGGTTTATTTCACCTCACGGTTCACAGAGGTTTCGGTCCACAGTCAGCTGGTTCCAAAGTAGGGCAGCATGGCAGAGGGGCATCACGGGGAGAAACAGTTCACAGTGTGGCTGGGTAGCAGACGGCAGCAGCAGCAGCAGCAGCAGCAGCAGTAGCAAGCAGTCCGTCTTTCCTTCTATCCCATCCAGGCTACCAGCCTTTAGGCAGTACAGCCCAGAACCAGGCTACTTTCAAGCAGTAATTTAGTACCACACAACCTTAATCTACATCTCAGGCCCTAGATCAAGCCAACTTGGAAAGTTCTACCTATGAGTTCATGAGGCTTTGGGAGGATACCTAGCTAATACAAGCTGTAAGATGTCTGATTTATTTCTAATTTCTATTACAAAATTATATGAATAAAATATACATATAGTGTTAAGCATTATACTTATAACTATATGAATAAAATACAACACCTATGAATTTATAAAGAATAATTAAAAAAATTATAGTGTATAAAATTTTTATATATTTTCTAATATTTATTGTATTACATATATTTTATGTGTATAATTCAGCCATATCATCATGAACACTGAAGTCCGAAGAAAAATTTTAAACTAATACAACAGATGAACTTGAAAACATGACTTTATTTTCTGTTGGAAATTTAGTGTTCATTAAAAATATTATACAGAAAAGTAGAAAGTGGATGTTTCATTTATTTCTGCATTTGTTTATGTCATATCTGCAGTTTTTGATAAATCCATGACCATCTGAGAAACTGGCCTCAGAGTAGAAAACACTGTGAGAGGAGAATGTCTTCTTACAGATTCTGTGCTTTGGAAGAAGTTGGGACCTAGAAAAGGACAGGTCAGCAATGCCATTTTTAGGGCTGCAGAAGATCCCAGCCCTGTGCCATCCTGGCAAATTTCTGTCACCGAAGCTGTCCTAAGGAGATTGTTAGATTTATGGTGCCTTTTTCAATCTGTGTTCCTATTCCTTTCTATAGCTGAGAAACGAGAAATGAGTTCTATAAACCCTCTGATTGATTTACAATGTTTTTATTCAGCAGCAATTGAAGAGGTTGTTTTGATATATTATATATTTAAGCAGACAGTATTAAAGAGGACACGTTCTCCCGTATTCATACAGAATTCTCAAATGCTTCTTTCTGTCCCTTTAGGTTTCAGCCAGGTTGCTTAACTTCTGCATGGTGCCACCCACACCCAGCGAAGGGCAATTTTAATCCCAGTGCCACATCCTTAATCCTAGCTTCACAGAACCTAACTCAACTCCCCACTGACCATGCAAAGTGTGAGGCTTCGGGGGACTTGTAGGTACAAACTGTAACACTGGGTGTAAGTACACTGAATAGCAGCTTTCAAATGTGAGGGAGGGAAATGGAATGGATTTGGTGTGGGCAGGACAAGTATCTGAGCGCAGTGACTAAGAAAGGAAATACATTTGCAAAAGATGTCTTTATAGAGACATGAGAGGAAGAAAAGTTTCGTTCTGTGTTTTTGAAGTGAAGTAATGATCATTAGCTATTTTCTCCCTCAGGACATTTGCAAAGTTGTCAAAAATTATAGTTATTTGACCCAGGAAGACAAACTCTAAAAGAGAATAAAGAGTAGCAAAGATCTGGGATCTCTACTAGGTCAGACTTTGCAGCGCACGGACGCACTGTGCTGGTTATAGATTTCTCGGAAACAAATCACTCCAAAATTTAGGCTTGAATTTAGTTTTCAAATCAACAGTAATCATTTCATTGTCTCTTAGAATTTCTGTGAGACAAGAATACTGAGAAATTTCAGCTAGTAATTCTGACCCAGAGAGCTTCAGGTAGCCATCTGCAGATAAAGAGATACAGTCAGAATTGAAGCAGTGGAGGGGTGGATCGCTCTCCTCTCCTCTTCTCTTCTCCTCTTCTCTCCTCTCCTCTCCTCTCCTCTCCTCTCCTCTCCTCTTCTCTTCTCTTCTCTTCTCTTCTCTTCTCTTCTCTTCTCTTCTCTTCTCCTCTCTTCTCCTCTCTTCTCCTCTCTTCTCCTCTCTTCTCCTCTCTTCTCCTCTCTTCTCCTCTCCCCATTCCTCTGTGTTTGTCACTCTCTGTGTCTCTCCTCTCTCTCTGTCTCTTTCTCTCTACTCTGTCTCTCTCCTCTCTGTCTCCTCTCTCTGTCTCTCTCTCTCTCCTCTATCTGTCTGTCTGTCTCTCTCTCTCTCAATGCTTCTCTGCATGGAATAATGTGAACTCCTTCACAAGGGCCTCAGGTTAATTGGGCTGCCAATATTCCAGCAGAAGTACATGATTGTCAAAGTTTGTCAGCCAGAAACAAAGGAGCAGAAGGACTATTTGCCTAGCCTGGGGTCACATTGGTTGATGAACTTCTATTATTCTTTATTCGTTGAAAGAAAAGTATATATAGTTTAAAAGAAGGAATATAGATCTTTTTAAGAAACTTTCACTGGAAAAGACACTAAAGGTTGAAATGAAAGGGCCTGGGAATCGTACAAATAAGAACTAGATGTAGTCAGCTAAACACTGATTGACTGATTGATTGATTGATCGATTGATTGATTTTTAATGCTGAGTATCATATCCAGAGCTTCATACATGCTAGGCAAATGCTATACCATGTGGTTATATCCCCAGAATCCAGTTGTTACAGTTTAGAGCACAAATTCTTCACATGGTGTGGAAGAAATCTCTCCAGAAGGGAGCTGTTCTTGGCTTCAGTTAGAAGACTCCTAGAAATATGTGTGTGTGTGTGTGTGTGTGTGTTTGTGTTTGAATTTTAAAATTTGCCCCTCCATTTTTAATACAAAATTCATCAAAATAATTACTTGGAGCTCTCAATCCATTAGCGACAAAATCAACATTACTGAAAACCAGTAACAGAATGCAAGACACATGCATGTTGCTGTAACTCAGCCAATAAAGAGCTTGTGACACAATGTGGAAGCCAGGAGGCCCTCCACTCGGGAAGGGAAGTGGTGACAATACCCAGAATCCGAGTCTGGCCTCTGGAAACAGTTAGACAAATAACAATAAATCACTGGTCTCCAACACAAAATTTAGGAGTATTTCAAAAAAAATCAGTAACCCAGTAAACCATACTCCATGAGTATTTTTCTAAATTTGTGTACTTCTCTAATCTCACTGGTCCCAACTCTTGGGAGTGGGTGGTGGCTGAGTAAGGAATATTTTGCAGAGATATTGGCTCTTAATGAAAAAAGTCTTGTTTGGATTTTTCAGGCCATCAAAATGAAGTATCCATGTTAAGACATTATCAACAGGCAATAGATTTCCTCTGAGCCTGGCCAATAAAATAAGAATATTGGGATTTAGGCACATGGAAAAAGTCAGCCCTACCTGTCAGCCTCTGCCTCATTCAGTGCTTTAAGTTTCTCAGAGTTGGAATACTTGCTGCTGCTATTTCTTAACTGACGTAATCTCTAAAAACTAATTCAGTGGGTGTTGTCACTTTGTTTTCGTAGCATTTCTCATGACATAGGCAGCAACAAGGTCTGCAGGAAGGAGTGCTGGAAAGTTGTGCTGTGACCCGGGTGGCCCTGAGCATGTCTTACCTAGCTGACGTGAGGGAAGCCTAGAGATGACAGCCACGTCTACTGTGGTTCAGCGGCGGTGAAGGAGTGAATTATTGCATATAAATCCACACTGGTGTGACTTACACAGACGGCTGGTGACTGAAGGCTTGTTTATCGTTTTCCACTACAGAACTAGCATTTTCTTCATGGGAAATGGTGTAGGCAGAGATCTCGTGAAATGCTGCTTGGTAAACAAAAAAGAGAGACCTTCTATGTTTCTATTCCTACAGATGTGTTACCTTCCATACTAACAGAGTAACTACATTAATGTTAGTGAAATAACATCCTGACAAGTACTTGTTCCTAAAGTTGTCAGAGCTCCACATCTTTATTCAGATTATTTCATTTATACTGGATTGTAAAATACCCATCCAGGAGACAAGTGGTAGTACAAGGTTTAAAACACAGAAACTACATGTGAAGTAATTACTGTCAGGGAATATTGCCAGGGAAATTCTGTGATACACTGCGATGGGATTTAATGGTAACAGACGGAAACGAGCTTTGCTGTAGTTTTATAACTGAGACAGTTCCCCACCTCTGAGCATTGCCGTGATGGACAAACCATGAATGTCTGCTTCCACCGTGTTCTCCTTACTGCTCTAATCCTCTCTCCGCCCCTCTGTTGAGGCTTGATTCCACTTGTAATGCTGCCTGGACTCCTCTAACGCTCAGCAAGGCCTCAGTGCAGGATGGAAGCTGCCCTGCCTTGAATCTCAGTGCTTTGTTCACCCTACTTCAGTGACCAAAAAGGACAGCTCTTCATCCATGTTGACCTCCCAGCATCTGTAAATTGGATGAAAACAAATGCCCAAATCTAGAAAAGACAAAGCAATGTAGGAAATAAAAGAGGAGAAAAAAGTCCCAATTGGGAAAGAAGATTACAACAAGTTCCCAGGAACCAAAAACTCTTTTTTAGTCCTCTGTCTGAAGAATAATTGGCAAAAATACCTTTCCCATTTTATAGGCTCTTTTCACGCTGTTATTTCTGTGCAGAAGCTTTTTAATTTGATATGATTCATGTGCTGTTCAAAAACTCCTTGCCTACACCTATGTCTTCTAGAGTTACACCTATTTTATCTTTTATTTTATCCAGTAGATTTAAACTTTCTGTTTTTACATTTAGATCATTGAGTATTTTGGTTTTAGTTTAGTACACAATGGGGTATGTGAGTCTAAATCAATTTTTTGATGCTATTGTGAATAGTATTGGTTTCCTAGTTGATTTTTCAGTGAGTTCATTATTAGCCTATAGGAATTTTTTTTTAGCCTTTTGTTTTGTTTTCTTGCCTAATTGTAATTCCAGCTGTTCATGTGGCTGACCCAAGAGGATCTTGAGTTGAAGGGTAGTCTCTGTACCTGAAAGACAATGTGTCTGAAAATACTAAATGACAGCCACCAAGGGCTGAGTATGCGGTCAGTGCTTCCTGAAATTTTACTATGGGTTCAGACTTGATCAAGAAAGCCAACAGCAGCTTTCTACCCAGTGAGGGAAATGTGAGGTCAGCTGTGAACCTCATAAGGCTGGCTAAGGGAGGCTGGAGTTTGAGTGTATGCCACTTACTTGTGATGAAATACCATAATGAAAGTCAGTGCATGGGGACAGTTAACACACATTCACCAAAATAAAATATGTCATTAAATTTTACCAAAAAATCTGATATAAGTGATGTAACCATTATTCAGATTGATTTACCAAAAATGGTATCTACATATAATACAGTGCCATGTTTACAAATTAGATAGTAGCATTTTTTATTTATCTGTCATAATACTACTGAAAGTGGTAATATTCTATTTGAAGAATATTATCAAATGGCTTTTTCTGAGGATGAGGCTGTAGTTCTGTAGTTCTGTGGCACAGTACTTGTCTATTATGCAATCTCCAATACCAGAAAAATTAAACTCTTTGAAAGTGAATATTTGCTGACACCAGTTGAAAATTCCAAAGGTGACAAATTTGTCACCTCTTTTTTCTATTTTTGTCTAATATTTATATTTATGTAATACTGGTCTCTAAAATATAAATATATGAACTCATTTTGCCAGCAAAAATTGTTGAACCTTTTGGACATTTTTCCATATGATAATTCAAAATAAAAAAAAACCACTTCAATAGAACTGGCTGTACTTCTTTTAGATTTAACATATTCTATGATTGACTTTAAGTGGTAGAAAGCAGGTGAATGCACCTTTAGTTAGGGAGGTATTTTAAAAAGGCAGAAATCAATTTTGAGTGAAATCCTTTTCTTTAGGAAAGTGCAATGTGGTTTAAATGGATGCTTATTTTTAAAAGCAAATTTTCATGTAAAAATAGTAAATGACATGAAGAATTATATACTTTGTTAGTCTCACAATAAACCATTTTTTACTGTTTGGACATGGATTATCTATTTCAGTAATTCTGTTACTGATTCTAAAGAATTCTTCTGTTGCTGTTTATGAGCTCTAGAAAAGCTGCTTGACACCAAGTATGAACACCATTTTCACTTTAGAGAAATAGATAAACCTTAGGTTTTTAATCATTTTAAGATTGAGAATAACATTAGAGAACTTTTGATCTAAAGATTTTTTTTCAGTTTAAATACTGTTTCAGAAGATTGGTTTCTTTCTTAAAATTCAGACATTCCCACAAATAGGTAGTTCAACGTCTGCTAAAAGAAACTAATTTATATTTTAGCATTGCTAACTTTTAAAAATATTTCATTATTTTATTCTCATTTATTTTATTCATAACTGTGTTAAGATCAAGTTTCCATTCAGGTTTTGTCCTTGAGTTCTGGCACCATGCTTTGAAAAACACAGACAAAGCTCAATCCCCTCTTATACTTTAAGTGGAATTAAAACATTTAAAGAGACAATAACATTCTAACACTTTCCCTCTGGTTTCTTATTTCCAGACCATTTCTCACTAGTTTCTGAAATAGACTCTAGAAGATGGTTACAACTTCTCCAAATAGTAAAATTCAAATTATTTACATCTTCATCAGGATGTTATTTCTTAAATTTTAAAATCATCATTTACTAAAACTTAAATAATTACTATTATCAGTGAGGTCAGTAATATTTTATTTTAAGTCAATCATCTTTGCAAATATAGGGTTACCCAAAGTAGATTTTAAGACAGAAGATATTTTTAAACAATTCATTATTGAATTCTGAAAAAGATACTGACTTATTTTCCAAGAATATATACAGCAGATTCAGCACATATATCTGTTTTTCCAAAAGCAAATGTATATTAGTAAATTTGTTTTTGATCCTGAATATCACTTGTATGCAATTTTTAAATTTTGGGTCTGCATTTCATGGTTACCATCTTGCAGAACTCCTGGAGGCACGATTGCCACTGAGGGATAAGAGCAAGTAAGAGATCAAATCGCAAATGACATGGGACATGAGGAATTAATTCAGGCCTAGGACGATCTCAGTGAAATGAATACTGGCTGAAAAAGAGACACACCCGATTCTCTGCAAGAAATGGAAGGACAAGCCAGGGGAAGATACCGAAGTTAAGAGAATTTCATACTAAAAGCAATCAATTTTTACAAAAAAAGAGAAGAAACTGTATTGGAAAGACAAGGGTGGCAGTGACAGTGGCGTGTTACATGTTTGGGAAAAATAGAAAACCGAGAGCTTACATAGTCGTCCTACAGAATTATAACCACAAGGAGGAATCTATGTTCAGTGATGAGCCATGAATGTCAAGGGGCAAAGAAGTCCCAGAGAACACATTTGCACAGTGACCTCCTCATGCTTGGTATGTAATAAATTATCCTTCCAGCCATGCAGTGTCGCAAATGTAGATTTTTCAAGACATGAGACCTGATTCTGCAAGCACTGCAGTCAATATTTTCTCGCCATCATCGTTTTCAGTGCAACCTATTTTAAGATGTCGTCTAGACAAGATGATGTAGATTTGCTTCTCTCTTCTCCTCTCCCCCAAGGACAGCTTTAAGCATTGGAAATAACAAAAGTAGCAACTAAAGCAAAGCTCTGAGAGTATATGAGGAGGATGTGCTGGCTTGGCGACGCAGAACTGCTGAAGGTCAGAGCAACTGTTCGTCCTTCATCCCTTGAAAGAAGATTATCCAAATCTAGTGTGACCCAGCTCTAAAACAAGCAGCTGGGAACAAGAAATGGGAACGAATTCTCCCTCCCAGTCAGAGGAGAGTTCTTATAAAAACACTGGGTCATCCAGGGACTTCTAGCAGAGTCCAATGAGGAGACCAGAACTATGGTGCAGACAGACAGGAGCTCTGCTTCTCTAATGTGCCTGTGTCTCCCTTCTCCCCCAGGACATGGGGGGTCCTGACTCACTGAGCAGCCCAGCGCAATAAGTACCTTTTCTTCAAAAGGCAAAGAACTTCAGTTTCCTTGGCAGACAGATCTGGGAGCACTGGTACCGGCGGATGGCCATAAGGAAGAATCCCATCCCAGCAACACCCAGTCAAAGAAATCGCTTTGTCCCCATGAACCCCAAATCCCTCTCTGAGTATGTGAAATACCAAGTTCCCAGGCTTGAAGAAATTCTTTTCCCTCTTAAGACAACACCAGTAATGACTTGCTGGAGACCAAAAAATAAAAAATCAACCAACCAGTACAGTGTACCACTGCCAGATCTTTAAAACTGAGGCTATCACATGAAGCACAGGTTCCAAACATGTGGCAAAATCTGTGGGCTAAAATTTAACAAGCCATCCCATAACGGAAGATTTAAATAAGATTTAGTGTCTCCTAATAAAATCCCCAGGTTACAGTTTGTTAGAGTTACACTGCTAACTAGAGAAGAGCAAAACTTTCTTTATGAGTGACAATCAACCAATACTAACCCCAAGAAGTGTCGTCTGCTGAGATTATCTTTCAACCATTTTAAACCATCTCCCCCGAATCAACTATAAACATTTTGAAATAAATGGAAATATAGAAAACCTTAAAAAAGGAAACGATAAAAAGGTTCAAAGAGCAATTATTAAAGTAAAAATATAACAAAAAACTAAATGAGCTGAATAGACTCAATAAGAAATAAAACGGCAGAGCACTTAATATAGATCACTATGATTTATCCAGTCTGAAAAATGGAAAATAACCATGAAAGGTAAGAAGCTGAAGTTTCAGGGGTCAATGGAGCAATAACGACAGGATCAGTACCTCCTTGACCATGGTGCCGCAGAAGGAGAAAAAACAATGCAGCTGAAAGAATATGGAAAAATATGATTGCCTGAGCGCAGTGATGCACACCTGAAATAGCAGCACTCAGAAAGCTGAAGCAAGAGGGTGGCTGCAAGTTTGAGACCAGCCTGACTACAAAGCGAGCCCAAGGCCGGCCTGAGTGGGATAGAGAACCCCTGTCTCAAAAAGACAATGAATAAATAAAAAAATAAGAAAGACATAATGACTGATAAGAGCCCAAATTTGGAAAGACCACAAACCCTCAGGTTTGAAATCTGCCTGTATTTCATATACGATAAACCCAGTGAAACATTTATCAAGACGTATCATATTTTAATTTCTTAAAAACAAAATAGAGAAAACAGCCAAGAGAAGTGGTAAGTTGCCTAGAGGAGAACACCAGATTATAACAGATCCTCAGGTGAGACCAGGGTTTGGAAAGAAAGCGTAGTATTATTTCGTGTTCCAAGAATCAACTTTTCACACAAAAATTTATGTTATGTCATTATTGGGAATGAAACCCAAACAAAAGGAGATGAAGAAGCCCAAAAGAATTTCCTGCTACCAGATCTTAAATGTTGGCTAAAAAATTTTGTTTAAACAAAAGGGAAATACTAGAGTCCTGACAATGAAGTTGGAACAATTGAAACAGAAAGAAGGATAGGTTAGACTTCCGGTGAGCTCTATTAACCACACCTGATGACTGAAATGAAATATAACATCATCTAATACACAAAACTGTCACTTAATGGGAAGGCACAAAAGAAAACTAAGTGTTATTAAAGTTTTCATATTCCACTGGAAGTTGTAAATGGTTAACTACAGAATTTAGTAAGTCAAATATTTATAATACAAATAATTACAAAAACAATACAAAGACAAAACTAAAAACATTGTAAATAAACTAAGATGATAATAAAATTTTCAAAGACAAAAAAAGAAAAAAACAAAATACAAAATTTCATAATTAAAAATCAAATATTGATTAATTGTAAATAGTCTAAATACACTCATAATGAGACAAATATTGCTAGAATGAGATTAAAAAAATCAACAGCCATGTGTTACTTACAGGAATCTCACTTTAAATTTAATGAAACAGGTAAACAGAAGAAAGGAAAAAGATACCTCTGTTCACAGACTTAATTCTTTCCAAAATTCTGGTCACAAAAGAAGTTGGATGGGAAGCAAATCAAATTCAGTAGTTAGGTTCAATGTTGACCTTATGGGGAAATTTGATTTGCTTCTCATACAATTCAGTTTGCAACCAGAATCTTAGAGAGAAGTGAACTTGTGAACCTAGGTAGTGCAGTATTCAATTCAAGCACTGGTTAAAAGGGAAAAAAAAATATATCAGGATTGATTGTATCAGCTTCGATAACTAGCACAAATATTTATAATCCTAAGTGTACCAAAAACAGACTCTCAAAACCTATGCATAATCTAATTAGAAATCTGTAGCAGAAAAACAAGAGGAAAACTGCTAACCATGTGTAAATAAAATATTTCTGAGTAATCCACATTTCAAAGAGTAAGTCTTGAAGAAAGCTTTTAAAAATCATATTGAATTAAATTAAAATGAAAATATAACAGAAAATACCTGGGATCCAGATAAAGTAGTGTTGAGGGAATGATATAACATTAAATATTTAAAATAAACCTGAAAGACTGGATCAAATAATCTATCTCAAGAAAATAGGAAAGTATAACAAAATAAAACCAAGACTTAAAGAAAGAAGAAAACAATACAGAGAAGAGGAAAAAAATTGGCATTAAAATAAAGAGAGCATGAAAACAAAAAGTCAGTTTTTGAAACACAAATAAAATAAATGAACCTATAGCAATGATCAGAATATAATATGCTTTGAATCTATGCAAACAGGGCTCTGGAATATTTTGGTTTGTACTGATAATGTGCAGACCTAAAACTCTTCTTGGATATGTGAATGAAACTTTTAAAATATCATTTCCATGGAAAAGGTACCTAAAATACTTTTATGTCTCAAATTTTGTTTTCTTCACATTGGAAATTTAAAGATAAGTGGCAACAATTGCAGAAGCTTTCCCTTATTTCTGGAAGTATACTACATGGTACAAAATGTCCATATAAAAGCAAACATGACTCATACATTACAAATGTTCAGAAAATCAATGAGATTTTTAGAAAGTGTTTACCTGATTGATTTATTTCATTTGCATCCAATTTTATATCTATTTCTGCCTTTACACGATCCTTACATTATAAATGCCTCATTTAAAATACTCAGGTCCAAATATCATGACTATTATTATCATGATAGATAACACTTTTTAAGACATACTATTTTCCTTACTCTTTTTTACATCTATTGCACAGAAAGGTAAAATTTATTTTATAATCTCAGTTTAGCTGATTTAACAGAAACCACATTTTCATTGCTTTCACAGAGTTTATATATACATGCGATTTAAAAAATTGTTTTGTAGTTGTATGTAATCTAAAACAAGCTAGATAAAATAAAAACGTGAAAATGATGGGGGTGTAAAAGTTCACACTGTGAAACTTGCAAGGTTGAGAGCAGGTAGCATTTTATTTTTCTGGATAAACAAAAGTTACAGGCAAGTGCAAACCAAGTGTGATGCAATCAGAGGAACCAAGGATGAATCCAATTTGAAATCTGAACAAGTTGCCTTCTGGTTACAAACTCTCACCCTTTTCTGAACTGAGGAAAAAAAAGAATAGCTCTTCAGCTCCACACTTGGGAGCCTGCAGTGAAGCCTGAGCCGACTGCAGAGCCTGAGGCTGCAGTTTTCTGCTTCAGTGAACACACAATGAGGAAATAGCTGACAAATTTTCAAGCCAAACTTGTAGTGAGATATTTATGCTCTCTTGCCTCTATGAGCTGTATCGTTGCCTGTTTCATCCTTTTTCCCTGTGTGTTCTACAGACTGATATATAATTCATGGAAGACGCACGTATCTGCACCAATGTTCAGGATCAATGCACTCTGTTTTCCATAAGGAATACTACTGTAGAAGGGTTCTGGCGCTCTGAAAATATTTTCAAGCCTAGAGTTACAAGTGAGTCTTCAGTGTGCATTCAGTAATGGTTTCTTTCACTGAAAAAAGTTGGCCTTCCTTTTCAGTTTCTTGAATTTGAAATCAAAACATGGTGATTGTTTATTTCTCTGTGCAATATAAATTTAAAATTCAGCTTTCTTTGGAAAATATTCAGAAAGCTTCTTAATATGATAAGTCATTTCTTTCTAACGTATTACGGAAGAGGAGAATGTTACAGATACGTGGTTGTTCGAGTATGTTATAATGTGTTTGTTTATATATCCGTTGAGTTTTCTGACTTTGCTAGTCCATGTAGAACACCGACTTATTCATAATAGTAAGCACATTAGCAATAGCATGGCAGGTGCAGTAACAGATTCAGGACAGGGATTATGACTGGTGTTTTGTTGTCCAAATAGTAGCTCAAATGTCAAAAGCAAGATAGAAAAAAAAAAAAAAAAAAGTGCTGGTTTTTGTCCTAAATGTGTGGTCCAGCATCAGATTGCTCAAGATAAATTTTAGAAAGATGCTCAAAAACTCAAAAAAGATGATAGTATTATAGGCATCTAAGTTAGATAGAAATTAATACACTGTTCAAGCGTGAGGGGTCCTCAAGGAAGTCAGTGGAAAATGAAGACATCAGGATCGTGGCTGGGGCGCATGTGAAGAAGCCCAGGGCTCAGGATGCAGACACAGTGGCCAGGCCTGTAGGCTCCCTGAGGGATAAGCAGTCACTTAGACTCATGCTGTAATTAGCATGGCCCGGTCCATGAAGCCCGGTGGCATCAGTCAGCAGGCGGGTGACCAGAGTATCCGGCCCATCCCTTCCCCAAATGCCTCCATTCTTCCCATGCACCCTTGCTATGGGACCTGCTTCCCTGCCTGATGAATATTAACTAAGCAGCTGCACTTGTAAACCTATAGGTTGATGGTATCTGGACCCACATTGTACCCACATTGTGACTTTGCTGTATAAATTACCCCTGACTTAGGGTCTCCACGCCAACCCACTCAGGACCTGTCTCTCAGGAGCTCTCTCTCCATAAGCCTTTTCTACTCCTAATCTTAATTGTTCCTTGAAATTATTCTTTAGTTTTGGAGGACAAGAATTTAGCACATCTGACATCTAAAAGGGTGAGAGTTGTATTTCAATAAGAAAAGATAAGAAACCACGGTATATTTTGTATCAAAATCTCTTCAAATTCACTATCTTAATAATCTATATAGTCAATGAAATGCTGATGTGGTGGGAATTCTCTATGCTTACTTTTATAATCCTACCTCAGGAATGGCTTCTCTCAATAGTCCCAAACATCTTTGTGATTAGGTGGAAAAAATTGACAGTTTACTGAATGCTAGCGAACGATAAACATCAGCTAAATCGGGGCAAGTCAAAACTTTGGCAAACAGTGTATAAATTCATGGTGAGCTACAGATTCCTTTCTGTGCTTGTGGGGCGTCTGTATGTGTACAAAGGCTTTTCCCTGGTATAAATTTGTGCTGGTGAATGACTGAGGAGCTTAAACCCTACTTCCAAACTTGAATTTGTGTGAATAAGGTTTGATTAATAGTTTTTAAGAAGAAATCACTGTGTTCTGCGTCAAATTCTTGGCCCATGCAAATCTTCCACACTACTTTTTGTTCTTGTTTGTTTATTTTTGTGGTTGTTGTTATTGTTTTGGCCTTTTTGAGACAGGGTCTCACTCTGCAGTCGAGTCTGGCCTTGAGCTCACTCTGTATCCCAGGCTGGTCTCAAACTCACCATAATCCTCCTGCCTCAGCCTCCTGAGTTCTGGGATGACAGGTGTGCACCACCATGTCCAACTTCTTACTTTTCATTCTTTTATCCCACGCCTGCTTCTTTCTGAACATGGTTTCTTTTACTTAGACCCTAAATGCCTCCTATTTAAATGTTCTACCCTCACAAAGCCATTATCAGCTGTGTGGTCAGTCATTATACATTATACAGCAGGAGGTTTTTATCCTGATTTAAGGTACTCCTATGTTGCTCAGCCTATTTTGAAGATCAATAGAAAAATGAAAACAAAGTTATACAAATAATATTAAACTTCTGTGATAAAATCACTTGTAAGACCAAGATGTATCTCTCCCAACTATAATGAAGGGTTTGCTAATTAACACACCTCCATTGTCGGTGCTCTTACACTTGTAGTTCTGTGTGTGTGAGTAGGGGCCTGAGGGCCCAGACACTGCCTCTCTTTCTGTCTCTGCCACTTTCTTCTTGAAAACACACACATCCATGTTCATAAGTATGTTACATAAATATGATATAATATTTGGTGTGAAAATTCTAATAACTTTTTATTTTTCCATAAAAAATTTCACTCTTCTCTATATAACCTATATTTTTCTCTTTACACTTTTTCATCTAGAGCAAATTATTTCATCAGATATCATACAATTTTTGGTCTTAACTCCTAAAAATTTTGAGCAGAAATATCTAGACGCCAGGACTTAATCTCCATAGATTCATCTTTCTTTTTTTTCATGCACATACATAATATGTTATTGGGTCTTGACCTAAATCCCCCATCTCCCAAACAAGTGTATGGCAGAGGTTAAAATAGAATGAGACAAATGATATGATCTTTTAGGGCTCCAGGAGGGTCAAAACCCTTTAGATGAGCTCAAGACTCTGAGGGCTAAGACAAAGGTTTCTCTGGAACGCTAACTTTTATAGTTCCAAAAGGCGGAGAAACTAAGCAAACTGCCACACACTGAGCAGGACCTTGGGAGTCACTTCAAGGACGTCTCCAAGTAATGAATCATGTCAATTTAGGAGAACTGTCTTATCATGAAGGTATGATAAAAGTGAGAGTGTAGGAGTAATTCCTGCAGCTGCAGTCTCTATCTACCTAATTGATGTTTGAGCCAAGTGTCCGCAGCTGTGGCCTTATCTTGCCCTTTGAGGTATCTCTGGCCTCACAGGCCACTACAGGCCTCAGCCAGGATCAGTGATTCATAGAGGTTCACTTACTATGAATCAGCTCCTGTTGCCAGGCAAGGGGCCGAGGCCTAGGACAGACTCACAGATAAGCAAAGAAAACAAATTAGTTAATTTTAAATCCTGCTCAGAGCCGCTTCATAGCAGTCTCCTACAATATATCTTCTCAGAAAATACTTTTATGTATGATAGAAAATGATACAGAATAATAAAAATTGTTTAATTTCTTAGATGCTAAGTAACACCTGTGACTAACAAGTGACACTTGGTTTTAATTTGTACTTATTTCTCTTAGTTATCTGATAGAATGTTGTCACTTATTAAGGGATTTCTTTTTTGCATGAAAGGATAATCAAGTCATTATACGCTTTGTATATCATGTTGAAAACAAAATGTGAATCAGGGTTTTTTCCCACCATTTTATCATTCCCAGGAAGGCCTCAGAATTTCTCTACATGCTTGCTTTGGGGTAGCAAGTTCTATTTCTGTGAAATAAAACTCCATGTGGTGGACAGTTCATCTTCCTCTGAACCACTTCTGACATAATTAAGCATCTCCCTGCGTGTCATCAGGGAAGTGTGCTGAGAAGTGTTTTCCTCAGTGCGAGAGCTTCAGAGCAATCTCATTTCTCCTTCTGTTCCCTCTTGTAGTATATCTGGGATGACCTAACCTTTCCTTCGGTTCATTTTGTTGTGCAAATAAGTGTTTACAAAGTTGTGCCTATTCTGTTGTGAGCTAATGTCTATCTGCCCTGAGTGTTTCTGGAACTTCCATTGTTGTTTCAGGGAGTATCTTAAACTTGTTTGTCATCAAATTTTAAAGGCATCTCTAGTGCCAACCAAGGCACCCTTTTCTCATCCATCCTCTTTTCTGCCTGTATTAGAACAGAGGTTTTGCTGAAGTTTATTGCAAATTCAAGCCATGCGGACTTTCTCAGACATGTACTCTTGGTGTGATAAGATTTCCATCAAAGACCATTTCTTTGACTCCACAAGAATAACTTTATGCTTCTGGTGGGATACGACTGTATTAAATAATCATGGAGAGTAGCCCTTCAGGGCTGGAATTCAATAGTACTGCTCCTCAAACTAACTCAATACCTCAGTGTTACTCTCCAATTGCGGTTAGATGACATATAGTTAAATGTATGGAAATGGAGCAAAATATAAAAAAGGAAAAGTTGGTTACACTGAGTCAATTGTGGGAGGTTATTTTGCTGTAGCAAATTACCAGGAACATGGTCATTTAAACGTTGAAAAAGCATTACACTGCTATTCTGAAGTCCCACATTCTACAAGGTAATTACGAGCAGCACAGTATTTCTTCTGTAGGTCAGTGACAAGTCCGCCTCGTCCTTTTCTAATTTTGAGCAGCTGCCTGCAGTCCTTGGTTCACCGTCTCCTTACTGCGGTAGCACCTTCTGATCTGTGCTTCCACACATTTCAGTCACCAACACTTATCTTCTTGGGTCCTTCTTATAAGGAGTTAAGCAATTATATGGAATATGTGAGGGTAACCGAGAAAAAGTTTTCTGAATAGAATCCTAATCCTAATCACATCTTCCAGTCACTTTGCCACATACAGTAAGAGTCACGAGGCTTCTATACCAGGATGTGGATTTTTTTTTGTTTGCTATTTCTGTCTCTAAAACACAAGGGAACATTACTTTTGCAATTTTAGACTTCCGGTAGATGTGTTTAGTAACATTGGAACATACATTTCTGTTCACCGGAGACACTGTATTTAGATATGCAAGTGCATAAGTGTTATTTAAAACTGTAGGTATGGGGGCCCAGATTTCTTCTTTTTTTGAAGTATTTTTTAAAGGAAGGTTTTTAATAGATACTTGGAAGCAAAAAATTGAAAAAAATGGATTGAGGAATAAGTGGTAGAAAGGAAGTAGGGAAAGAAAATAGATCTTATAAAATGTTTTATTTTAAACTGAGGGAAGAACTGGAGAAGTAGCAATAAAGTAATGGATTTAATTAAAGTGTAGCTTAGTAGGGAAGGTACTAGAAAACCTTCATATGCTTTATCCCCATATAAACCTTTATATGGGGATGGTCTAATAAAGAAAAAGGGAGTTAATGCTACGGAAGGCAAGATGGGTCTATTCAAGAACAGTGGCCATGAGAGGATAAATCTGGGTTTTAAATGAAATGAGTGGGCATGGGAATAAAGATGAGATTCTCACTGTATCCAGAGCAAAGACAAGTTATGGAATTATGGGTGCCCAGATGAAGATGATAGAGAAACAGAGGCATGTGCAAGTTTTTGTCTTATGGATTTTATTTCATAATTGATGGACAGGAAGAGAAAGCATGAAAAATTATTTTCAGAGACCTGGAGGGTAAATTGTCCCTGAAAATCTCATCCATTTATGAAGCCTATATAATAGTGCATTAGAATTTATGATCATAAATTTAAAGCTAAGGTATTTAGGAATGTTGACTGTTTTTAACTAGATAAAGAAAATTTTTAAATTGTGTCCTACAATGAGCAACAAATGGGGTTTTATCACGGTTCCATCATTTAAAGGGAATAAATGTGGACAGAAAACACTGAGCTGGAGACTGATCAGACATGTGGGGCCGGAGCAAGGCCAGCCTGAGAAGGACGAACCCCCAAGGCGAGCCGGGCAAGCAAGCTGTTAGCAAGTCAGGCAGACAGACCGTAGGCCGGTCGTTTCTGCTGTCAGGAGAGGGCTCCATCTGGCCTCAGCTTTCCGCATTCTGACTGGCGTCTTCATTTCTTCATCTTCCTCCATCCTCCTCCTCCTTTCAAGAGCTGCATCAGATATGGCAAACAAAACCCTCCAAGCTGCTCATTCAAGGCTAGTCTGGAAGATCCAAAGCCTATAAATGAATAATCATTTTCTCCATTTATAACAATGAAAAGAAATTCTCAAAAGCTTCCTCAGTTGAAAATATTCTTTCTTGAAAATATAAGATGGAATGAAAAAGCTGTTGTGATTTGTCTGGGTTTTTGTTATTCTTTTGGCTTTTTTGTTATTGTTTTTTGGCTTCTTTCACTGCTGGGATTGTGCCCTCTAAAAGTGACATGCATTCGGAAGTGGGCTGTGGAAGGTGACCAGATCTGGGGACACTGTACCCAACACTGGGTTAATCCACTGATGAGTCCTGACTGCAGGCACTGTCAGGAGGTGGGTGGTGTCAGAAGAGGTAGGCCATGGGGCCAGACCTGAAAGGGTGTGTTGCTTTCCAGGGTCCTCCCATCTCTCTGTTTCTTAGATCTCAGAGATTGACCAGCTGTCCTGGGCCATCCGCTTTCATATACCACTGTACCTTTGAGTTGTCTGACCATGGACTTAGCGCTCTTAAACTGTGAGCCAGAATAAACCTCTCTTCCTTGAGCTTGGGGATCAGGTATTTTATCACAGTGACAGGAAAAGGAATAACACAGCACAGTAACCTAAGTAATCAGAAATGACCGTTTTCATTCATGTTCAGACCCTAGCCATTCACTCTTCTATAGCACGGAACTAGAAGGAAAATAACAATGAAGGTTGTTTAATTTCATTACTCTATTGCATAGCACAGCATGGGGCATATTTTCAAAGAACTAAATACTGTAATATTATGCTGTCTTTTTGGCAATACTGCCTTCAAACGATGTATATGTCAAAATTCTATGTGTCTGTTAAATGTCTATTGAATATCTGCTATATAGTGCACTATAAAATGTAGATATTTTAATCATGAGTCTCCTCTGTCACATAAACGTCATTGCTGTCACTCATCTATGGGACTGAATAATAGCACTGATCATAACAGTAGTGAAGAATGCGGGAGACATAAAGGAACTCCCTAAGTTCACTAAAATACATTTGTATCAATCTGAAGCATGTGTCAGAATGTTGCTGATGTGGACACACCAAAACCTAAGGAAATTTAGCTTCTTGCCAATGGCACCAAGCTAGTAAATTTTACTGTTGCTTATGTGTAGATTGACTGGATTCCTTTCTTCTGCCTTTAGCTCTCTTAAATTTCGTCTTAAATTTAGGAAGGTTTAGGTGGCCCAGGGTCTGAGAATGATCAAATCTGCACAAGTGCTTGGTTTATGATTGTGAGCAAAAGATTTAAACAGTCAGAGAGAACAGGAGGAAAAAAAACCAACTTTCAATTATTTGCCAGACCCTGAGTGGAGGAGACAGGCAGGAGGAGACATTAGATAAAAAGAGGCCTCTGGCATGGTGTGCTGACCCCCGCTGATTTTCCCCTGCTCTTAGCTTCGCCCCACTGGGGTACAGAAGTACCAGGATCAATTTGTTTCCTGTCAATCCCCTGGAAGAAGGAAAACAAAGAGATTCACAAAACAACCTTGGACGGTGGTTAGTTATTGTCTGGGCTGGATTATTTAACTGATAAAGAAGGCTTTGGTAGAAAAAAAATTTTTTTTTCGTTTTGTTTTAGTGGCATCCAGAGCACAGAAGGAGGAAAAGCTGCCAAGTTGCTTCTGTGTTTTTGGGAGATGCTGAAGCAGGGCCTACATCAGGCCTGAGGCAGAGACCCAGGAGACAGGAGAGCGGGCGCCTGTAGATAAAAGACGGCAGAATGAATCCTAGCTGAGGAACACGGCAGCTCCGGAGCAGGGTCACCTTGTGAGGCCATCATGTCAGTGTCCGGCCTCTGTGTTATTCGTCCTTGGTGGCATCAGGACCGGAGACCTAACTTAGAGCTGCTAGGCCTAGGAAGCATGAGACGGGAATGAGTGAGGGATTCTGAAAGCACCTCCCTCCACGCCCCCACTGGAGGCAGAAGCTGAGTAGGAACAAGTTAGGCGACGCTGTGTGTAACAGGAGCCATCGCTGCTGCCCCTTCAGCTCGGCTCTAACTCCAGCCTGTTGAGGCTGAACAGAAAACAATACACCATTATGGTCACTGCTGAAGTGTGCACAAATTTGGAATACATTCCTACATCTAGTTTCATACGTTTTAGAATTCTCTTGGAGTCAGAACCATATTTCACATATCTAATCAATGAAACTTTATCCAAGACTTACATTGAGGATAAGTAACGTATTGGTGATATGCTGCCTGTTTTTATGGGGATTCAAGGGAAGAGAAGCCTCAGAGAATACATGAATTAATGAGTAAATAATTACAAATTTCAGTAGTGGAAAGCTGGGCAGTGATGATAGCAGAAGGCTTGGATGCGACCAAGTAACAAATGTCTTTTTCTCTCTCTGTGTGTGTGCGTGTGCGTGTGTGTGTGATTTAAGGCTTTCTTTTGGGGGAATCATATGATCATACTTTGCTTTAGAGATAGAATCTGCATGTGAGAATAAGAATAGTTAGAAAAGGAAACATTTCAAATGGGGAAGATCAAAGGAAAGATTGCAGGCTCCCAACACACCTCTAGTGTCAGATACCATTCACTAATACTATAATACACTTTTATACATTCTAATTTTTCCTGCAGCTCTTCTCTTTCCAATGCTTTTACCTTGGCTGGCTGTTCAGTGCCGTGAATAGCTATGTCATCTAGAGAATTATAATTGCAAATACCAGTACTTAACTTGCTAAGATGAACATATTGGGAATACAGTTTCTTTAACTATTCACATCAGTAGCTGTTTATTGAAAATCAATTATGTCAGGCATTCTTGGAGGAATTAAAATGTACAATTAAACAAATGAAACTTTGCTGTATGAAATTTATACAACGTTTTCTAAATCAAAGCAGAAAACTGCTAAGAGTTGAAAAAATACAAAGTTGAGGATTGAGCTTCCTAGAAGTGTCAGGTAATTATTAATTCGATTACAACTTTCTTATACAACTCAGGTATTTAACATTTTCCCCAAACTTGACCAAACTAGAAGGGCTTAGTAATCGCAGGGGCTGACCTCCGTTTTCTTAAATGCTTTAGCTTGGAAAACTTGTTATTGTAAATTATGCTGCTACCACTTTGAGATGTAAGTTTCATTTAAGTCTTTTGCCAGTTTCATAGCCCAAGAATGACTGAGGATCTTGGAATTTCCCCTGTGCAGTGTCATCCCTAGGAGGGTGTGACCATGAGTCTCAGAGTCTGAAAGAGTACAGCTGCTGTGTGTGCTATGGCTCCCGTTAGCAAGCACAGCACCCTGTGGAGGTTTTGATGTGGAACTGTCCCCCAAATCTGTCACCATGTCAGAGCTGGGTCTTTGCAAAGGTTGCTGGATGATGAAGCTGCAAATTCAGGAGTAAGAGTAGGCTCCACACACCCCAGGGATTTCCCCAAATCCGTCAGAGCTTTCCCACAGGTTTACTTCAGGCTTTAAAATAAATCCCACCTTTTGTTTCAGTGAAATTGAATTGAATTCCTTCTTTCTTGTATTGCAAAAGCCAGAGTAAACTCTTTCTCACCTGCTGAGTTGTGTGAGGTGTGCTTTCCTGTGGGACAACTACACATTGTACAACCATTGCACAATTAAGTGATACCAAGAAAATATGATTTTGTTTAATATTTTAATGTAATTGTTGAAAGGAGTGCACATAGGATTGAGTATGTAAAATCTGTATCCTTAACAGTGTGAATGAGTGCAATAATTATTTAATCAATACCTGAAGTTTCTGGAGAGAAAGTAAATGTTTATGGAGTGAGGCTTCAGGAATCTTTCTGAGCTAAGGAAGATAAAAGTTTTTGGGTTTTTTTCAGAAATTTTTGAACATAAAGAGTGTCTGACCTAAGTAGAAATCAAGAAAATTTAATTTTAAAAGAGAAATGCCTCCAAGTATTTTCTGCTTATGAGTAAAAATAAAACAGTATATCTCTCTAGATATCAATATAATATCCTGAGTAAATTATGTTAACTCTTAGTAGCAAGAGTGATTTTTAATCAATGCATGTGTGTAACATGTAACCATGGGAAGAATTTATTGTGAAGTTCATGTTTATTATCAAAACATACCCTGAGTTCTATCAACTAGTTTAGACCAAATTACCATACCATACGTGTTTTACCCTACTAACATGGTGAGCAAAAACTGTACTTATTTGTATTTTGGAAGAGACAAGCAAGATCTGATCTTTTTAAGTTGAAGAAAGAAGTCCATGTCCGAAACTCAGAGCCTAAGTAAGTGATGGAAGGTAAATAAATTTGTGTCTGACAAGTAGAGAACATAAACCTTCAAATATTATCCATCATTTTAAGACACCAAAGCAGTTGGTGTGAAGTTAGTACTGGGTAATGAAACAAAAATATACAAAAGAGTCAGGAGCCAAGGCTCCTTCTTTTGAGTTAACTGAGTTGAGCTGGCAGCTGACAAGAGTGATTTAATACTAACAGACATTTCAGTAGTTCCAATAATTTATCCCATGTATCACTGAGGAATGAAAAAATACACATATATCACGCACCCGTGACAGTGATAAGCACATTTCAGCTTCTAAATCTGTGAGGGGAATAGAGAAATCTGCTTAAAACTAAAATTAGCTATATATTTAGGTTCTACGCTTGCAATTATAGCGTGTTAATTTAACTGATTGTCCCAAGGATCTTTCCAAATTCAATTATAATAGAAATATATTTGTTTAATTTATCTCCCTTAAACTGTGTTCTGATATTTAAATAGTATTTGAACATATTTCAAAATAAAATTGGGTACTAATTAAAAGGAAAGTTATATCATGATATTAAAAATATACCCTTATAATAGATCAAGGACAAGTTTTAACAGACGTTTTCTTGATAAAATAAAACTAAATATCTAGGTAAATGTAAATGGGAAATCTTGGAAAATAATTTATTAACACTATTCTTTTACACTGTATTACATTTCTTAAGATTGATATTTTCCCAAGTTTTTGGCAAAGTGGTAGTATATGTTTTATAACAAAGTAAATGAGAGGGAGTTCCCATTGATGTGCTATCACCAGTATTTATTAAAACTTTTGGAAGCTCTCCTTGGTGGGTCAGGGCTGTAGTTCAGCAGCACAGAGCCTGCCTGACAGTGCGAGGTCATGAGTTCAAGTCATAAAAACAAAAAGCTTTTTTCGTGAAAATTTCCCTTGGAAATTTTGGCTGTAACTTTACAAACATTAATTTGGAGTTACATATTTTTTAATCCTTGATTTAATTTGTTGAACATAACTTTTAAAAATGCAAGACCTATTATTTTAACATACAAGGACTGAGAAGGAAATATCTCTTAGAGTAAAAAACATTTAGTGATATATGTGCCTATTTACAATGGTCGGACTGCCAATGCCTTCTTGATCCTAACTGAAACCTCCTGAGCTTGGTATTTTATCGTCTGCTTTTTTTTTTTTTTTAGCATGTGTTTGCCACACATAATGAACAGAGTCATCCTGAGGGATTTGTGCATGTACCTAACGTATCTTATTTCTGGTTCCCCTCCCTTCCTTTCACCTCTTCTCCACCCCATTTACAAAATCTGTTTCCATTTTTCCACTTTAATCCTCGCTTTTATGAAAATCCCTTCTCTCTCCCTTTCCTCTCTCATCCCTTCTTCCCCTTCCACTTTGAACAAGTTCTCCCAGCTTCCCGGTACCCACACTCCATTGTTTCCTATTTACCCTTTGGGTTTCTCACACAAGAGAAACAATATGATATGTAAACTTGTGTCTGATTTATTTCACTTAAAGTCGCGGCTTTGAGTTGCAACCATTTACCTAAAAAGCCTCAAATGTATCCTTCTTTAAGAGAAAGCAGTGCTCCATTATACGTAAATACCACATTTTCTGTATCCATTCATCTGTTGAGGGGCGTATGAAATGTTTCAAGATGTAACTATTACACATTGTGGGTGTATCTATGCATCAGTGTGGTAAGATGACCTTAACTCTCTCAAGAAAATATTTAGCGAATAAGGTTATAACGCAGTAGTACAGCATGCACCTGGCAAATGCAAGGTCCAAATTCTGGAAACTAAACGCAAAGCAAAAAACAAAACAAAACAAAACAAAAACAAAAACAAAAAACCAAACAAACAACAACAAAAACCCCACCAGTTATTTAGAAATAGGATATATGTGTCGAATGGAATTTCTCAAGCTTTAGCTTTCTGAAGATTCCCTCACTGATGTCCACAGCAGTTTCATGGGTCTGCACTCACGCCAACAGCAGAGAAGTGTTCCTATTTCCCCACAGCCCCGCCAGTATTTATTGTTGGCTCATTTCTTGATGATAGCTATTATTTCTAGAGTGAGATGGAATCTCAGCATTGTTTTAATTTGCATTTCTCATATGAGCAGCAATGCTGCTTCTTTGCTTTCCTTTTTCTGTTGTAATCAGCATTCTATATGTCTGAGCTCTGATCATATCTCATCAAATTAAGCTTCATTTAAGCGTTCTTGGGCTTCTCCATCCGACATCCATTAACTTTTCTAACCATGTCCCATGAGCTGTTTATAAAGGCTTCTACATCTCACTGTCAGGAAGGATTGCAGCAAGAACCCTGCTCTGCGCCTTAATCACCTTCTCCATCGCTGACACCTGTGGCAGGAGTGGTTTATTTTGCTCATATTTTAGTCCATGGTTTATTGGCTTCACAGTGTGACAGCAGGGCGAAAGGGGATGGCAGAGGGGACTCTCACGGTGTGGGAGACAGAAAGCAAAGAGAGAAGGATTGCGTGGAAAGGGAGAGACACTCTTCTGAGCATGCCCGTAGTGATCAAGCATTTTTATTATTATTCCCAGAAGCAATTGGTTTGAACTCTTATATAAAATATCTAGATAAACATTATTTTGATACTTGGTTTGAAATTAAAAGCACTTCAAAAGCTTAGTACAAATTTATATATCAAAAGAATGAAGGAATTGTAAACTAGCAAAAATATTTACTATTATCATTGTTCACATGCATCCCCAAATACAGAGATTGTTTAAAAAATTAGCTGGTGACATCCCAAGTGCATAACACTTGTCTTCTATGAACAACACAAAAATTAATGCAATGATATGTAAATTAATGCAACTTATTTTCAATGTCAGAATCTCCTTAAGCATTGATCATCATTTATTTCCAAGAGGGTAGATACCACTAAACACTTTGCCTAACACAATGACTACTTATTTCTCATATTTTAAAGGATGTGAAAGCAATCAACTGTTAGTGTCTTTATACAAATGATTTTAGATTGCATGTGGAATTCTGCAAGGGATTGTACCAGCAATGTACAATTATAGTAGGATTTATACTTGTTAAATCTTGATCAAGTTTTCTTATACTATGTTGCACATTAGTCTTGTACTGAGACCTGATCAGACCCTTGGCTACATCTAGGGTAACAACTTGGAATATCGAAAGACAAAGGGACAAATTTCACTGGCCAAGGGGGACCAGGAGGAGTCACTACCCGACTCTGCTCTTGGCTCTCTTCTATTGGCCAGCAAGAAGCACAGCTGGAGGAAAAGTGCATGGCATGGACCAGTAACTATAGAAAATGAGTGGATAAGTGTTAAATTAAGGAGGAAGCAGATTTTCTTTCTACCAAAATACCTGTATTTTGACAACTGTCCTTAGCAGGTGCCCTCTTGCCTACGCAGTGCAGGGTTATTGGTGTTCGACACATAGCTGGGGATCCTTCTATAGACCTCCTTGGTGCTGAAGTAAGGTCACATTGACCTTGGAACTGGGAGTGGGGGGCTGCTTAAGTCAGGCTCCCCATTATTTATCACATACCGTGGTCCCCAAAAGTCTTACCTGTTTTACTTTGTAATTTCATTCCGATGAGCTCAAGTCAAGTTTGGCTTTTAATAACAAAATGATATTTTTCTTTCTCTAGTTCTTATTTATTAAATAAGCACTGTTTACTTGGTAGTGTGGACCCTCTAGTTTTGATTCTATCGTGTATGCTGCCATGACATTTGTTTTTCAAAGAGGGACACTTAGGTTATGAAAGTACCATAATCTTTATACTAAAAATGCCAAAAAACTGCTACTTATTTGAAGAGCTCTTAATTTCCATGTGAAGGTAATAAAAATTTATGTTCTCTGAAATTTGTCCATTTATTTCACAGGCAATTAAGTTTGAGATGGATTATACCTACCTCTGCACTATGACATAAAGTCATGTCTACCACTGGTGTTACTAATTACCACCACAAACAATCCCAATCATGTGTAAACGAACACGGCAAATACAGCTATAGAAACCTATAGAAACTGGTAATTATCAGTAAATATAGGTTAATATCAGGAAAGGGTATCTGAGTGAACATTACATGCAATTTGGAGCCTTTCCAAGAAACATGGCTGATATCAACAGGAAAACAGAGCTTATCTGTATTTTATACCTGGTTTATGATGATTTCCCAAAACTTACTATTTGAATCATGACAAATCATTTTGAGTTTATATATTTGATTCATTTTAGTCTTAATACTAATTTACTTTGTAAATTACTTTGTAAATTTGTTTTTGTGACCATAAAGTGATGTAGTACATGAAGATGGTTTCATAATTATGCTAAAAATCAGGGACTCAGAAGTTCATTTGGTTTGTCCTCATTTTTTAACTTTTCTCCTGACCATCTGATTATTTTTTTATTTTTAAACATGTAGTTTTATTTTAGTTATAGTACTAATGAAAGCTATTTCATTTTTTTTTCTTTTTATTTCTTTTTTTCCCACTAAAATTATGTTCCTACATGACTATTGGCAAAAGAAATCCACTTTTTTTTCATATTTTGTATTATGAAATTCTAATACTGGGTCTTGAAAATGTGCAAATGTAATTTGGGGCACAGGCTTTTGACTTTGTAAGTAGTGAAATATTACAAACAAGAAAGCAGAAATATAACCCAACAAAGAGAATATCTGTGGAGCTCTATCATGTCGTGAAATAGCAATTGATTTCTCTTTGAAGCCAGGAAAACAGGCTGAATCAATAAAAGATGAAGGACAGAGGCACACAAGAGTTTAGCGAGTGTCACAGTAACCCCAGGAACAAAGATTTTCAAAGTGGAACTTTCTCACTTTCACTGGATCAAAACAGATATATGCAGTTTAAGGACTGTGAGAAGCAGTATTTTGGCAGGCACAGTGAGTTAAATAGTACTAGGATGTTTAATATTATTTCAGTGAATGATTGTGCTGTCGATTAGTTCTAAGATAATTCCCCAAAGAGTCACATTCCGAGGGGTGCATTTGGGAGGTGACCTGACCAAGGTGCTTCTCCCACCAGTGTATTAATTTGCTGATGAGCTCCCTCCTGAATGTGCTAGCAGGAGGTGGGGCCAGTTGGTAGCGGTGGTTTACTAGTGATGTGACCAGGAAGGGGCATTCTTATCCCTCAGTTGTACCTTGTCTTGAAAGTGATATAGTACCCCAAGAAGGGCACATATTCTAAAACCTGCAGTTCTAAAAACTGCAGACCATCAATCTAAATGCTACACATTTCTCTTCATCTTCCTGACTTTCATTTGGGAAATGGAGGACTGATGCTCCACTAGATTCAGTTAATCCTTGAATGTGATAGAATTTTTATATTACTTAGTTGACTCCCAAGTATTATTATGATCTGGATATTTATGTCTCCACAAAACATATATGTTGACATCCTTTACCTCGGTGTGTTAGTGTTAGAAAGTTAGGATGTTTGGGAAGTGATCGAATTATAGGTGCAAGGTTTTCACAAACCATATCAGTGTCCTTGTAACTAAGGAAACCAGCAATCTGCTCTTCTAATGTACAAAGGAAGATGAAGTGAGAATGTGCCTCCAGAAAGCCAGAAAGCTGACCCTCACCAGACATCGGATCCCTCTTCACCTTGATCTTGGACTGCAGTTTCCAGAGCCATGAGATGTACATTTGTGTTGTTTCAAATGTACCTAGACTATCATATCCTTTTGCAGATGCTTTAACGGACTAAATCAAGTCCTAAGCAAGTGTTTAAGTTAGCCACACTTAGCACTCACTTACATGGGTGAAAAGACTTTTTGATATAGGAAGTGAATGAATCAGAGATTTTGCTTTAATGTAGAACTGTTTTAATATTATAGTATTGAAATAATAATTAACTCCAAAATTTCTCACAATATTTACTATTGACCAAATAGTGATTTGTCATTTTGAGATCTAGAATCATGGCACAAAAGATGCTAATATCAGCACCATGAGGAAGTATTGAGAAAATAAAATGAAGAATTTTTTAACAAAGAAGAAAATGTTCACATCAGACAATATGAATTTGATGTAACAAGCCTAGGGTTTCATCATCATGGACTATTTCTGTGCAAGATCTCCATTGTATCATGTCTTTAAATACCAATTAATTACACTGTGACGCAGTGCAAGATGAAGGACAAAGGCATGGGAGAGTTTAGTGAGTGTCACAGGAGCCAAGTGAGTAGAGATTTTCAAGGTGGCATCAAGAGTCAAAAGGTTTCAAAAGTAAAAAGAAGACAGGAGAGGCAGAGTCAGAAAGAGGCATTTACTAAAAAGGTGTGTATTAGAATTTTCTCTTTACAGCCAATCTGAGAAGTGAAAACCTGAGATTCATAAAATTTTAATAGATTGACAAAGGTCGTGGAACTAGTGAAAGGGAGAAGTGAAACAATCCCGGATGTCTAAGTAAGAGAGGATTATGAAACCACCTGAAGTAGTTATAAGGAGGTTACTGGTCGCCATCATGAAAGTCATGTCTGGAGGATTTTGCAAGCGAAAAGGAGATTGAAAAAGATTTAAGAGTAAGCAGATAGTGAGAAAGCAGGGCACACTACTCTTTTAAGATTTAAGAGAGAACAGACAGAGATAACTAACTGGAGGGATTCATAGTGTCAAAGGGTAGATATCCACAGAGGAAAAGAATTAAATTTACTAGCCAGGATGTTGCAGAGAATAACATTTTACGAATTATAGAGAACAGTTCTCACCTATGAATTGCTTTATACAAAAATTAAACTATTCAAAATTAAATGTGTTTCAATGAAAGTCTATTGTTCAAGTCCTTAATATTGATTATTATTTATTTTACATATTTATTTTGATAACAATTTTGTCCAATAACAAATACATCTTACATTTTGGAGAAAATCATGTGAAAATGTTCTTATGTAGAATGGTAGATTTTCAGACACTTGCTTTAGTATTTTAAAAGACTAGTTTGCTTTGAGTAGAATCACAGTCACGAATTTTCATTGTGTGTCTGCTTGATGAATATTTGTATGCAGTAAAAGTATGTTATTTGTGGATTAAATCTAAAGTGTCCCCCAAATCCACATGCTTTAGAAAGGTGACCGTGTCAGAGAGCATTGCATTCATCAGTGAATTCATCCACTGATGAGTTCAGCAGGCAAATGGGGTGTTAGGAAATGGAACCTCACTGGTTAACTCTCGTAAGTGCATGTCCTTATCTGCTCCTCCTCTCCGTCTCTCCGTCTCTCCTGGTCTCTCTCTCTGTCTGCCTCCTGGCTGTCATGATATGAACCCTTTGTCTCTCTCATTCCTCTCTACCAACTTACTTGTGACATGAGGCCAGTCAACTTTGGATTGAATTATTTAAAAATAGTTAGCATGAACAAACTTCTTTTAAATTGTGAGAGTCTGAATTTTCTCCATATAACAAGGAAACAGCTAGTACAGTGTATGCCTGTGTGTGTGTGTGTGTCTGTGTGTGTGTGTCTGTGTGTGTGTCTGTGTGTGTGTGTGTGTCTGTGTGTGTGTGTGTAGACCCATTCTTTTCCTTTATTTGACCAATCAATGCAGGATACCAACAGTAAACAGACTAAAACAAGAAAATACATAAAAACATATATGTATTCCACATTCTAAGAATCTATAAAAATAATTTGCTTTTTTTGGGGGGGGTGGGGATTGAATTCATGATCTTGCATTTGCCAGGCAGGCGCTTATGCCATTGAGCTATATCTCCGGCGCCCACTTGCTTGATTTTGTGTTGTCCCTAGCCACGCCTTTTGAATAAAGCTAGTGAACATGTGCAGAATGCTGGCCAAACCCTAAACACTTTCTCCTTGTTTTGTGTTTATGTATGAGTCACACTTAATCCTCTCAGCAACCTTTGAAAAGAGATATTCCTGTCATGTCTGTTTTCAGGATATAAAAATCTATCCATTGTCCAGGGTCACAGAACTGGTAACTGGAAGATCCAGTCTTGACTCCAAGTCCTATGACTATGGAGTTCACATTCTTAAGTATTGTCTGTTGCTTCTGCAAAATCTGAAAAATTACTCATATTGCATTATTGTTATTATGGGGAACCATGGGATAAGAATATTCCCTACCAGTGAAAGAATTTGGAGATGGCTGTTCTGAAAGATCTTAAAGAGGAAAAGAGGATAATACTGCAGTGAAAAGTTAGGTTTGGCAATTAGGTTTCACCAAGGTCAGATTGTGTAATGTATCAAATGTGTGACAAGGTCATTTTATTTTACAAGATATTACTTTAACAAAATTTTTCAGTGTATATGTTACCTCTTTTAACCTGTCCTTTGTTGGATGGATGGAATGGTAATAAAGTAAGCTTTAAATAGCAGATACACACACACTTACCTACACATGTATATCATTCCTGATTGAGAAAACAATACTTTTTGTTCCCATTGTTTTCAGGCACAGTTATTTGAGGAAGAAAATGACTGCTTTGAAATCAATCACCTGGAAGTAGAGAGCATCTGTGCTCCTACTTTCACCAATAATTGTGAAAGTCATTTTCCTGATCACGTAGGTTGGAGACATAAAGACAGATCCAAGGTAGCTTAGGAGCATAGAAGGCCTGGGGAGCCCAAAGCCCTCCCTTGGATTGCTCCTATGGGATGGTGACTATCTTCCATATAATAAGGGTGAAAAGTGAACAGGCAGGGGAAGTTGGCACCAGTATTCTTCATATCTGACTCCAACTTAAATCAAGCTGCCATTTCTTCTTTCTTAGATTGCTTCTTTCACTACGTTCTGAAGATGTACTCTCAATTTTTGTCTTAGTTACTTTCTCTTATTGCTGAGACAAAGCACTTGTTGCCCCAAATTAAGGAAGGAAAATTTTATATAGCTCACAGTTTGTGGAGGTTTCGGTCCATAATCAGTTGGCTCCAAGACAGGTTGGCATGAAACAGTGGTGACTGTTCAAGGAAGCAGAAGACAGTCAAAGCAGCAAGAGCAAAAAACAGGGAGGCAAGTCCCTTCCTCCTTTGTATTGTGCCCTAGGCTTGCACGGGATGAGGGTGTTTACAAAGTGAGAACCATGGCTTTCTGCTGAGATGCTTAGTTAAACTTCCAAACTTCTCAAGTTGACACAGTGAATGAAACATTACAATTTTCCATTCATCACAGCTATTGTATTTTTGCATTTTTATCTCAGCATATTGCAATGGCACAGAACTGAGAATCTCATTGAGGGCCACAGCTTATTGGATACTCCATGTGCTAGCAACTGTCTCTCTATCTAGAATCACTTCCTGATCATCAAACCTGCATAACTTCCTGCATCCATATCTTCTTAACTTGCATGCTTAAAAGTCCTGTCACACTTAATGCCCAGGAACTAATGTTGGAAAGCTTTCTCAACCATACTTTAAAGTACTTTGTCAATATTATTTCACCATTTGTACATAAAATTCCATTTCATTGTTATTTAGTTCATTAGCCTTACAGTTATTATTGTTTCATTTACTTTATCATCAAATTATTGTTGAGCTCTTACTGTGTGTGAAAATATTTTTGCGCTGGTACAACAGTATAAAAAGACTATTTCCTTAATGATTACAGTTTAGGAGCATACACATCATACAGTACACACACTAATAAGCAGATAACATGCTATCTGAAAAGGCAACATATACCAAAACAAAACAAAAAAATGAAGAATATTGAAAAGAAAAAAGCCAGTGATAATGTTGAGTGAAAAATGATGGTCTGCCTCCTGAGAAAGTTAGAGTTACCAGAACATACAGAGGTGAGACCATTTGTTTGACAGAGGAAAAGCATTCCAAAACAAAGGACAAAAAGTAAATGAGCCCAGGAAGATCATTTTCTTGGTGCCTGAGAAACAGCAAAAACAAAACAAAACAAAAGAATAAAATAAAACAACACACACACACACAATAAAACCTGCAATAGGGTCATCAAGAAGAGAAAACCCAAAGTGAGAAAAGTAAGAGAAAGACATTTTGCTAAAGGCAAGGGGACCACGAGATGGAGGGAGAGAAGAGGAAGGACAGAAAGGAAAAAGAATGAAAATAATTAAACACACTGGGCACATGCACAGGCTGCCTGCAATGAAAATAACCGACATGAGCTGCAAACATGCAGTGATACAAATGCAGTCAAAAGAAGGAAAGATCTGGAAAAATCTTCCAGGCCATAACAATCCTCTGGTTTTGTACTCCAGGTGAAATGGAAACAGTAGCAGGGTCTAACTAGATAGTAGACGTCATTTATTTTAAATTTTGTAAGAATTATTCTGACTACTCTGCCAATAATAAACATGGAAAAGGCATCGTCATCTATTCACGTAGAAACAAAGTAATCTATTAAAAGGCTTTTACAATTACCTTTCTGATCAGTGGTGAGTGTCTGACTGATGCAAAACAGCTAGCTTTGATATATGTTTCTGTCACATTTCACCACTAATCCATCATTTCATTGATGCAGATTCTGGATAACGTGTTCAATCCCCGCAGCTTGATCCAGCTGTTAATCTGGGCTTGAACTATTGAAATAAATTTTTGTGTATTTAATTTCCTCCCATTTTCCCCTAAACTCCTACTCTCATCACCATTCTACAGTAGGGATGATTCTTTAATATGTCTTTTCTCGGTTCAAATTCTCCATCTGACTTTCCATTTTGTTTGTTTGTTTCTTTTTTGGTGCAAATGATACAAAGGATACATGCGGAGGAAAAGCACAAAGGCTAGCCTGGAGGGCCTCATGCATGTTGTGTTCTGTACCGCTGAGCTATAATACTCCTATCCCTCTATTCCATTTACAATAAGAGCCAAGTGTCTAAATAAGGACACACTGAGCACACGTGTTCGTTGCTTTCCTCTTTACCTTGTTCTCCTGCTATTCTCTCAGTTCCAGTTTCCACCCTAGTTTTCTCTGTACTTTCTCTAAAAGTCACGTTTCTCCTAACCGGATAACTGCCATAAATGTTTCTATAGTAGAATCTCCCTATTGTTTCCTGTTGTTCTATGATCAAATATTAGTTTATTAGAAACAATATTCCTGGTCATTTCGTGGAAAAAGAAGGAAGGAAACAAGGAAGGAAGGAAAAGAGGGAAGAAAGAAGGTAACAAGAAATATATCTTCATCAAAGAAATTTGAACTAGTTTACTATAGTCTTACTATTAGTCTTGTAATACTTTGCATTGCATGAGAAAGTTTTTCCAGATATTAATAGACATGTGAAACATGTTGCAATTATAAATAATTCAGTGTATAGGAAAACTACCATGTAATAGTCATAATCCACTTGTTTGAATTCGCAACCAATATTTCTTCTTCGAGCAAAACGTCACAACAGCTAAGTGAAAAAATACATAAAATAACAAATTATATCACAAAAATAAATTTTACTAAAATGTACACATCTTTATGATTGCATTTGTTACTACAAATAAACTTGTTCACAGGATGGATTTGTTATTTAATAGTAGTTTCATTGGACAATTGATTAATATATTTTTAAGATACTACAGGGCCATTTATATAGAAGTAATTCATGGTTAATATAGTCATTTACAAATATAAAAAAATAAAGTGTTTAAGTAGAACAAAGAGTATCCGAACAAAGGCCTGATTTGACAAAGTTCTGAAGCACACAGTAATTGCTGTGCCCTCTATAAGCTCACAAATGGGGTTGATAATTTGTTTATTTTGCTTTGCAATGGTGCAAATTCCTTGAGGTTTTCTTTATTGTAGTCCTCTGATTGTTCTTTAGCAAAAGGCAGAGCCTGTGCTACTTCTTTTGTAAATATCACCATGGAATCAATAAGTCACATCTGGGCTCACTGCTCCCGCCGCTGGCTGTGTCTGTCCTCTGATCCTGGCCGCCTCTCCGGTTCGGTCCTGAATGAGGCTGTCTCTCAACCTTCAACCTCTCGTTTCCCTAGAAACACAAAGCCTTCTTCCTTCTCCCACCGTTTACATCTGAATTTTTAAAAAATAATTTTTTAATAACCCCTGAAAACACAAGAGAGCATTCAGAGTGGGACAGGTGAAGCTAGCAATGGAAACAATGAATTTGCAAAGGAAATTGGAAATAATTAAATTAAAGAGAATGATTTTGCTTTTGGGTTGATGCAAATCTGCAGATGGTGGCTGACTGCACTTGTCTTCAGGTTAGCTAAATAAAAACCAGGCCTATGTCTGCCTGCGCATGGCTTTAATGCATTTACCTTTAAACTGCAATAGGTAAGCCATCGAGGGCTGTGTTTCAGAAGGAATGTAAAAAAGAAGAATTATTGGATTAGAGATCTGACAAAGGGACACATGCTAGGCATGTCCAGACATTAATAGTAGAAGCCTCCCAGAGCTGTTAGCTCCCTTGGCTAATGGTTGACAATCAGGGGTAAGTTATATATGATTCCACTTAAAAAGCACTTTGCTATTACAAGATAGACCTGTCTGATGAAATGCAAGAAACATCTCTTATAATTGTCATAATAGCATTTTTTAAAAAAACGTGCTTTTAATGTTTCCTCCACAGAGTCTTTTAATGAAATTTTCTCTATTATTTTCTTAAAGGTATTGATTTTTTTTGGAATCAAGAAAAATTGTTTTGTATTCATTGGATCTTCAAACAAGATAATTTTTTAACCTTTTCTGAAAAGTAATTCCTGAGGGGATGGCTAGAGAATCATTATGAATCATAAAGTATTCACGATGATTTGAGAGTTTTTCCCCATTGTTTGCCTCCATATATAATACCATGAAATATCAGTTGCAAAAGAAATTCTATGGCTCATACATTTGGTTAGCAAAAAATTTTCTCCAAAGATAAGTATAGATATAGTTAGATCAATGTATTGGAGGTGATTTAACATCAGTTTCTGTTTCTCAGAAATGCTATGCAGGCAGTATAAGCTTTTTACATCTCTCTTGATCTGTTTCTATACCTTACAGATACAATGATGTATTTACGATAGCTTGATTGTGATGACTCACTCAACAAAGAAAAAGGAAAGGCATTTCTTTAATTTTTTTTTAATTTAAAGTGAAAAAAAACAGAAAAAGGATAGAAATATTACAGAATTTCAAAAAGAAAAACAAAAAAAATCAACAGTAAGAAATCACTAGTTGATAAATTGCATACTGTCCTTTTAGAAATAGTTGTTCAAGTTACAAAATTAGAACATACAAAGTACACACTTAAGCAGTGAGAGTGCAAACAGATCTGTTCAACAATCCAACAAGAACCTAGAAATATGGTCATCAATCCCACACATCTAAACATACATGCAGCTATATCTTTTAGAGCACTTCCTATTTCCTCTTTTTTTACAATAGCAATTATACATTTTTAAAATTTTATTTAAAGAGAAGAAAAAAGCAAAACAGAAAAAAAGGGTAGCAACAATACAGAATTCTAAAAGAAAGAAAGAAAAAAAGGAAAAAAGAGAAAAAAAAACCACTAAGAAATCACTAGTTTATAAATTACATATAGTCATCTTGGATGTAGTTGTTCAAGTTACAAAGTTAAAGGATACAGAGTAGACATTCAAACAGTGAGACTGCAAACAATTCTGCTCAAAGATCCAACAAAGATTCAGCAGTATGGTCATCTATTTCACACACTCAAACATACATGCAGTTATATCCCTTAGAGCACTAGGAAAGGCATTTCAAAAGCCAAATATCATGACTTGCTTAATAGTCTCCAAATTTGATTTTAGCATTTTGGTGATTTTATGGGTGAAAAGGATTTGTTTATTTCCTCTGATTTTAATTAATTTAAAATCTTTGCTTAATTGAATACTTCAGCAGTACTAGTTTGAGTTTGTAATTATTTTATAGGCAACATTAAAGTAACAAACTTTTTAGCATTTATTTTAATTGATAGAAATCATATGTCTGTATCACGTACAATACATTTTGACAGATGTAGACACTGAGGATTGGCTAAATCAATCTAGCCAACATTACATATCTATTTATTTATTTATTTTGGGGTGAAAATAGAATCTTTTATCAACAATTTTCAAGAAAAAAAAATATATATATATAATTTTTTGTGATGGGTTCTTGCTGTGTTTTCCAAGACCTCTCCAACACAGGCCTCCCGCTTGTGGTCACAATCTCCTGCGCAGCCTGTGTAACGGTTGGGATCCCAGGACAGGCCCACCGCACCCTACCGTGAATAGAGTGAACTAGGGTCCATTAGGGCCATAATGCTGCAGGATACAGCTCTTAAAATTATTTTACTTCTTAAAGCTTAATGTTAGCTTTAATTAATTGAGTGATACAATGTATTTTTGTCTTGGGACCACAATAAGTATATAACTTTCTGTCATTCTGCCTAAAAAAATTCAGTATTGAATCTCATAAAATGCAGATGACAGTGAATGTAGGTGGATGCGTATTAACTGACCTTGCAGTATATGACTATGGATCTCCAATGACTATTTTTATTTAAACCTTAATGTTAGTAACATTACTTTAGCAAAAATGAGATTTATTAATATTATTAATAAGATGGAAAATGCTACTCCTTCTCAAGGAAGTGGGGTTTATCTTATCAGCCAAGATTGTAAATATAGTTTAGATTTTTAGTATAACTTTAGTAAAACTTAATCTTTGACTTACATTTTAAATTGACCTAAAATTCTTGCAAATTATAGAAATATTTTGAGTACTTTTTCGCTATTTAGAGGTGAAAAGAACAGATATAATGAATTAGTATGAAATGAAATACCTTTCTTTTAACTTTTGAAAAATTGTTTTTCACTTCTCATTAAATTTAAGGCATCAAACACTTAAATTCAAAGACACTTCTATGTTGCAGTAGCCAAATGTAAATAAATAAAGGAGAGTAGATTTTAAAGCCTTTTTGCATTTTAATCAACTAAAGAATAAATTGTGTGAGGATGAAGAACAGATGCAACTCTCCTGTTCTCACTGAACCCCAAGCTTGCACCACAAATTGTCCTCCTATGCTACTCAGGCACTCTGACATCTGCTGGGCTTTTGCCCTTCATGCCTGCAGCCAATGGAGTTCATTGCTCTCCATGAGTACACCAAGTTGTTGTTAGGATAATGACTTCATAATTTTAGTGAAAAGCATACATGAGTCCAGTGGTCTATACATGGCTCCATGGAGTCAGTATGGCCCCAGAGGAGACAGTCTAATTAAATTAAAGCCTTTTTGATAACCTGATCTTTCTTGTTTGTTTGCTTTAACACAATATATGGATAATGACATTTGGCGTATTTGCATACGTGGTCCTGGGGAGGAGATCAAGGGCCTTGTGCATACTAATTCTAACACTAACCATGAGCTAGATCCCCAGCTTTTATTGAGATGGAGTCTCACTACGCTGCCTATACTGGCCTTGAATTTCTGGGCTCACACAATCCCCCTTAAGCCTTTTTAGTACTTTCAACCCTACCTGATAGGAGTAAATTGTTCTTCTATCTCTATGTAATGAGATCCTCAAAATGAAAATAATAAGGTACATTATCTCACAAAATATATAGTTTTTTATAAGAAATTCTGCCTTAAAAGAATAAAGCTAATACTTGTGGATAGCTTTCTTGAGAATGATATTGCATGAACTCTTCATCTGTGAATATGTGAGAAGAAACATAAAAAAGGAAAGTTTCCACAGACCATATTGTGGATTTTCTTCCAGGCAAACTCAAAGTATGGTATTGTCTTTAAAAAATGTAAGAGTGTCTGCTCTTCTCAGGAAACTGGTTTTAGAGGGGTGGTAAGTCTTATATTCAGGGTCATAGTCATTTTCACAAAGGGTGTTTTATATCCAGATTATCAAAGAGTAATTACTAAATGTGTGACACTTCCTAATGTTCTAGAAGAAATAAACGATATCGCACATTTTGCTGTTATACTCTAATTTTAAAAGCTACTGAGAAATCAGATATAATTAAGTTCTCAATTACAAATTTTGCCAATTTATTATTTAAAAGAAAAAAATAGAATCATCAGAGCCAAGAGAGAGAATGTCTTCATCCAACACACATTCTTCTTCTGAACCAAGAAAACGGAAAGCTAAATTGTCATTATAATTAGACTTATTGAATGTAGCATCTGAAAATGGGACATAGTATTAGTTTAGCAGAGATAAACATGAGCTCTAAAATCACACAACTGATTGACAACTTTTACCTTTTGATATGTTAAGTTTGAAAATTAGTTTTCATGATAAAGAGAAAAAAGTATCATTTCATCTACTTGAGGATTAAATAAAATATATGCGACGTTCTAATCACAGTACAAGGGAAATAAGAACCCCACACATGTTAGAGATTAGCCATGGCATCTCTGGAGAGCTTTGTCAAACGAAGAAGGCTCAGTGACTCCATTCACACAGAGCGGTTGTGTTCAACCCTGGGCTTCTAGATGTGACCTGCCACTGTGCCTAAGATTGTTTCTGCAGCCGTTTTTTTTCACTATCCTTCTTAGGATTCCTGCTCTCAATTCACTTCATCATTTTTTAGACTTCCTAATACTGCTTTATCAGATTACACCAAGGTGCATTGCCTTGGAAGACAACTATGAAGTGTCCTCATAACTCTGTGCCAATCCATTACATGATGAATTCACCCTTTTAGTGCTCAGAGGAAATTCATTTTTATCTCTTCAGGGTCTTGGGGAGAACTTACTAGAGTTCCCCAATCTCAGTAACACACTTCATTTATGATAATGTCAGCTTTTCACAATTTTGGCTCAATAGCCGAGAATTTTCTTCCATAACTTCTCATGTGAAAATTAGTCTTGTGTATTTATAAATACAAGGAAAATGATTAATTTGAGAAATAATAGAAACTCAATCTCTACATAGAAAATATATCTACCTGGAACCAATTCACTTTGCTCATTCACATTATTGAGTAAATATATTCTTAATAAAGATGTGATGACAGCCCACTTAATCTAACTTAGTTATTTTAAAAACTGGTTAAATGGCTCATCCAATTTTAGAATATTTATGTACAATGCTATATTTATAAAAATATAACATTTCTCACATAAACATTTTCCATGTATGAATACATATAGATTTATCTATCTGCCTTTATGTGCATTCTTCAGAGAAGCAGCCCAAAAGGATATGTATGTATTGGTGTGTGGAGAGTAAATGGACATGAAGAAAGAGAGTCAAGGAGAGGGGGAGATTTATTTTAAGAAATTAGTTCATGGGCTGGCGAGTAAGCAATCTGCAGGCCAGTTTGCTGGAGATGGAGGGAAGAATGAATGGTGGAGGTCCAGTCTGAAGGCACACTGGAGACAGAATTCCCCCTTCCTTGGGGAGCTGTAACTTTAAAGGCCTTATGCTGACTGCATGAGACTTGTGCATGCAAAGGAAGGCAATGTTCTTTACTCAAAGTGTACTGACTTAAGTGTTAATAACATGTAAAATAAAAATCCACAGCAACATCCCCATTGGCATTTGAACAGAAAAGTGAAAAGCATACTGTAACAAAGTTGACATATACAGTAAAATGAACTGTCAATACATACACAGATATAAACCTATATATTTTCTTGTGTATTTAAAAAGCTAATAGCTCTCCTTGATTTTCAAAAAATAATCAAGCCAATCATAAAATCAGCATAAGTCCTATATCAGTATAATTAAATTAATCCATTTTTGTTATTTATAATCTATATTTTATTTTGAAACATTGAAACTTATTGTAAAACCAATTAGCTTCAGCAAATATATATGTAACATGTAAAAGGAAAGAAAAAGTTCTTTTGTATTTTGGAAAAAATCAAACAAATAAAGAAAATATGTCTCCAAACAAAGAAGAAACCAGAAAGAATCCATGAGGACACAGTTTGGGAGAGAACTGTTCCTCGTCTTCTCGCTAACCTATCGAGATGATGACTTCCTAAACACATTGCAATCTCGGCCTTTTAGGCACAGCCCTGTGAGATTAGCTCCTTAAATCAGAATCTGGCCTCACCTTGATGGTTAGATGTTTAGTACCACCTTTGTGCATTTACACTGAAGATGGAAAACTTCAGACATAAGTGTGATAAAGTACTTTGGAGACCTGATGACGATAGTAACTATTATAACGCAGGCTTATGCATTGGAGATTTTAATAAAATAGAAGAGAAATGGGATAAGGAAGAACTTCTTTACTATCATAAAAAATAAACATATGATTTAAAAGTTAAAATGACTAAAGTATCATATGCAATATTTAATATATCAGTAGCCAACATATTTCTATTTAAACTTAGAATATTTCTGTTTGTACCTAGTTCAATCATGTGCCTTTACTGTTTTCCAGTTTTCAAAAGCTTTTGCAGATCCTTGCTCCTAAGATCTATCACTAAACTATTTCCCCTCCTTCTTTCATAATTCTGGTCTACCTTTAGGCCAACTCCTTTCTCTCTTCATGGAGTCTAAACCTGTCAGCAGCCATAATGCTTTGTGATCTTCCAAAAATAAAAAAGTGATTATTTAACTTCTGTTCTTAAATTTGTTTGATGCGTTTATACTTATGGCCCTAGAAGTAACATCCAAACTGTTTGCTTTTTATGTGACTTTCACTATCTGGTCTTTGATTACCTTCTCTTTCTAATGTCTTTCTTAGGCAACCCTTCTTTAATCATTTAGATCACATTTGCTTCTTGTCATTTTACTGAAGAAAACCAGTATCTCCACTTTGACAGCTTCTCAGTGTTTTAAGACAGATAATCCAGAGCAAGCTCTTTAGCTTTATTCTGCTATATGCCCATGCCAGGCATTATCAGTGCCATGGGGAATCATACTAGGGATTTATCTACTTGCTCATTTACTGTGAATGTCTTCAAGGCAAAGTTTACATGCAGCACTTTTTCTTGCAATTATTAGTGCTTAGTATGATGTGTAATATAGTTAAATTAGATAATTATTTATATACATTCAATTTTTATTAAAAGTACACCTTCATGATAAGAGAATAAATGATGCAAAATATCAATATACAACCCTAAATTGTACAAGTTGGAACAATTATACAACTTACTAGATTAATGTGACCCCTTGCCTTTAGAATAAACAGAACTAAGTTTCAGAAATATCACAAAATTCAACATTAAATGACAATTTTAGGTGTGATGTCAAATGAAGTATAAAAGTATAAAAGTAATATAAATTAAAATTATTTTATCTTATATAGATCAAATTCTATTTTTAATTTTGACCAAAAGAGATAGTGGAAGGAATAATTGAGTAGGAAGAAAATTTAATCCATGACTAGAGTATAAAACATATTATAAATCAAAGATGAACATTGGTGTTTTGGCTTTCTATATGTGATGAGTTTAAGTAAATACAGATTATGTTGATGCAATGGATTTGAAAATTGCTTATGAGAAGTAATATATTCTAATACAATAGAGAAAACCTATTCCTCAATTATCCTTATGATGCCACAATCTGCATTTAATATTTTCTGTGAAACATTTTGGAAAAATTGAATTCTGAAATTAACTAAATTAACTAATAAATTTTATGCTGATTTACAGACCATAGACTTTCAGTGAGGTGTGTATCAGAGAATGATGGATAACATATACAGAGACCAGTACAGTGAATGGTTTAGCAGTTTGGGTCTTTGGAAATAGTAGGTGAACTGAAATTTACAAATCAGTATTATGCCACACAGCGGGTATGGGAAAACACTCACAGAAGGTACAAGACAGCATCATGTGACTTAATCTGAGTTAAACTAAATACAAATGGTAGCTATGTTCTTAATTATCACTTCTTAACATGACTATGGGTCATTTTAATAATTGTCTATCTGTTGGGGATTTACAATTGGGAAAATCCATCATAGAATAGTGACACAGAATTTGAATTTCAATTCATTCCTGTTTTAAGTTACCCAGGAATAGTTTATTGATATAAATCCTTTCATTAGGAAATATTAGAGCCATTTGCTGCATTATAAAAAATAGTTTGTTAAGCCTACACATTCTCTATTGAAATTCAGAGATTATGTGAGAAATAGAGAACCTATGCATGAGTGTGAATGCAAATCACCTGAATTAGCTCTCCTATCCCTGAGGCACAATCCTCAAAACCCCCAAGGTAAAGGGGGAAAAATTTAATTTGCTCCAGGTTTTATTGAGTCCGTGATCAGCTTTTTCCAGTGCAGACATCAGGGAGGAAGGACGTGGTGGAGCAAAGCTACTTGGTTCCCAACTGTCAAGAAGTAAGAGCCAAGAAGCAGGCCAGAGAAAACGGGGCAAAGGAACAGACATGACCAGCCAAGCTTCCAGGCCTCTCCCAGACACACTCAGAAGTAGGTGCTGTGAATGCCAACCCCTCAGAAGCTCCACCTGTTAGATCTCAACCTTTATCAACTAGCTACAGAAACAACTCCTTAAACTACCCTGCTAAATAAAGACAATAGCCAACCCATAACACCTCTGCCCTTGTGTTATTCAGAAGTCCAAGTCAGAGTTCTTGTTGTTGTTGTTGTTTGTTTGCGAATCAAGGCAAACCCTTTACTGTGAATGGCTTAAAATTCAAAAGCAATTTATATTATCCCAAGACATAATGGCACAGAGTTATCAACCCTATTCCAAAAGGGAGGCACTGGGGAAAAGGGAAGAACTGGGCTAAGGTTGGATCAAAATGGAGAAGGGTGAGTATTAACTGCAGTTGCTCTGTACTTGGCCACCAGGGCCCATGGTGGTAAAATGTGTATTCCAAACAGTGGCGGAGCCCTACCTCTAACTCCTTGGCTCTGCAGCCCATACACCTGCTTTCTTTGGCTCCAGTCATAGCCTGCAACTCTCCTCAGCAGATACTGTACAATCCTGACATCTCTGTTTTTCTGGAGTCTCCAAGGCACATTTGACTTTATTTTCACCAGGCCTTTTAAGGGCTCCTTGCCTGTTTTCCCAGAGTTTCCCTTGAAATCTGTGTGGAAGCCCCTCTAACTCTACAATGCTTGCTTTCTGCAAGCTGATAAAGCCAGTCTCCCTAGATTAACAACATTTCCCAGGAGCCTGGGCTTTAGTCAGGCCCACTTGGGTTGTGATCACAGCAGCATCTGAGGGTGTGGATGGCTGAGCACAGTGAAATAAACCCTGGAGAACCAATTCCCAGGAGCCCCTTCTTAAGCAGGAGTTCTGTCACACTCCTTTCAAAGGAAAAACTTATTTTTTGCACCCTGGGTTCTGCAGCAGGTAAGGTACTGCTTATCCTTGAGATTTCCTTTATTCTTGTCCCTGGGAAAATCATTTTTAAGGGTGCTACACTCTTTAGCAGCCACTTTGGCTTCAACTTTACACATGGTTTCTTCTGGGCCAAAGTTTAACTTGCTCAGAATTTCTGCTCCACCCTTCACCCCCAATTCTCGCTTTAAAGAAGGCTAAAAGCAACCATCAGGATCCCTGCCACTGCCTGAATGTTGGGAATCATGAAATTTCCTCTATCAGGCAATTAGTTTATTGCCTTCAGTCTCATTTCCTGAAAGTCTCAGAACCTGAGCAAAATACACACATTTTCTGCCCCAGTAGGAACTTTGGTCCAAATGCCAATGAAAGTTCCCGAGTCTGTAGGTAGCTGTTTTGTTTTGTTTTGTTTTTTGTTACTCGGAAGTGAACTCATCGCATGGCTCTTCCCAGGCAGGCTCTGTGCTGGTGACCCGTATCCCTGCCCTCTGAGGCTGTTTTCAGGACTATCTGCATGCTGATCTTTTAAGCTCTACCTAAATCACCCCCAGGTTCTCTGCTCACTGACTTCTAACCTTTCTCTACCTGCAACTCCACACTTTTCCAGGGATTTCCTCAAACCTTACCATTATCAAAGGCTTCTGAACCACATGGGCAAATTCACTCACAACAGTGACCCCACTCCAGTAACAATTTCCTGCCTTCCCTGGCTTGTTATCACTGAGGCACCACGCCAAAAACCCATATCTGTGTGTGTGTGTGTGTGTGTGCGTGTGTGTGTGTATAAGACGGTTCTGAGCTCATTTTGCAGCCCACGCTGGTCTGGAACTTGCAACAATCCTCCTGCTGCAGCTGGGACTGTAGGCATGCACCACCACGCCAGACCCAACATCCACGTTTTAAAGGACAAGAGGTTGGGTTTGCTCCTGGGTTTCCATCCATGATCTGCTGGATCTACGGCAGAGAAACGCTGGCTGAATTGCATGCTGGGGAAAAGGCTGTCAGCTCCTGGATGCTGGGAATCCCATAGCAGATGAGGAGAGCCAGAGCAAAGGGATGGGAGACCAGAGTATATCTAAAGGGTTCCCTCCATGACCATTCCAGACACAGCTGGAAGTGAGTTTCACCATGCCAAGGGCAGGTCCCAGCCACCCAAGTTGAAATTCCACCCTAACTACCACATTGCTCATTTATACACAGAAGACATATATTTCATCGTGTTAGTAGATAGAAAGTCAACTATTTTTATGTCTACAATATTCTTTTGGTGGACAAATAAGAATTATTCAGGCATGTTCTGTGACATATTAGTGTCTTTCTCCTAAGAACCTATACCCTAGCCATCTTTGTCCTTTCCAATGCACACACACACACATGTTGTATCATTGTGTTGCTACAGGAGGCTCAGCTGGTAAACAGGTCTTCAAAGCAGGTCTTTGTAAAATGTAAATCATAATAGTTATTTTCATATTGTTTATAATAGTAGGGATAGCAACTGTCTGTGAAACACCTTACATTTTTTTTTATCTGCAGGTTTTGAAAATGTGTTGTTTTGCTTATAAACGGGGGGATATAATTTATTAGGCGCTGAGCATGCTGACAGATTCTGACGAAGACAGATGAATGACAGGATTATTTCTTGTCTTCATTAATACACGCTTGTTATAGGCTCCGGAGCTTGATTTTATCACTTCACAAAGCAAGCTCTTCCTCCGTTTAGATTAGTTTCTCTTAAATTAAAATATTTGAATCCAGGCATCTGGTGAGAATACATAAAAGGGAAAATATTACATTTTTCCTCTATTTTTAAACTGGATTGAAAAGAATGCTTATGTCACACAGGAATAAAATGCAAACCTGTAGTGTTTGCGCTGTGTGCTTGCAAACATCTTGTTATTTTGTTTACAATGAGTCCTGTTACATTAGCAAATCAAACTGACAGATGATCAATGTCAGTTCTGGTGAGAAACTGCTCGTGCAAACAGAATACCAGATCAGACCCCAACTGGTCACTTAAACCCTGATGATCATGTTTACATAGTAAAACGAATTGCAATAAAAGCTTACTATAAAAGTCACCTTGGTGTGAAAATACACTTAATGTGTATTTCACATTAACTTGTGAAAGGTGGTTTTAAAGATGTCTAAAGTATATAATGAAGCACCTACTCATAATGACAAATATATTGTGAGCACTGATTTTCTATCAATATGATTTTAGTTATTACAGATTGTTAATCATAAATTTTTAAACTAAGAAATAATACATTTTTATTGAGTTCACTAGTTAAATTGTTCATGTATGATATCTTTCTTTTCTTTCTTTCTTTCTTTTTTTTTTTTAAACAGGGGATTAAATTCTCGACCTCATGCTCACAGGCAGGTTCTGTTCCACTAAGCTATATCCCAGCCTCTTTTGGAATTTTTTTGAGCTAATATAGATGATTTCAAGCTTACCAAATTCAATGCGGATTATCTTAAAGATAGGCCCCATTTACTAGCTTCTAATTTTAGAAAAGGAAAAGACAGAAAAAACAGATGCTCTATATTCTAACATGGGAGAGGTTTACTTTTTAAAATTTAAATGATTTAACTATTAAGTTCTATTGTTTTATTGTACAACATGCATGTTAAAATAAATTGGAAGGTTTAATATCTTATTTACAACCATTTCCAATGATCTTTGAATTATTTACTATTATGAAAATTTATGCTTTATTTTATGATGTGTAAGATTCACACAATATATTTACCAGTGGTGTAACAAACTTAGGGATTCATGTATTTTCTAAGTACCTGAAACTTGAGGAAAAGTTCAGTTTCTCAGTTCTTTTTATGCCTATTTTTCTAGTAATTTAATTATTCATTTATAAAATAGGGATTGATCTAATTGGTAGAAACAATAAGGCAATATTAAAAACATTACACAAAATGGATAAATGTATAACTAGACTAACTTCAAAATCAAAATGATGAAATTTAAAAATTTCCAACAAGTTTATAGCACATTTATATCATACTCAAAGATAACACATTGTACTTTGAAATCAGTTTGCATTCTAAATCAAATAAGGCAATAAAAATAGACATTCAGATAAATACTGGCAACTTTATCCTATTGGTAATAAGCCATATTTTAATACATACCTGAGAATTTGCCTGAAAGTGTTAAACAAGAGCAAGGAGATTGGCTCTGGAGCCAAGGTCAGTAGTTTTGAGTAATACAACAGAAGATTCTATTTTCATTTCAATATTCACCAGTGCAGGCAAAAGGAACCTTTGTTTTCTAGGATTACTGAGATGGAAAGAGACCTGTTAAGGCATCTTTTATATATTCTCCTGCCAAAATGGGATAGATCATCATTCTCTTCCAGTATAATTTGCATACATTTTAAAATCGTTGCCTTAGGAGACTTTTCCCAGCTGAAATCTGGGATTTCATGAATGGTTAGGATAAGTATTTTAGATCAAATATACCAAGCTGGCTGTTAACGTGCCAGTTCTCAACACTATAAATACGAAATCAGTATGCATATATGTATTCGAATATTTGCAGAACACTGATTAGCCAAATTGCCATTGTATAATTATATGTTGGATTTATATGCTTTCATACTTTACTATGGAGTAAAGATAACTTTCTATAAAAATCGATAAAAACTATTTTTTTGAAAGAGCCATATCAGCAGTGTGCAACCATCTTTATAAAATAGAAATTGTAGAAATAGTAATATCCAGGTACATCCTTGCTAAGATAAGAAAAAGCAGGTCAAGAAGAATAGCACGGATCGACTGGTTTTCAGGAGTTGCATCAAATCCCACCTCTGTTCCCCTTGAAAACATTCCTTTCACATGATGCATGGAAAACAGTAAAATGCTGCACTGCACCTGAGACATGTTAAATTAGAATCCAACCAATGAAGTAGAACTTTTTAGAATACTTAGGGTGTAACAAGGGACTTATGCCCAACTGCATTTCTTACTCCCAGAGTTTTCCAGCAAAAAATTATTAATGTTATTAATCTTATTGTAATGTCATGTGCCATAATCTCACCAAATACAGTGACAAATACCAGGAGCTTCCTCTTTTCTTCTAATTTTGCAGTCTGTACTTAACTTTGTCCGGAGCTTAATAACTTTGAAATTACACACATAACTCTCTCATCGCATATTTCTCAGTAGTCCCACATCACCTAAGGAACAAAACAGACTTTTACTTCTAGGACATAGACAGCCTCTTTGCCTTGTACATTTCATTCCACTGCTGAGCAAGAGAAAGCTCTCTTGCAAAATTTAGATGCAGTACAAGTTACTGTTTCTACCCTCTCACATTTCTTCAGGTCTCTAGTGCCTGGGCTGAATTCTCCTTTACTGTGAAATTTTTTGTAACTTTTTCACAGACCTTAAGGTTAGTTTCTTCTTACACCGTTGCTATACCAAATTTTAATTTATTATTATAATTTCTTCCTATACCTCTATTGCTTGTGGAGATTATAAACACTTTGAGAGCAAGAAATATGTGTCTTCCTTTATATTCCCAATACAAAAACAGAATAAAATGTTGATAGATAACAATGCCTAAGGCCTGTACAACATTTTTTCCCTAATTGCCAAACAACCCAGTGACTTACCTGTTTGCTACTTAACAATGTTTTGTAAATGTTCATCACTTCACAGGTCAAATTATTAGTCAGTGTTAAATTGGGACTTCAAATCAGGCAGGCAGAGTCTGTAATATGCATTTTTTATTATACTTACAGTTAAAATGAACTGCTGCTGTACTGTTGGTTACACAAGGACAAACTCAGTCTAGAAACTATTTCCAGGAAAGGATAATTGAATTTGCTGTGGGAAAGCAGTAGTCATTTTAAAAATACCAGGAAATGTCTCTTAACAAAAACCGAAAACATAAAATTTGTGTCACAATTTTAAGGAAATTGTGAAGAAGCACATGGTGAAAATCCGTATTTACAAAATTTTAAACAGCAATCTGCACACTATTTTTTTTACTATGCCTAATTTTCAAGCAATCATTTTCACTCATGAGTCAGAGCTCACTCTGCGTGCCAGTCTTCGATGCTGTCTCATTTCTTCATACTCCTTGGGCTGTTCCATATTGATCAGGTGACCATAATTTTCAACCAGGACAATACTACAAGCAATAAACTTTTAAGAGAACAATTAAGAGAAAATGGAGCTGTAAGACAGTGCAAGCCAGAACTGCGCAGGAAACGCTGAAACGGGTTGTCCCCTACTTTGAAGACGATTTCTCAAGGTGTCAGGTGCCATTTTTATGCAGACTACCTGGAATCTCCTTGATCTCATTTCATGGACTTGGAGTCCCTTTTTTAAAGTGCAAATTGTCTTTCGACAGTCAAAGGCAGAAAAGAAGTCAGTCACTATTTCACGAGTTGTCCTTTTCTAGTTGTATCTAGTACCTTTGCACTTCAAAGCCTATCATTTTCTAAATTCTCATGTATCGGCAACATTACCACACTCATGATGTCTAGGTTTTAATACAAATGAGTCCTCTTTCAATAGAGCTTTATTTTTAAAATCACAGTCTTACTAGAGGAGGCATCCTCCCCAACCCACTCAGCCTCGTTCTCCCGCAGCTCATCCCAGTTCTTCCCTACCCCTTCCCCCCACGCTGCCTCCTTCCCGCCCTCCCCACTCCCGCCTGCCTCCCTTCTCAGATCCCCACTCCTCTGCAAAACGTTTACCGTTTCCTACCATCCCGCCTTCCTTTTGATTGACATTTGTGGTTTCTCCTCTGCTGTGGGTGATACACTGTGTCAACTTGAGAAGTTTAGGTGTTTAGTCAGAGACTCAGCAGGGAGCAAGAACCTGACTATGTGATATCCTCACCGCGTGCAAGAGGAGGGGCAAGATTTTGCAGTGCTACATAGGTCCTGGGAGGGGCAGGAAAGGTGGTCTGTGTACAATAAAAAAGAGCAAAAGAGGCTTGCTCTGGCCACCCCCACCTCATTTCTGCTTTGACTGCTTTGCTGGCCTCTGCCTTGAAGTGTTTCCCCGGTTCTATAACTACCCTGCCTTGGAGGTAGCTGATGATGGATTCCATAAATAATGAGCTAAATAAACCTTGCTTCATTTTGGGTGTTGGGCATTTTGTTCCAGCAACAAGAGAAAAGTAATCAACACGTCGTGTAAGAGAAACTATATGACATTTAACATTTAACTTTCTGCATATAATTTATTTCACTTAGCATTGTGATTTCAAGACCTATACATTTTCTTACAAATTATCCAAATGTATGATTTTTTTTGCTGCTGACAAATAGTCCATTGTGCGTATGTACCATATTTTCTTAACAATGGATTCGTTTGTTGATGAGATTGTAAGATGCTTCCAAGATCTAGCTCTTGTAAATTGTGCTGTTATACATGTAACCTGTTCATATAGCACTGTAATATGATAGTTTTAACTTGAGTGGATACTAGGAGAGGTTATAGCTGGCACTTTCTATCGTTTAGTTCTTAGAATTACTCTATTGATTTCTATAATGATTGCACTAGTCTACATTCTCATCAGTAATGTAAAAGGGATCACTGAAATATATTATCAGAATATATTTTTGTTACTTGGTTTTTCAGATGGGGGCTTGTTGTACATAGTTCAGGCTGTCCTTAAACGCCTCATTATGTAGACCAGGCTGTCCTTAAACTTAAGGCAGTCCTCCTGTTTCAACCTCTCAATTGCTGGAATTACTGGAATGTGCCACCACACCCAGCTAGCATTTCTGTGCTTTTTGTGTCTTTGATAATAATCCAGTTGGTTTTGAACTCACGGTGTACCCAGGCTGGCCTGGAAATTACTGTGCTCACCTGCCTCAGCCTCCTGAGAGAGCACTGATGTCACAAGCATGCACACCATGCCCAGCTAAGGACAGGCATTCTGATTAGAGAAAAAGGGGGCCCAGGGCCTCTGATTTGCATTTGTCTAATGACCAAAGATATTGAACATTTTTAATGCTTTTTATGGCCATTTACATTTCTTCTTCTGAGAAATGTCTACTCATTTCAATGGGCCATTTGTTATTTTGGCTTTTGATTTGAGGGTCTATTTTTTTTCCTAATTTCTTAAGGTACGCTAGGCATTTCTGCTCTATACATAAAGAACCTGGCAGAGAGACTGTTTCCTCTTCTGTGTCTCTTCACTTTGTCGTTTGTTCCCTTTGCTATGCAGACGATTTGTAATTTCATACAACTCCCTTTGTTGATTTTTGGTATTATTTCTTACACAAGTGGGCTTTTGTTCAGAATCTCATTTCTCAGTGCTGCATCTTTAAGACTTTAGCCTATTTTAGCTTCCAGCAAATGTGATGCTTGTGTCTTTATATCTAGGTCTTCAATACAAGTTTATTTGACTTTTGGATTGCACGAGAGATTTGGGATTCTCCTGCACACGAATAAAGATGTTCTCTTTACTCGGATTTGATTTTAGCTCCTTTATCACGATGAGATGGCTGGAAGTGCAAGGGGCTGTTTCTACGTTTCCTATTCCATGGTGCTGTACATCTATTTTTGTGCCAGTGTTGTGCTGTGTTTACTGCTGTAGCTTTGTCCCCTAACTGGAAACACAAGGTTATAATAGCTCCTATGTTACTGATTATATTCAACCGTGCTTTGGCTATTCTGGATCTCCTCTGGTTTCAGACAAATTTGAAAATCTTTCAAGTTCTTGAAGAACGCTGTTGGTATTTTGATTGGTACTGAATTAAATCTGTCTATTGTTTTTGGTAATATGGCAATGTTGACAGCATTGATTATTCCTATCCAGGAGCAAGGGAAATCTTTTCATTTACTAAAGTCCTTTTCTCTCTCTCTCTTTCTCTCTCTCTCTCTCACTCTCTCTCTCTCTCTCTCTCTCTCTCAGTGCAGTATCATCATCCCCACAGTTATGCACTGCAATTTCTTGGTTAGTTAATTTCTAGATATGTATTTTTTTGATGTTATCATGACTGGACTTGTTTTCCTGATTTTTTTTTTTCCTTGTTGGGTTCATTGCTGGTATTCAGAAATCTTACTGAATACTTTGGTATCCTGCCACTTTGCTGAATTTGTTGGTTAGCTCTAGATATTTTCTGCCAGAGTTTGCTTTGGGTCTTCTATAGAAAAGATGATTTCATCTTTCAATAAGGATAGTTTGACTTCTTTCCTCTTACTCCAGTCTCTCTTATTGTTTTCTTTTCCCTAAATGCCATGGCTAAAGTTGCAAGCTCTGTACTGAACAGGAGTAATGAGAATGGATATCCTTCTTTTACTTCTGAATTTCAGAGTATATGCTTTCAGTTTTTCCCCATTTAGTATGGTGCTGGTAGTCAGTTTGCCATGAATGGCTTTCATCATTTTGAGGTAAGGTTTTTCTGTGTTTATTTTCTCCACTGTTGTCATCATGAATGGATGTTTCTGTTTTCCTCTGGCCCATGATGGAAATAAGAATCTATATGACAAATCTTTGTACCCTTTTTGTATGTGTCACACTTGTTTATTAATATTTAATAGGTATCTTAGGAGTCAAGACAATATAAAAGGAGGTGAGGGAAATATTGTTTAGTTTGGTTTTTATGACAAATTCAAAATTAAAATATGTTTTCTTATGCATGGAAAATTAATCTAGACAATATATCTTTTAAGCAAAACATAATAGAAAGCATTGAAAGTTGTCCTTTCATTTATTTTTTGTATGTCACAGTTTATAGATTTTTAACAATTTTTGAAATAACAACATAACAATATTTCTCCATGTTTTTAAATGTTGTAGATTTGGGGTGCAATAAATCCTAATTTTCATTTCCTTTATAGATCTTTGATAAAAACCTTACAATGACTTATTTTCTAAATCATACATTTTATATTTATCATCATATCATTATCTTCCACAATTATAATATCACAAAGAATACATTGTTTTACATGATACTGACAAGATTGAAATTACATTTTTAAAAGAAACTAAGTACTCAAAATCAATATTATGATTTTTTTGATTTTTTCTAAATTCAATATTTTAGAAATAGATCTTATAAAATCAATATGAAGTAAAATACTGTTTTAATGTTAAACACATACACACATAATAGAGTAAAATCAATGGAAAATGAATTAGTTTTGTTCTACTTCTAAATTGAATTTTCATAAGTTATCTTCATAGTTCAGAAAATGGTTCCCAAATACAAGTTTGTTTAATTACAAGGAAATGAATTGATGATTTATTACAAAATGCTGAAAAGTTGTAGAATATTTTGACCTCGATATTTGTCTACATTATTCAGATTTTTTCATTATGGTTCAGTTTAGAATATGCCATCGGTAAAGATGGAAATTTCCAAGTAGACAGTTGTGTTTATATCTTGAAATATTATCTCGAGTTTATCTTTTGCCATACATACATATAATCTTGCAATTTCCTTAGTAATTTTTCAAAATGTGCCGTATTCTTTTTAAGCAGTCTCAGTGCTGCTGCTTATAAATTATTCATTAGCAATTTTTATGTTTTTAAATATATCTACATTTAAATGCGAATATTCCTTGATTTCAAATATGTCCAAATAACAATACTATGGTTCATGCATCTTTTATTAGTCATCTACAGTACTAACCTACTTCTAAACTCATGACTAATGAATAAATTATTCCATTTATTTCTATAGGATAATTTGAATTCTGAATACTTTACATTAAACATAATAATTTTTGGACTCTATTAAAATCTATTTATAAAATTTATAGCTCCAATAAAATTACTTTCAATTATTCATGATATCACCAAGTCCTGTGTATTCTCACTTCACAATTGTTTCAAAAGAGAACCTCTCAACTCTTGTTAGTGTCAATGCTTTTTCTTATTGTTTTATAATCTGTTTCCTCTTGTGCTATAAGTTCTACATTGGTCTTCTAGTTTTTCTGTTTTCATTTATTTATTTTTGGTACCACGTGTTGAACCCAGGGCCTCGCACTTACTGAGCAAGGGCTATACTGCTGAGTGACCGCCCCAGTCCACACTGGTCTTTTAGACATAGACACTAGATTGATAATAACTTAAAAAACAACAACAACAACACATACTTAAAACATCACAATGTGTAAGACATAAGTCAAAATTTCATAGACTACAACTTTAAAACTTTATGATATGGATTCTTCTAATTTTTTTTGACAATCACATTACTCTTAGCCTCCTCATTTGTGTGTGTGTGTGTGTGTGTGTGTGTAGGTACACCTGGGTATGTGTGCGTCTGCATAGATGCGTATATATGTCTGTGCAAGCACAAGCAGGTATCCTTGCACACATGCAAATACATCATTGTGTCGACAGAGCCACATAGTCTGCCTGACCACACATGATAAGGGAGCTGCCAAAATATTACAGAAAAATAAAAATTGTTCAATACGTGATGGTACAATGCGTGACTGTTAATCGTTATGGAATATTCCATATACGTCTTTTTGGCACCTGACTCACATTCTCAAGAAGCAGAAGTAGATGTTAAAATTAGGGAGTCATGCACAATCATGTGGAAAAGAACAGGGGCTCAGATATAAGTAAACAGGTCTCAAGGTGGTCTTCTAGTCGTTTCTGGACAGATGAGAGAGGGTATTCGTTACACCTGCGCGCTCCTATTATGAAAAGTACGCTGCTCTGAAGGCGTGATCTCTGCCCAGGCCATAGTCTTTGCTAAAAGCAGTTCTGAGGTTGAGCTAAAGCTGAGGACTGACCTCCCTGTTAATGTCCTGCCAGAAGTTTGGGTAAGATTTTAGTTTTAAATCAGGGTCTAGGCAGCACATTACCTAATTCACTGTCCTTCCCCAAGCAGCGGACTGAACATGATTTACATAAAATTGAAATAAAATATTCATAGTGAGTTACTGACATTTAAATATTAAAGCATTCATATTATACATTTTGCTGTGCTTTCTAGACTATGAATGGTTCTCTCTGAGAAAAGACAGAAGGTATCTCATAGATAAATATAAGGACTTAAACATACAGTCTCCTCTCACACACATAGAAACATGCATTCAAATGTGACGAGAATGAAAAGGTTAAAAACACAATAAGAAAAGAATATTGAAGCAAGTATGCCAAAAAATTAATATTCTTGCAATGGGCTTATTGAATGGAAGGGGAACTGAACTCTATGGGATATAAATAGAAAACTACTTTTCTCCAGATTCTGTCTTCAATTATGCTTTATTAAATTCCCTTTGCTCAATTCTAAGCATGTCTCGTATTTTTCCAATCAATTTCAATTGAAAGAAAAATCTTATTATGGTAACTCTGATACATTTAGTTATTAAAATGTCTAGTTCTTCTAAACAAAACTGCAAGCTGCCATGTCGCCTGCTGCGTTTTGGATATATGACATCTCCCAAGCTCTTGTGTGATGGGCCTGGTCCTCAGGCAGTGCTACTGGGGGAGGTGTTGGAACCTTTAAAGGTGGAAGTCACTGGACACTTTCCCTCATGGGAAGCGTGCTCTGGAAGGCGGTGTTGGGGCACTGGTCTTCTGCTGTGTCTTTTCTTTGCTCCCTGGCTGCCAAGAAGGGCAAGTGCTTTCTCTGCCTTGTTCTCCCAGCATTCTGTCCCATGCTGTTGCCTCTGTGAAGCAACAGGACCAAAGAAGTCTGAAACTCTTTTTAGGTCTAAGATCTAGTATTCCCCCAGGGGGCTCATGGTGGTGTAGGCTGAGTTATCAGCTGATGTGCTTTAGGAAAATGGCTACATCCTAGGACTCTGACTTAATTCCTTCATGGGTTAATCCATTGATGCGCTCATGAAGGGGCTGAGCCTAACCTAGAAGGGGAGGAGCCTAACACAGAAGGGGAGGATCCTAACCTAGAAGGGGTGGATCCTAGCACAGAAGGGGTGGGGCCTAACATAGAAGAGGTGGAGCCTAACACAAAAGGGGGTGGGACCTAACAAATGAAGCTAGGACTTTGAGTGTTATAGGTTGTTTGTTCAGAGTCTTCTTCTCAGGCTGTGCCCTGGCTTCCTTTTGTGTGCTTTGGGATCAGCAGTTTGGCCCTCCCTTCCCAGCGTGTTAATATTCTGCCTTAGCACAGGCTCAGAAGCAACGGAGCTCGGTGACCATGGTCAGAAACCTCTGAAACCATGGCAAAATAAAGCCTTCCTTCTGCATGCCCATTTATGTCAGGTAATTTGTCTCAGAGAGGAAAATGATGGCTAACACACTTTGGGTCTCCCTCCCCCCCAAACCTTTCTTTGTATAAATTGATTATCTCAGCTACTAACACGGTATCCACCGTTTCTTTCTTCCAGGCACAGGTTTAGCCTTTGGTTCTAATCCCTGAGACCTGCAGAGGAGAAAGGCAGAGAGGTTAAATAAAGGAAGATTGAGAGTTTGGGAATCAAAGTTGTCCAACTATAACACCTGTGCAGCCTTCCCATGTTCCAAGGACACCTTGGACATCCTTTTGCTGACGAAAGATATAAAGACACTTTAAGTGCTGGTGCTCGCTTGTTTCCCTGCAGTGGGGAAAGTGTCTAAAGAGGCTCCTACCCTTAGACTGCAGAGAAAACAGTATGTAGGGGTATATAGATCTCTAAGTTCCACTGAAAACACCAAGCGCTCAAGAACACGCACACCACACTTCATTCCCGCTCAGGCGGAGCCTGTAAAATGCTGTAGCTCAGAATGAATTAGGTTGCAAACCAAAGGACACTAACTGCAAGCATCTTCAATCTATATATGTGTCTCTCCTTTAAACATTTTCCCAGGGTTGGCTTTGAGGGCGAGCACCCCTACACCATCTCCCAGAGGAAATGCCTTGACTTCTAGCCCGTGAATTCCTCTCAGTCCATCCAAAATTCTATGGTCTTACATAGCTTGGAAATGTAAGAGTCACTTGACAGGATTTACTATGTTAAAGTAAATCCTGCCTGAATATGTCTTTCAGTACTCTTTAGAATAGAGCAGTACTTACCACCACCGCTTTCAAGCCCAATTTCATCAGAATGATTCCATTACATTTCCACCAAACCATTCATACAAAAACTGATTAGAAGAAGGTCACGATCCTAATAAATATAAAAACAATAGACCATAGATATTCCACTACTAGGTAAGCATAAGTCAAAGCCAAACAACTCTCTCTCTCTTTTTTACTGGCAAAGTCCTTTGCCATAATCTGTGATCTGATGTTAGCTTTATAAGGAAATGAAAGGATATACTCCATACGAACTGCTTTATTTCAACTATGTGTGTGCCTCTGTATGTGTAAGTGTGTCAGAGAGAGAGAGAGACAGAAACAGAGAGAGAGAGAGACAGAGAGAGGATAAATTCAAACAGGTTACCAATGCTACTACTGAATATGCATACCAGACCCAGAAGGTTATGGAACAAAAGATGAATCTGTTTCTTGTATAATATTTGATGGCTCCGGTTCATGCCTCTGATAGTGTGAGCTTCATTTATCACGGAATACACAACTAGTTTTAAAAAATACAGTACATAATTAAATATAGAAGATAAACATATGCCACTATTTCATCTGATATTTTATTAAGAAAAATGTAAATTTTTTCAACATGGAGGTAAAAGCGGAACTGTACATTTTCAGAGGGCATTAAAATGAGGCAAGATCTTTAAATAGGCACCTGTTTTTCAGAAACTGATCAAGATAATTTTGATTTTAGGTTGTTTTCTTTAGAATATTCACTTCACAACTAAATTGTGATTAAGATATAATCAAGCCATACAGTCTTTGGGGAAAACAATTTGACAAATTGTACCAAGAGTGATAAAATATACCAAATATATTTTCAGAATGGATGTACTGTGAAAAAGAAAAAAAAAGAGCTCTAGGGTTTGTACCTCAGAATCTGATGGCTCCCAGATATGGTCTGTGTGTAGAATACTGCCTTCACCAATTCTGTCAAACAAGCCTTTCAGAAATCCATACCTGAACATGGTACTCTTCTGCTTAAAGTACTCACAGGGTACATTGTTACCTACAAAGAAATTGTTAGTTTCTCATGATGACCTACACTGCCTTTACCAGTACTCTAATGGGGAATAATAGCCTAGCTATTTTACCTATAAATAAGCAATTAGTTTGCTTAAAATAGGGGCTTTACTGAATTCATTTATTAGATCTAAAAGTCTTTGGGGGAGGCTCTAGTCAAATAATTCGACTTCTTTCTTTCTCATTTGTATCCTTTTTGTTCTTTCTCTTTCTCAATTGCTCTAGCTGAAATTCCAAGCCCTGTCCTGAACTGGAGTTTGAGAGTGGATATCTTTGTTTCATTCCTGATTTTAGAGAAAATTCTTTCCATTTTTTACCAGGTAGTATGATATGGGTTATTAGTTTGTCATATGTAGCTCTTATTACCTTGAGATGTGATTCTCTTTCTTTTCTTAAGGATTTTTCCCATGAAAGAATGTTCAACCACCAGGCGTGGTGGTGCCACCAGTAATCCCAGCACGTGGGAGGCTCAGGCAGATTTTCTCTAAGTCTATACTTGAGTTCTTTCTTCTATAAATTTGCTCTTTCATTTTCCAGAGTTCTTGGGTATTTTATTCATAATTTATTTTTCATTATTATCTGAATGTGATAATTCATCAGACTTGTCTTCAATCCTTAAGCCCTGTGTAACGCTCAGTGAAATTTGTTGGTGAGACTGTCCCTTGAGGCTTTTATTTAACTTGTTGAGGTTTATAGTCACAGTTTCTGACTGGTTCTACTTTAGAATTTGTATCTCTTTGGTGAATTTCTCTTTCATGTCCTATATTGCCTTCCTCTATTCTCTGTTCTGATTTTTATCCTCTGAGACATCATTGACTATTTTAAAAAACTAATTTGTGAGTTCTTTGATTGGCATTACATCTGTTTAATATCTTTGACTTCAGTTGTTGAAAAGTCATGAACCTATAGGGAAATCGTGTTGTCTTGTGCTTTTATATTTCTTCTATTTTTGTCTTGATATCTGTGTCCTTCCTGAAGTGGACATCTATTCCATTTTTCCTGTACGTGGCACTTTTGAAATATCATTCTTCTTTTGAGTCCCTTATAACACTAAAAGAGGAGAACACAAACCACAGTAATGAAGAAAATACACACACACACACACACACACATAAACCCCAAATATGGAAATAAAAATTAAGATGGCCAGTGATAATACTACTAATAAAAACAAAAAAGTAAAATAATGCAAATCAAACCAAAAGATCAACAATGAGTAAAGACTGAGTGATAATTAAAAAATGAAAAATTAGAAGTGGCAGGAAAAAAGGGTCAAGAATAAAAATAAGAGAAATTGCCTGAATTCATATATTAATTCTGTGGGTGTTTTATGGAGAATTTTTGGGGTTTTCCCACATACATGATCACGTCTCATGTGAACAGGGATAATTTCAATTTTTTTCTTTCCATTTAGGAGTATTTTATGTCTTTTTCTTGATTAATGGCTCGTCCAGGATTTCTTTTTATTTTATAGAGGAAAAAAAGTAAAATCAACGATAAAACAGTTTCAAAGCAGGCTAGTCATATTCAGTAAGAATAATTAATACATTTTATATTATTTTCTACATAGTAAAGGATTTCTAGTACTGTTTTAAAAGGAATAGTGAGAGTGGCATGCAAATTTTGTTATGATATTAGCATAAAATATTTATTTTTTTACATCACTGAGATCATGAAAATGAGTTGATATGTGTTTTATTTCTACAGTAATTTTTATATTGAAGAACTTTCTTTTAATTCCTGGCTTGTTGGAATTATTAAAAATGAAAATACATGTTGAGTTTTGTCAGATGATTTTCTGCATTCATGAAGGTGGTCATGTAATACTTATCCTGTTTTATTTTAAGGTGTTATATCACATTTATTAATGTTCTTATGCTGTACTATTTTTGTATCCATGAGATAATCTCAATTGACTATGTTATATACTATTATTCAATTTTAAGCAATATTATTCAATTTTGTTTTATGGTATTTTGTGGAATATTTTCATATCTGTATTCATCAGATGTATTGATTTATAAGTTTCTTTCCTTGCAGTGCATCTGTCTAAATTTTGCATAAGAGTAAGCCTCAGAAAATGAGTTTGCAAGTAAATCTTCAAAATTTTAGAAGACTTTTGAGAAAAATTGGCATTAGTTCTTCAAAAGACTGGCAGAGTTCTACAGGGTAGTCTCGCTGTTTCTCCTTGTGGGTGCCTTTTCATTATTAAGTCATACACACACACACACACACACACACACACACATATATATATATATATATATATATATATATATATTCACATTTTCCACTTCCTTATAGTTCAGATGTGGCAGGTTTTATGTGTTCAGCAATTTCCTTCAGAGAACTAAATTTGTGAGTGCGTACATTTTATTGTAGATTTTATGATTTTTTTATTTCTATGGCATCTGTTATAATTTCTCTTTCATTTTTCATTGTATATATTTGAATTTTTTCTATCTTACATAAGAATACAATTTTAAAATATTTTTAAATAAATCAATTGGTTTTGCGACACTTTTATTGATTTTCTTTTCTTTATTTCATTGTCTTTAACCTATAGTATGCCCTCCATTGCTTAATTTTGGTCACAGTTCACTCTTTGCATTTCCTTAAGGTTTGAATTTCATTTATTTATTTGAGATTTTCTGTAGTGTAAGGTAGATATTTATTACTATAAACTTTTCTTTCAATAGTGCTTTTGGTACTATTTTGATTCATTGTATATGTTTCATCAATTGATTAAGAGCATATTATTTAATTTTCACATATTTATAAATTTTCAGTTTCTCTGCTGTTGACCTCCGTTTTCATTCAAATATACTCAGAAAATATGCTTTCACAATTTCAATCTTCTTAAACAGGTTAAAATATTTTTAACGCTTTTCTGTCTGTTCTTGCCAAATATGGATACTTTGCTAACATTTTTGTGTATTTTTCAAGAGTTTCAATTAGTTTAACTTATTTAGAATGTAGTTGAGTTCTTTTAATTTTTAAAAGATATTAAATTTTCAACAACTACAAAGTTGCAATTTCTCCCCTTAGGTTTGTCAATTTTTATATCGTATATTTGAGCACTTTAAGTTTGAAGCATACGTATGTGAATGTGTAATTCACATTCACATATCTTCATTCATTTATCATTACATAATACACTTTCTTTTATCTTATGATAGGTTTTGCCTTAAAGTTTATTCTATCTGATATAATTATGGCCACTTCGATCTCTTTTGCTTACAATCTCTGTGTAATATCATGTCCAATGATTCATTTCCAGTCTTAGTGTATTTAAGTCTGATGTAATTCTCTTTTGAAAAATAGATCATCAGAATTTTTTTCCATTTCAACTACTTTCTTTTGATTGAGGGCATTTGATTCATTTATATTTAATGAATTTATGATAGAAAAAGACTAGCGTCATTGCTGAAACTATTTCCTTTCACTTTTATATCTTTTACATCCTTCTTGTCCTCATTTGATATTTTTCATTGTATTTTATTGAATTTTTATAGTGAGGATTTATTTTCTCATTTTATTTTATGTATGTCTTACAGATATTTTCTTTAAGGTTAAGTTTCCATAAACCCTAATCATTTATTTTTTTGCTGGTAACAAGTTAACTTCAACTGCTATACAAAAAACCTATATTTATGCCTCCACCTCCACCTTCACCTCCACCTCCACCTCCACCTCCACCTCCACCTCCACCTCCACTTACACCTCCACCTAATCCTCCACCTAATCCTGCACTTCCAACTCCTCCTCCTCCTCCACCTCCTCCTCCACCTCCATTTACACTTATACCTACACCTACACCTCCTCCTAAACCTCCACCTCCACCTCCATCTCCACCTCCACCTACACCCATAGCTTTTACTCTTCCCACATACATTTTATGTGATTAATGTCATATATTACGTATTTTAAACATATATCATTACTATTTTACTATGTTGTATTAATAATTTTATGTTTTTTTATTTTAAATTCTGCATTAGAATTAAAAATGAGTTACGCACCACATTTAGTGTTATATTTGTGTTTATCACACATTTATTGTTAGCAGCAAGGTTTGCACTTTCTAATTTCTGTTTTGCTGTTTTCTGGCATTTATTCAGTTCACTTTGAAATAGTCACCATAGGCTTTCTGGTAAAACAGGTTTAGTGATTGTGACTCTTCACCTTTTGGGAATACATTTATTTACCATTGATGGTCATAGGACAGTTTTATCAAATAGTTTTCTTCCATGAAGCATTTGCATTTGGTTTTCTTTTGGTACTTTGAGCACACTATTCTCCTTCATTCTGTCTTTCACAGTGTCTGCTGAGTAATTCCCTTACTCTTAGTATGCAATCAGTTACCCACGGCACTTTCAAAATTTCCTCATTGTCTTTCCAATCACGAAGTTTTCTGCCAATATTGCTTCCAATAAGCTTCCTTTCACTTTCTTTTAATTTTCTCCTTCTAGAATTCCTATGAAGCAAAGATTCCCTTAGTAGTATCTGATTAATCCCATAACATTTATTTATTCTTCATTATTTTGTTCTTTTAAATTTTCTATTTGCTTTATTTCAAATGATCTCTCTTCAAGGTCACTAAGTCTTTGAATTGGTCTCTTTTCCATTTGCTGTAACAAACCACCTAATGCTAGAATTCTTACAAAGATAATAAATGTACCTAGCTCCCAGTTTTAAAGGCTTAGAGTTCAAAGAGCATTGCCCTCTGGCTGAGGCTCCCTAGGCTGCCTGATACCTTAGCGTGTGGCATCCAGCTGGCGGGGGTACGTGTGAGAAGAAGGGGTCATATGCTAAGATGGGAAGCCAGGGAGAGCTGGGCGTAAGGACTCCTTCTTCGTAAGGTTCCCCTGAAACTAAACAAGACATAGATCTACATCAGCTCTGATTTCCTCAGACAGCTTCGAAAGATTTAACCATTCTCAATGGGCCTCGCCTTCTACAGTTTTCACCCCTCCTCCCAACCCTCCACCTTCTTCCTACACGTAAATCCCTGAGAATATCCTCAAGCCATGCACCATAGCACCCCCCACCCGAGTTTCTGGTTTAATCTACCAGAGCGCATGGACACCTCTGCTGGATTTTCAAACATAATTGTTTTATTTTTCAACTGCAAAAGCTCAATTAGTTTATTTTCACATTGCTTGTGTGGTATTTATCTGAGTTCAAGGAACATCTTTATCATGGCTATTTTCAGTTCCTAACATATAACATACTTTTACTTTCTAGGGCTTCTTTGTGGATTTTTGTTTCTTGGTTGTTTTGCTTTGTTTTGTTTTTGGTCCTTTATTTGTGTAAAGTACCGAACTGTACAATTCAACTTCTCTTTATGTGTTCCATTGCTTTGTATGTTGAGATGCATGCATTTAGAAAAAAAGAAAAAAAAATCCTCTTCTAATCTGTATGGACTGGCTCAAAACAGGTAAAATCTTTTAACACTCAGCCTGGTTACAGATCCTGGGGCCTCTTTTTTTCCAGAAGGAAAAAAAATTGCCTCTCTCGAGTTCATTTTGTGGTGCATGCCCTTGTTCACACTGGTGTCTCTCCTGTAATGCATGTTCTCAGATGTTACCATAAGTTAACTATCTCCTCTTATTTTCTTCCAGCACCTAACACATACCTGCTCTCTTTTGTCTCTGAGAGAAACAAAAAAACCCCTCACTATGGCAGGCCCACCAATAGCTAGAATACTGGACAGACTTGCTTATCATTTTTTTAAAGAAAAAAATAAAAATGAAAATAACAATAAAACAGCTTCAAAACAGGCTAGTAGGAGAGTAACAATAATTAATACATTGCCTATTGTTATCTTCATAGTAGTTATTTAGAGCAAAATATATGGGTGTGAGATGTTGTCCAAAAAATATTAGTGCAGACCTTTCTTTTCAATGGACTAAGAGACACTAACTGTATAACTGTCTTAACTGTGACTTTTCTCTTTCTGTCTTTCCCCCCCACACACACAGTTTTGCTTTTCCTTTGAGTTCCTTTTCAGTTCACAATATCTATTGTACATTTTGGTCTTACTTATTCCGTTTCTTACACTAATGAGACAATACAATATTTACTCATGTGGGTCTGATTTATTTCCCTTATTTCTAATAATAAGTGCATTCCTTTACCTATAAACATCTCAACTCATCCTTCTTTATGGCTGAGTAATACTTTATTGTACTAAAAAAGATCAAATCTTTTTTATCCATTCCGTGGTTAGTGGGCATTTGGGTTGTCTCCAATATTTAATTATTACAAATAAACATGGATGCACATATATTGCTGTGGTATGATGTTTTTAATTCTTTTGGGAAGTTACCCAGGACAGAAATAATTGGGTCACATGAGAATTCTAACCCTAGTTTTTAAAGAAATTTCCACACAGATTTCCACAGTGGTTGTACTAGTCTACATTCCCACCAACAGTGGAGAAGGGTTCTTTTCCCCTACAGTCTCCCCAGCATTTGTTGAGTTGATTTCTCAATGACAGCCTTCTTTATGGAGTGTGATGGAACCTCCCTATTCTTTTAATTTGCATCTCTCAAATGGCCAACGATGTTGAACATTTTTATGTACTTATTTTTAAATTTTATTTCTTTATTCCTTTATTTATCTTGTTTTGGTATAGGGGATCAAACTCATGATCTCATGCTTACCAGGCAGGCACACTTAACCTCTGAGCTAAATTCCTGGCCATTTTTATGTACTTATTTGCCATTTGTGTTTCTTCATCTACGAAGTGTGTATTCATCTCAGATGCCCATATTTGGATTGGGGATTGAGAGGGGCCTTATTTTTTTTCAATTCTTTATATGTTTTAGATGTAAATCATTTGTCTAAGAGACAACTGAGTATAGTTTTTTTCCTGTTCTGTAGGTTGTCTTTTCACTCTGGTTGCTTATTTATTTTGTTATGCAAAATATTTTTAATAAGGTGAGATCCCACATGTTGATTCTTTGTAGTATTTCCCATGCAGTCTGGGTTTTGTTCATGAAATCACTGCCTACCCCTACATCTCCAAGATTTCTACCTATTTTCTCTTCCAGTAGATTTAATGTTTGTGTTTTAATATTTAGATCTTTGATCCAGTTTGACTTTACTTTACTGCATGATGAGAGACACGGGTCTAGTTTTAATCTTTGGCATGTGGAAAGCCAGTTTTTCCAGCACCATTTATTAAAGAGGCTAACTTTCTTCCAGTAATCATGTTTGCTCCTTTGTCAAATATAACACAGCTGAGTGTGTTTGTAGTTGTGTCTGTATCTTGAATTCTGTTCCCCTAATCCTAAGGTCTGTTTTTTTGCAGATATCATTTTGATTTTATCATAGTAGCTGTGTGGTGTACTTTCAGGCAAGGGATTGTGATGCCCCTTGGCTTTCCCAGAATTGCTTTTGCTATCTCTTCTGTTTCCAAATAAATTTTAGGAATGTTTTCTCTAGTTCTGTGAGGTATGCTAATGGTATTTTGATAAATATTGCATTAAATATGTATAGCAATTTTAGGAAGATTGCTCTTTTCATTATATTGGATCTTCCTATCCCTGAGCAGGGGCCATGTTTTAATTTTCTGATTTCCTCATTGATCTTCTTTTTTAAGAGTAACATAATTTTTAGTGTATATATCTATTATTCTATTTGTTAGATTAATTCTTCAGTATTTCATTTTGCTGGATGCTATTGTGAAGGGGTGTGGTTTCCCTAATTTCTCTCTCTGTGACTTTGCTGCTTGTGTAAAGGAATGCTGTTGATTGTTAAGTGTTGACTTTGCATCCAGCTACATCATTTAAGTAGGGCATTAAATCTCCAATTATTTTAATGACGCTTTGGGGGTCTTTATGCAGAGTATCATGTCACCTGCAAATAATAATAATTTAACTTCTTTCTTTCCTATTCTTACTTCTTCAATTTGTTTCTCTTGTCTAATTGCTCTGACTAATGCACTGGACAGACTCTACTCTTGTTTTTCCCCTCTCGGGCAAGCTGCTGAGTGATACTTGCCTCTGTGGCTCTACTGTGAGTCCCATGTTGCTCCTTTATGTCTTCAATGATCTTCAGAGTCTTAAGTACGTGAGGTAGATCCTAACTGAACCACAACCCAGGCATAAATCCACACTGAGATGAATGATGCTGTGTGTGACCCTGTGTGTGTGTATGTGTGTGTGTGCTTGAGAGTGTCTGCTAGTTCTTAGTAGTAGATCTCAGTGATCCTTTGTTCTCACTGATTTCCGATCAGGCCTATGTTCCTGTTAGCACTTAGTGTCAAAAATGACAGAAATTAGTAAGATTATCATGTATTCTTCTTTTTAAGTGCACTAACATACATAAGAAATTTAGCTAACCTTTAGAATTTTAAACGTGAGATTCGAAGAGGAAAATGCTCTAATTCACATAGATGATATCCTAAAAAATAACTCTTTGTTTTCAAGTAAACAAAATTCAGAATAGAAAAATTTACAATTTTGATCATTCTGTTTCATAATCGACAGAAATGAGATTCATTTTAATTTAATGATAATACTACCATCTGGCACTTGCAATTTTGAAATTTCCACAGATGCTGCAGGATCTATGAGGCTGGGACAGGACAAAGAAAATAGATGCATAAAATTAAAATACATCCTGGCATAGTCTCTTAAATCTTAATATGCAAGTACTACAGTGAGGACAGTCCCAAGGTATAATGAATAGAAAAAAATGATTTTTACCATTTGAAAAGATGTATTTCCTAAGGGTTAGTGCTTTCTTTGAGTTTCAAAAGATGAGTTGTTAAGTGTGTCTTGGTAAGAAATATGTACCATTTCATGTAATATGTTTTCTTTGTGAGATTACTGTAGCTCGGGCCAAGAAAACAGGCAAGAAATTCGCTTGCTTTATCTTTGTGTTTAATGAATACTGTTTCTAAATGTCTAATGATGAAGAGATGATATTTCAGTGTGGGGGGTAAAGTGACCTCTAGAAATGGCACTTATTTTGGTAAAGAAACACAATTTGTTTCCAAGTAATGTGGTGCAACGCCTAGTCCTCAACCCCCTGCTCCTGTAAAGCAGAAGACACAGCTGTTTCATGCGAAAGGAGCTATAGAGCATGTGCTGTGTGCCTCCATGACCTACTCTTAAGCACAGAATGTTCAGAGCATAATCGAAAAATATAGTGAAGAGCTAGATTTAAAAATTATTGCAGTATAAGCTATAATCCCCCTCAGAATGCTCCCTCTACCTTCAAATGCATTATCCCATCATCCTTCCTACACTTCTTTCGGAAGGAGATCGGGAGGGCCATTTTCATGTCTTTGCTTATGCTGTCATGGCTCCCTTCTTGTCAGGAGTCAACCCAGAACATTTATCTTTTATTTTGACTCTGGGGAAGAGCCTGAAGTCGCTGAGCATAGGTCTGGTGAGTGAGGTAGATGAGGACACAGGCACCTGCCGTGCCCTTGGGTAGCACTCCACAGTGACATTAGCTGTCTTTTTATCACATTTCATAGGGACACTCACTGAATATTCTAGAATACCTTGGAGGCCTGTGAGAATAATGGGGTAAGTGTGTTTGAAGTGAGCAAAATGTTTTGAGAGTGATTAATAACAGCGTGTCTTCCACTGTAATAATTTTAAATGTAAACATTCACTTTCTGATTTGATCCCATCCTGTGCATTTCCTGGAAATATCCAGAAAGCAGAGAACAGCAGAGCAATGAAGGGCGTCCTGGGATAGAACACAGAGACGAGGGGACAGACAGAAATGGGCCGCTCGCTGATGAAGAGAAACCAAGCTCTCTATTGAAAGACGGTGAAAAGAGAGAGGAGAAAGGGTGCATGTTTCATCTTGCTCAGTTTGTTCTCATGTCTCAGATAAAGAAGTTAAAATTTTTAAATGACAATGAGGCAGAGGAAGTGAAAGAGGCATATGATATGGTGACAGCTATCCACATTTTGTTGGGGTTAGCTTTGTGCTAGTTATCACCCTCACAATCACAAGTATATGTTTGAGTTTTGTTGTCATTTTGCACTGGAGAGATGGAGATTTTTCATTTTGCTCAGGTCATACAATTCCTTCATGAAACGTACATGGATAAACTACACATGCCCTACGGGTTGGGGTGGCAATAAATTTGTTCTGCTACACAGTTACTAAATAATTATGGAAATGAGGGAAACACCAGCTCGACTGGAAGAATAAATGTGGTCTTCTTGCCATACTGAGTCTCATTTGATAGTAATGACCATGAAATTAATGGGAATATTGATATGCTGAGCCTTGAGATTTCCGTTGTGAAAATCATAGCCACTTCTGTGACTGTTGAAGAAAGCTGCCAGGAAGTTTAAATAGGAGATGAGAGTGACCAGTGAGGGTCAGCTATTGCCATCCTGAAGGACAAAGCAATCTCTGGCAATTGTTATTATGTTTGCCTGATCCTAAACCATGGCTAATATTTCTGGTCAGACACCCTATTTCGGATATCACAATTTTACTCTTCTCTAATCCATTCTATCAGAGAGACTGAAGTCTTTAAATTAATAGCATTCATAAGTCCAAAAACATTCAACTCAATCACTTCTCTGGGTAAATTCTGTAGTTCTGGAAAACTGCATTAGCTGTAAGGCAAATTCCTTTTGGCACAACAGTAACAGCCATATTGGTTGGGAATTCACCAGTGAGCTCACTTCTGTATCATTTCCAGATATAATTTTAGAGCAGTGATCTTAAGAGGATCCATTTACCTGAAATTAGTTGTCAGAATTTAAAACTTTACTATTTAAAATGAGAGCTTTCTTATCTTCATGAGCAATGATGCAGGAAGGTATTAACAATAAAGCAGACTAACATAACCTTAACCATTCATATAAATATCACACTCAAATTTTCTTATAAATTCCATTTATAAAGCCGCTTTGATATGAAGTCAGCAAGCAGGATGGGCTCTGTAGCTGTGCACAACAAATTGGACATCTTTAGTTCCAAGTAGAAAGTCAGTTAGTAGTGGCTATAATTGTCCACCCGTTTAGAGACACTAATCATTACTCAAAAGCTAAAAATAGCATAATGTACTGATTTACACTGTGACTTATTGGCTTCCTGCTAAACAAAGTAACTTGTTAATGGGCAGCTTTATTAAGAAACTGGTCAAAACCAGAGCACTGTCTATTTCCCAATGCCACTGATGTTTAAAGTCTAAGAAGAGATCTTGAGAGGTAATCTTTACACCATAGGAGACAAGACAGTTATGTCTTAATAAAGCTATTGCAAGGAAGTGCCTTGAATTTAATACAGTTTCTAGTTTTTACTCAGCTGGGACATGAAGTAGGAATGAAGATACTGTTCCCTGAAGAGAAACATGTGAAAACCTATTTGCACCGTTGTGGACCATGGGATCTCTCCCAGCTGTCCCATCAGTGTGTTATGAATGGCGTCAAGGACAATTCATGAAGAAGGGGACCCAGCTGTAAATCCATTCAGAAATAAACCAGACAGCTACATTTGCTCTCTGAGCCTTCATTTGCCAACACCTGGAAAGAACAGTACAATTTTCTTAAGTTATTGCATATTTAATATAATGAGATAGTACTTTTGAAAGAAAACATTTAAACTTTCACTTTAAATAAATGAATTTTAGGGCAGTGCTTAATAAATACACTAGTTAAAATATACCATTTCAACTAATCATTGATTAAAATAGTGTTAGTATTTTAAAAGACAACATCTAATTAAAAAACAAGACAAGAAGATGAAAACCTAAAATAGCTGTTCTCTGGATCAATACAGAAGAGGGTTGTGTTGAGTTTGTGGAAGGGCTGAATTGAACATAATTAGTGATGAATTGATGGGCGTATTATTTGCACTATCTAACTGGTTTATGTTTGTTACTTCTGCCCACATATACTGTTTTTAAGTTACTGTTGGACCATGGGGAACTAGGAAACAGGCAGCCACCAGCATGCCGCTCTGGTAAGTGGCTGTGGCCTGGCAAGCTGAGGCAGCCCCAGGGCGAGAACCATATCACATTTCCTGATTCTATGAAACACCATGTTGGACCTTGGGGCGCTGGGAAAACCCACAGCCAGTTCATCCCTCTGGGGGGTGGCTGTGAGCCTACCCCGCCCCCAGCAAGTGAGACCAGGAGATCTGAGCATGTCTTGTGATATAGCAAATAAGGGAGATTTTCTTCTGCCATCTCTTTGAGGGCAAACATTTTTATCTCTGTTTTGCTCTGTTCTGATCAATGGTATTGCTCTATTCAATATTCTGTTTTTATAAGTTCGGTATTTCCTTCGATATTGCTCTGCCTGATTGAAGGAACAACTATTGTGAAGAAAACCAGATGTACTATTGTGCCTATTGCTGTTGTCCCGGTGGCCTGCTGTGAGGTTCTGTGCCAATTTCACTGCACTGCCTCAGTTGGCTATGTCCTGTCTTGTTCTGCTGTATTTTACTACCTTCAAAATAAAATAAATAAAATAAAAAATAATAATAAATAAGAAAAAAATTTTAGAAAGTAAATAACAACAGCAAAACAGATTAGCAAGGTACTGAGCAACCTGAAACATGATATAACTAAACAGATAATGGACTTAAAAAGCAAAAGGAGAAAAACCAAGTGCTCTAAAGGATATAGCTGCATGTATATTTAATGGTGTAGGATTGATAATTATGCTGCTAAGTTTTTGTTGGATCAGAGAACAGAACTGTCTGCAGCCTCACTGTTTCAGTGTCCACTTTGTATGCTTTAATTTTGTAACTTGAGCAGCTACATCCAAGAAGACAATGTGTAATGTATCAACTAGTGATTTCTTACTGTTCATTTTTTTTTTTTTTTGGAATTCTATATTGTTTCTACCCTTTTTTTCTGTTTTGCTTTATTTTTCTCCTCTCTTTAAATAAAATTTTAAAAAATTAAAAAATATATAAAATAAACATCAGACGTAAAGGATGATCATCCACTTGCCCTCACTGCCACTGATTATGTTTTTCAATATTTTTTTCCGAATTTGTTAAGAAGATACTACTGGAACTTCAGCACCTTCAGTTCAGATCATTTTGCATCAGAGGGTAACAAAAGAAGTGTCACCTTTCATTCATATCCTGTTGTGCATTTAATTGATCTGTATCCTGTCACTACAGTTTTGGAAATACAGTGTTGTTATGGGTACCACAAATACACCCTGGAAAAAGACAGCAATATCTTCAGTACCTAGGAGCTTGCAACCAATAGGCGGATGAATGAATGAGGTGATTTCAGAGGGCCGTGGTGCTAAGACAGTGCAATTACGAGGTAACCAACAGAGACCAAAGCAGGTCTTTATGAGAACTGACAGTCGAACTGCTTTGATGTGGCATTTTGAGAAGGCTTCATCAGGAAAGGTGTAATGGGGTTAAGCTCTAGATTCCTATTCCAGAGCTTTCCAGGCAGAGGAAATAACAATTACAAAGTGTATTTGCTGGGAATGGGCATAAATATGTTCCAGGAATTGAAATAAGGTTCTGGATCAATCCTAATGCATAAAGAAGTGAGTGTTATGAGCACAGGTCAAAGTGTCAGCAAGGGACAGATCATACAGATTTTTGTAAATTATGGTGAGGAATTTAAGTGCCACAGAAGCATTTGAGACCTGTCAGTGGAATAGTCGCTTAATCTCTTTTATGTTTTATAAAAAGCACTCTGGCTATCATGGGAAGAATGAAATACAGAAGAGCAGGAAGAACTGTAGAGAAATAAATTAGAGGATACAGCAGTTTAAGAAACAGAATCATTTTATGTTTTTTCTTCCATAAGTGATTATGGTACCAACTATCTTAATATTTTTATTTCTTTGTATTTTTCCAAAAGTAGCCTTAATCAATTCTCAATACAATGAAATAAAAATAATAAGGTAAGAGACTCCTTAATCTAGTATTTCAGATTAAAACAGTAATGAGACACTGAGTTTGTTTTCACATACAGGTTTTGTATTTTTTTTTTCTTGCAAATTTTTACTTTTATTTGCTCATGTGCGCAGTGCAAAATGATTCCATTCATTGTGGGGGTTGGTACCTGTATGTAACACATCTTACTTCTTTTGACATTTCTTTCACCTCGTTTTCTCTTCCTCATTGAGGTCTCCTTGGTAGTGCAAAGGACAGGAATATGTGGAAACCCACATAATAAGTGTTATGAGAATTTTTATAAGAGCTTTTTCTTACAGAGCTAGGAGGATTGTTTCTGTGTATTCCTGTATTCCCCAGAATTGTTTGCAATTTATTCCCATGAGTACCTGAGCATGGCTTTCTTCTTTTCTTGGTCTAGTGAGATGCTTTTGCTTTCGTAGATCATTTCAGTCTCTCCTGACTTTTTAATTGCATAGCCTTAGAGTTATTGACATTTCAAACAACAGTAAAAATGGTGGATCAGATTTGTGTTCTTTACCTAAATCAAAAAAAAAAATAGTTTCAAAGACAAGAGGGAAAAAGCATAGTCCAAATGCAATATGAGTGACATAGAAACAAGCAGGGATAAAAATGATAAAAATGATGTCCACATGTTTTCCTAAGTTAGTGTTTACTCCTAACCTTGGTTTGAAAATACATATGATATTTTTAAGATATGGAAAAATATTTGGAAATAGTCTTGCAGAAAACTACATGTGCTAAAACTAAAAATCCTAAGCATTCTTGTAACTCGGGGAAAAGAATGAGGAGTCCTAAAACACAGAACCAAGGGAAGATCCATTAAGCCAACATGAGAAAAGCTGGGCTGGAGGCTCTTTCAGAATGTGAGAGGCTACAGTGACCTAAGAGTCACCAGTGACACAGGCAAGAACTGGGACAAGGATCACACCATAGAAAGCACTGAGGTTGCTAGACTTCAAGAGTCCCAGAATGAGCCTGACTGCCTTCAGTGCTCCAGGGCCACGCTCCTCCAGGCCCCACCTGAGGATGCAGATGACCATGACTTCCCAGTGCTGACCAGGAAGACTTTCTGAGTGCAAGGGTCTCAAGTGAGGTCGATGTTGTGAGGAGAGAAGAGAAAGGCAGCAATGGAAATCATCATGGTGAAAAGCACGCACCGTTATTTCCATCTGGGTTTTTCTGATGTTTTGCTCATGGTTAGACAGAATATGTGTTGGAAAAATAAAGACAGAAGTAAATCACTTTTCACTACATCATGCTATGAACATGTCTTATCATTGGTGATGTATATACATGCATATACACATAATATATATAATATTACTTGATATATATCAAGCAACATACATAATATATATCAATAATAGTATATAATATGTATATAAATATATATCAAGCAATATTTTTTTATGATGATGTTAACCTTACCTCTGTCAGGTTGCATTTCCTTGGTATCTAGATTGTATAGTTACTGGGGATTGAATTCAAGGCCTTGTGCATGTTAGGCAAGCACTCTGTCTGTCACTGAGCTACATACCTAGTCCTATTCCCTTATTTTCATAGGATAGTTTTTAGAAAAGACATCACTGTGCGTGTTCCAAATTTAAAAGAGTAATTGTTAAGTCTCCTTGATGGGGAAATATTTTCATGAAGTAGTTATAGTTTGTATAAATTATTTTGAATTCTAACAATATGTTTTTAATATCTTTGAAGATTTTTTCAAAATTCGATGTAACTGATGTTACAGAAAATAGTATATTTCAATAATTAAAATGCATTGTCTTACTGTGTTATCTTGCTATCAATATAAGACTAATTTTAGGATTTTTTGCCCATTATCTATCAATTTGGACAAGCATATTTTAATTCCAACATGTCTCTGTGTCTGGAACATTTCCTTGATGCAGACTTCTTATGATTTCTTTTTAAAACAAACAATCATGTTGATAAAAGATAACCTTGGTGAGTAGGCACACCTGGCACTCTTTTTAATTTCTCAGTCATATGGTTCTAAGTCATTTCTTTTTGATAATCTCACTTTTGTCAGCTTATTCTCAGGAACAGCTTTCAATTTCTTTTTTTCTTTTATTGGTATATCTTGACTCAGTACAGTGAACAATAGAGTGAGAAATAAATGTAGGAGGCCTTTCCAATGGACACTGAGCTGGTACAGCGATGTCACTGACCTCTGACACCCAGCACTGTTACCTCAGTATCTTTAATGCTCTGATACAATCTCTGTTATTCATCAATGTTGAGGAAAACTGAATTGAAACCTGCAGTGATAGGTGAAAATCTAAGTTATTACTTCAAGACTAGAAAAGAAGTTTCCTCAAGAATAAAAATGACCTGTTATTAAGCCTTAAGAAAACTTCTGGTTTTTAAAGGAATATTACCAAAACTAAAAGCTGTGTTTTTCTCTCATAAAGAATTTCATATGCAAAATCTCATTCATTTTAAGCTTTAGGATAGGCCAATTGCTCAAGTGCAGAGCTATCTGTGACTACTACAAAAAACAAATGAAAATCACACAAGTACCATGGGTTTACAGCTTATTTTTAGCTGAAATGGATTTCAGGCTCTTACAGAGGAAAAATTTTGGAGACCCAGTAACTAAGGCTGACAGTGAAGTAAGTGGTTTCCTTGCCAATTCGTTACTCACATATTATAATGGCATGCTAACAATAAAAATGAATATAGTTTTAATCATTCTGTGGCTTTTATCACAATAAAATTGATTTTTCTTGGGTCTGAGGGAGTATGAGATATTCATGACAATACAGTCGATTACTCTTGCTTGTAGTAGCTACATTGACCCCCGAAGAGAGAAGGGAAGGTGCAGACATGCCTTTGCTGCTGGAGGAAATGTCTGTGTTCTTATGGGGGAGCTGAAGGAGGCGGGGGTAAGGACCTTGAGTCTGCAAAAGCATTAAGCACACTACTGATCGGTTATTTCTAGAAGCCTGCTTAGAACAGGGGTAAGGTGCTGGGAATCCTCCATTTTTTAGCTAAATCAAAACTCTGACCCTACTTGGCTACCCCTGACACAGAGAGGTGATCATACATAGATCCTGAACAGGAAGGAGAATCACCAGTGCACTTCAGGACTGAGGTCCCTTCCTTGTAAAATTTAAGCTTGATTTGGAAGTTGGACCGGCCCAGAGTCGTTAGAAGTGTTGTAGATACAGCAGTGATGGAGCTCTGGGTACCGCGAGCTCTCCAGTTTATTCTCCATGGCGTTGGCACAGTGAGGGGCCTGAACTCAGAGTGTGTATTGTAGATAGTGCCAGGAAAAAAATCGCTCCATGTCCTTGTCTGCTTCGGTATAAATTCACACCTTTGAAATTCCCATGTTGGATCACGTTACTGAATGGCATTGCCTTCTTCACACTTAAGCTGGGCCCGTGCTGGATGTGTTAAAGACACTGTTCGTTCCTCTGCTGCTGAGATAGAAAGAGAGGATGGGAAAGGAGAAGACACGTGTCTCTCACCTCTCTTCTAAGTCCCAGTGTCCAGAATCTGGGAATCCCGTGTGTCTCCCACTCTTTCTGAATATGCTTACATAGTTATAGTTGCTGTCTAGTAACACCAGCCCCTGACTTGGGCTAAACCTTTTCCTCATTTTATCTTCCTAACTAGTACTTTTGTGACTTCCCTCCTTTTGATATTATGGCTTCTGCACCATCAATTACATCAAAATTTTGCATTAAAGTCTTCTAGCAAAGAATACATCCTCACTAGTAAATAGTGATTCTAAATATATTTATCATAAGTACAGACTCATGATTTATTTAACGAGGCTCATGTTAATGTATGTTACTGATAGCTCATCTAGCTCATTCCTGCTTGGAAGACCTAGATACCATCAAAGTTTTACTGCATATTTAAGCAAAATTCAGTGTTGACCTCAGAGTATCTTTCATTGGGTGAATTCTTTTTTGCAGTAGCATCAAGCTCAGAGTTCCATCTTCTGAATTATTTAAGCTTATTAACTTTCTCTCCACTGAACAAGTGCTATTTGTATATGTATCAATGACTCAGAAGTCTTGAAATTATATGCAAACAATTAAAGGAGACACAAATTATTGGGAAAGTAATATACACAAACACTTCAGCCCCAATTCTATTATGCTTCTCTCAATTAGTCTCTCTCTTTTATTTTTCTAACAGCTTCTCCTTTGTCACACTTGCTTCAAGAACTTTTCCATATTTTCTCCAGTTGCCTCACTGTCTCATTCATTCCCTTTACTTTTCTAAACAATTCAAATTTAAAGTCAATTGGACAATTACTTCTGCACCCATATCTCAATCATGGTCAACAAAAAAAGAAAGAAAGAAAGAAAGAAAGAAAGAAAGAAAGAAAGAAAGAAAGAAAGAAAGAAAGAAAGATTTCATGCAACGTATAGACACCAGTAAGCATTTTGCTTCCAAAAATCTTTCATTTCACATGAATCAAATTTTTGCCTTCATTTTTCATCTTTCTTCAAATCACTACAGTTTCTTGTTAGTTTGAGTCATACATCTCTTACAGTCATTTTGCTTTGTATTTTTCTTTTCTTTTTTAAATTCTATGTACATAAAGAGAATATAGCTTCTATTTTGCTTAATTCTACCCAAGTAACACAGTACTGGAAGGAGTTCATGTAAAAATACAATACAAGACCTTTCTCTCCCCTTCCCCAGAAGTTTTGAATTGAATGTATTAATTGTTCGCTGTTGTGTAACAACTTACCCTACCTAAACAGTGATACAAATGATAAACTTGACTTTCTTATGGCTCCTATGATTCAGAAATCTAGCTCCAGCCTAGCTAGTTCAGCCACCTAAGGATTTTTTAAAACTGCAGTCATTTCAAGGAAGATTTGCTTTACGCTCACACCAGTGGGCGGCATTTGAAAGCATGCATGCAGTTCCTTATGAACGCTGGACAGAAGCATTGGCACCCTTCAGGTCATCGGGTGCAGTTTGTCTTTATGCAATTTCTTGACACTTGAGTCTCTCCTGAGTGTAGCTCACAGTGTAGAAGCTCGCTTTTTCAGAGGGAGAAATTGAAGAGAGAAAAAGACAGAATACAAAATAAAGAAAACTTGTAGTCTGTCACATCTTACTTTCAAAAGCAATATTCCCTCAGTTTTGCCACACTCTCTGCATTAGGAGTGAGTCCTTAGGTCAATCTCACACTCAAGGGAGGGAAAGAGGTAGGTAGGAGGAGGCTGGGATGATTAGCACCGTTAGAAGCTGCCCACCAGATGGCACTGACAACTGACAGCAAAGTCAAAGTGATTAGGACAGCAGTGGGCCAGAATTCCATGCAAGAATTCAAGGCATTGGAAAGGCCTCTTCTTTCACTTCTTTGAGAAAAACTGAAAGGTGTGGTTCAAGCGAAGTTTTAGTTAACATTTGATTTGTTTTTGCAATTTGCAAGTTATGTATATATACATATATATCATTTTATAAAAAATAAGTATCTAGATGATATAAAGCAGCATTTTGTCTTTCTCTTATATACTCTCATTAAAATAAAAAGGGAGGATGTTTGAACATAAAATAGTCAGCATTTAAATTAAAATAATTTTTTATAATAATAGACACATTGTTGTCAGTCTCTCTTCAATCACACTCTTTTGTTCTTGCTGTTTTCTAAAGCAGTTCTGGAAGTCTTTTATTTAGCTGTGTGTGTGTGTGTGTGTGTGTGTGTGTGTGTGTGTGTCTTTTCCCAGCTGCCTCAATGTTCTGAATAAATTAAAAAAGTTTATGGTAATTAAAAAACAGAAACATGATGTGTCCTCATCTATCTCGTACACTGGATCCGACATAGCATAAGTGTTTGTTCTCCTACAAATCAAAATGATCATGAAAGGCAAACTTTTTGAATGCATTCAGAATTTTGAGGCAGCCACAATAGCTCACCTAAAAATATTCACAAATGAGGACTTCTAGAACCGTTTCAGAAGGTGGCAAGAATCATGGAAATAATGGTTTCAAACCAAGGGGGTGTTACTTTGGAGGAAGCATATGGCACTGTGTCTTTTACTGTAATGAACTGTTTTAATCTGAACATTCACCATAATTTTTTTTTATCACATTGCATGTTTTGTTTCCTCAAATGACATGACTCCACCATGTGACACAGCACCACCCATGACCTTGAGTGATGGGAAACTGTGGTTAGAGACCTGTTAAACAGCTGGTCTCCTGCAATACAGGAGACTTACATTTTGGTATCTTATCCAGGAAAAAAATAAGTGGAGAGATTGAAGAGTACATTGAAAAGCAAAGATGAGATAGGAAATAAATTAAGGCTTCCAAGATTCTGGTTTGTATCTTCTGTGATTGTTATAGTTTGTGTCTAAATGTCTCCTCAAAGCCTCCTGCTGTCACAAGACCTTTCCACAGGTGACTGAATCTAGAATGTGTCACACTGGTATGAAGAACCCATGGTTACTAAAGCAATCCATTGACCTGATCTGTTTGGCACAGTTCTGGCTAGTATTAAGGATAGGAGTGTTACACCAGCTCTAGAGCAGGTAGCCTGCATACAGTAGAAGGAACAGAAAGAGTCTCGTTTCCCTCACTTGTTGCTTTTGCTGTCTTCCACAGCCATGTGTCATCTTGCCCTGGAGTCAGCTACAATACACAGAAACTTCTACAAACTGTGAGCTAAATAAAAAATTTCCCCTTTAAATTTTTATGTTGGATTTTTTTTGTCACACAGTGAGAGAAGCATAATTATGACAACCACTAATCAATTTATTTTTGAAAAAAATTGTAGATTTTGGACTGGGATGGTTAAATGAAATATTTTTGAAAATTTAGATGTGAACCATCCCTTAGACATGCAAATTGAGATAGATATAACCTGACATATAGATTGGACTCAGAAGAAGTAAGTTGGAGAGAGGATAGTGGCCAACATCATATAGGTAGGTCAAGAAACACTACTGTATAATACTGTTGCCGAAGAAAATTAAGTTTGTTTCTATTCAAATATAATCTTTGTTAACAAGCTTTCATTTTATAGCAGTATGATTAAAAGTATATTTTTGTTTATTCTGTTCTTTAGAATTTACTTGTTTTTCTGGTGCAAAACAGTGCCTTTAGGTAAAAACATACAAGACCAATCCTTGATAAATGATCTCCTCTAGTTTCTAAGCTGCAAAGAGTAGTTCTTTTTGATATAATTTGGAATTACTAGTTTTGCAAGTTCTCTAAATTCTCAACAGATTTTTGCCCATACATTTTATCAGACAGGCTAGCATATTTTATTCCATAAAGAAAGTTTTTACATTTACAACTGCTTGGAACTTTGTTATCATACTGTCCAGCCTCTTTATTTTAGAAGAACTGAATTGAGTCCCATTTCAAAGCAGACTAATTCTCTGAAACAAACTAATGTGATAAAATAATCCTTGAAAGGTGTTAATGGATGATAATGAAGTCCATCCATCTGTGACACTCCCACTTAGGTGTTCTATTTGCATTGCAAAAGACCATCTTAAAGACATAGGTCTTAAAAACTAAAGCAATAATTAAGAGTGAGGGAGGATGGACAAACCAGAGAGAATGAGTAGGGCACTGCTAGAGTCCTCCTCTCTATGCAGCTTTAACCCTCACAGCCTTGATCTCCCAGGAGTTCTCCTCCTAAAACTTTCTACATTGAAACTGCATCGCACAGTAGCCCAAATGCAAGAACAAAAAGACGTGTCTGTTTATTCCTCTATGTGTGTCAATAACAGAGGTCAGAGAATCTGGATTACCTGTTACACACATAACAGTACAGTCACATGAAATGTTCTGAAATAATTATCCAAAACATTTCAACTCACTCATGATCTGTCACTACTTTTTATAGTTAAGATCACTGTGAAATAAAATAAGTATCTGTCACTTGTGCTATAACTTGTGTGGCATGCTGAATGATGTGGATATCTATAAGCTTAGATTTTATTTTCCTAGTGAAACAGAACATTTATACTGAATTTAGTTCTAAATCCTTCAGCCATCAGAGACCATTTCTGTAAGCAGTAAAAGCTCCACTTAGGTCCTTATTAAGCCTACACATCTATACAAAGGCCTCACTTTTTCTAGGTACATCACACAAAACATGCTGTCTTTCCTTCCTATTTTAAGGGCTTTCACTCAGAGGTAAATGTGCAGGCAATGAGAATACTCAGATAAAACACTACTTTCCCTTCATTTACAGAAGCACAAAGCAAAATTTCAGATAAAACAATGAAAACATTCTTGCCAAATGAATTTGTTACCACATATTATTTCAGGCTACGTTTAAAATATTCTTGAGGTAGTATTGCTTATTTAATCAATATTGTACTCCTCATTATGTATTTTAGAAATTTTTAAATGAGAGTTAATTCACATTTAAACTTGTTGACATTCCCCATGGCTCTACTTAAATTAAAATGTGTTGGCTTATGCTAATTGACATTGATATGTGATTTCTAAAAAATAATGTAATTGTACATGTTTGTAGTAAATGATTAGATAGACTGTGGTGAGGTGGGCCTGCTAGGCTGCAAGCAGAGTTCCAGATTGCAACGCGGCAAGGGCACGGGAAGTCCCAGCTCACTGGTGTTAGCTCGGGGAAGTTTGGGACATTGCTCCTGGTGCTGGGGTGCCCACCCAGCCACCTAGGACACTGGACTAGCCTTGAAAAGCTTCACAGACTTGAGTGGACTATGCCCAGCGCCCTTCAATCAACCAGGGCAGTCAAGACCCATGAGTCTAGGAGCCATGTTCAGGGAAAGTTTTGGAACATCACTTGAAACATGGAAATATAGGAAAATGACAAAACCAAAGACCAAAATGCAATCTCAAACCTCCAGCCCCATCCCATGAAAGCCTGGGAGCCATATGCATAGAAGAAAATACTAGTCATACATCTGAAGTACCTGAAATGATATCAACTGAAATAAAGAAGCAAGTATGGGAAGCTATAAAGGAACTCAAACTAGAAATAATCTCCCAGATAAAAGAAGAAATGATAAAAGTGGTGAAAGAAATAGTGAATGCATCTAAAGAAGACACAGCTACAATATTAGAGGAACAAAGCAAACAGATAGAATCCCTGAATGAACAGTATAAGAAACAAACAGAATACAAAAAACAGATTCAAAGAGATATACAGGAAATAAAAAAATTCTATTATAAGCTGCCAAAACCGCCTCAACAAAAGTAAAGATAGAATTGCAGACCTCAACGATAAGATTGCAGCTAGTGAACAGGAAAGAAAAGATCTTTTAAAAACAATAAGGAATAAGGAAATAACAATACAACAGTTGTAAGATGATGCAAAGAAAAACAACATAAGATTAATAGGGATAAATGAAAAAGAAGGGTCAACACAAATGATATTAAAAGGCTATTTACAAAACTAATAGCTGAAAATTTCCCAAACATGAGAATCGAAACTGACATTCAGATTAGTGAAGCATATAGAACTCTAAAGAGCCATAACCCAAATAAAACTACACCAACATACAATAATCACCATCCCATAAATCCAGAATAAAAACAGAATATTAAAAGCTGTTAGAGAGAAAAGACAGATCACTTATAAAGGAAAACCTATCAGAATCACAGCAGACTTCTCAACACAAACAATGAAGTCAAAAAGAGAATGGAGTGAAATATTTCAGATCCTAAAGGAAAACAACTTCCAACCCAGACTGCTATACCCTGCAAAACTGTCCTTCAAAATGGATGGAGAAATAAGACACTTCCATGACAAAGAACAGCTGAAGAACTTCATGATCACCAAAACAACCCTGCAAAGAATACTCAAATATATTCTAGATACACATAGGAAAAAACCACTAAGTAAGACAGACAAACAGAAGGGAAAGATAAAGATACAACAGCAGAAAGATAACACATCAACCATAAACCAATATATAACAGTTATAACCATTAATGTAAATGGCCTCAATTCACAAATTAAAAGAAACAGACTGGCAGACTGGATCAAGAAACAGCATCCAATCATATGTTGTCTACAAGAAACCCATCTAACACAAAAGGAAATTCATAGACTGAAAGTCCAAGGATGGAAAATAATACTTCATGCAACAGAAACTCAAAAAAAAAAAAAAAAAAAAAAAAAAAAAAAAAAAAAAAAAAAAAAAAAAAAAAAAAAAAAAAAAAAAAAAAAAAAAAAAAAAAAAAAAAAAAAAAAGCAGGGGTAGCTATTCTGTTTGCAGACAATGTGAACTTCAAACCAAGAAAGGTCCAAAGAGATAAAGAAGGTCATTACATACTAGTCAGGGGAAAACTTCAAGAGGAAGAGATAACAATGTTAAATATATATGCACCAAATTCCAGAGCACCTAGCTATACAAAGCAAATATTAAAAGAAATGAAAAATCAAATAAGCAATAGCACAATTATAACAGGAGACCTTAACATGCCATTGACACAAAGGGAAAGATCAACTAGACAGGAAATCAGCAAAGAACTAACATAACTGAATCACACCTGTAAACAAATGGACTTGATAGATGTATACAGAGTGTTCCATCCAACAACATCAGAATATACATTATTCTCAGCAGTACATGGGACAGTCTCTAAAATAGACCATATACTAGTCCACAGAACATATCTAAGTAAATGCAAAAGAATTGAAATTATCCCATGCATGATATTGGGTCGTAGCCCCATGAAACTGGAAATTAATGATAAAAAAACTTCAAAAATCCCACAACACATGGAAATTGAATAACACACTCTTGAGCAATCAATGGGTTACAGAGGAAATTAAAGAAGAAATTAAACAATATCTACAAGCAAATGAAAATACAAATACATAATCTGTGGAATGCAAAGAAAGCAGTACTTATAGGGAAATTTATTGCACTGAGTTCCCACATTAGGAAAACAGAATGAACACAAATAAACAACCTGATACTACACCTCAAACAGCTAGAAAAAGAAGAGCAAGCCAAGCCCAAAGCCAAAAAGAAGGGAGGAAATTATAAGGATCAGAGCAGAAATTAATGCAATAGAGACTAAGAAAACAATACAAAGAATCAATGAATGAAAGAGTTGGTTCTTTGAAAGAATAAATAAAATTGATATGCCATTAGCCAACCTAATTTTAAAAAGGAAAGAAAAGACTCAAATTCATGCAATACAGAATGAAAAGGTGAAATCACTACCGACTCTGTGGAAATACAGAAGATCATCAACACCTATTTCAAAAACCTCTTCTCTCATAGGTTTGATAACACAGAAGAAATGGACAGATTCCTAGAAACATATGAACCACCAAAGCTGGATCAAGAAGATATAAAAATACTGAATAACCCAATTTCTATTAATGAAATTGAAAATGTAATAAAGTCCTTACCAACAAAGAAGAGCCCAGACCCTGATGGATTCACTGTGGAATTCTACAAGAAATACAAAGAAGAGTTAATGCTGACACTCCTCAAAATGTTCAATGAAGCTGAAAGGGAAGCAATTCTCCCTAAGTTATTCCTGGAAGCAAATATTACTCTAGTAACAAAACTTGAGAAAGACCCAACTAAAAAAGAACTACAGTCCAATCTCCCTAATGAACATAGATGCAAAAATTGTCAATAAAATACTGGCAAACAGGATATAGAAAATCATCAAGAAGATTATACACCATGACCAAGTGGGATTCATCCCAGGCATGCAGGGATTGTTCAATGTATGCAAATCAATAAATGTAACCCACCATATCAATAGAACCAAAAGTAAGAATCACATGATCATTTCTATAGATACAGACAAAGCTTTGATAAGATCCAACATCCATTCATGATAAGAGCCTTACAGAGAATTGGAATAGATGGTCTCTACCTCAGTATGATAAAGGCCTTCTACGACAAACCAACAGCCAGCAACATATTAAATGTTCCCAAACTGAAAGCCTTTACCTTAAAATCAGGCACAAAGGGGCTGGGGATTTAGCTCAGCAGCATAAGTGCCTGCCTTGCCAGTGTGTGGTCGTGAATTCGATCCCCGGTACCCAAAAAAAAAAAAAAAATCAGACACAAGACAAGGATGTCCCCTATCACTGCTCCTATTCACCATACTACTGGAAATACTAGCCAGATCAATTAGACAAGAGAGATAAATAAAAGGAGTAAAGATAGGAAAAGAGGAAGTTAAACTATCATTATTTGCAGACGACATGATACTCTATAGAAGACCCCCAACACTCCATCGAAAACTCCTAGATATAATAAATAAATTCAGCAATGTAGCTGGATACAAAGTCAATACTCAAAAATCAATAGCATTACTATACACTAACAACAAAATCACTGAGAGAGAAATAAGAGAAGCCATAACTTTCATAGTAGCATCCAAAAAAATGAAATACTTAGGAAATAATCCAACAAAAGATGTAAAAGAGCTATACAGGGAAAATTATAATACCCTTAAAAAAATCAAAGAGGACCTCAGAAAATGGAAAGATATCCCTTGTTCATGGATAGGAAGAATAAATATTGTGAAAATGGTCATTCTCCCAAAATTGTTATACAGATTCAATGCAATCCCAATGAAAATACCACTAACATAATTCATAGCTCTAGAGAAATCACTCCTAAAATTCATCTGGAAGCAGAAGAGACCTAGAATAGCAAAGGCAATTCTAAGCAGCAAAGCCAAGGCAGGAGGCATCACAATCCTTGACTTGAAGTTATACTACAAAGCTACCGTAATAAAATCAACATGGTACTAGAATAAAAACAGACCTGAAGATCAGTGGAATAGACTAGAAGATACAACTACAATTATAAACACACTCAACCACCTTATCTTTGATAAAGGGGCCAAACATGTTCACTGGAAGAATGATAGTCTCTTTAATAAATAGTGCTGGAAAAACTGGCTATCCTACGCCGAAAACTAAAACTAGACCCATGCCTGTCACCATGTACTAAATTAAAATCTAAATGGATCAAAGATCTAAATATTAAAACAGAAACACTAAATCTATTGGAAGACAAAGTAGGTAAAAATCTGGAAGACATAAGGGGTAGGTAGAGAATTCATGAACAAGAACCAAAATGCACGGGAAATACATCCCAGAATAACTGGGATCACATCTTATTAAAGAGTTTCTGCATGTCCAAAAAAATCTCCAGTAGAGTGAAAAGAAAACCCACAAACTGGGAAAAAATCTTAGTGAACTGTCCCTCAGAGAAAGGACTTCTGTCTAGAACTTATAAAGAATAAAAAAAAAATCAGACCCCCAAAATTCAAAGACCCAACCCAAAAATGGGCATCTGAGATGAACATACAGTTCTCAGATGAAGAAATATGAATGGCAAATACATACATGAAAAAATGTTTATCATCATTGGTCATTAGAGAAATGCAAATTAAAACCACACTAAGATTCCATCTCACTCCAGAAAGAGTGGCCAGGATCAACAAATCTACTAACAATAAATGCTGGAGAGGCTGTGAGGAAAAAGAAACTCTTCTGCACTGTTGGTGGGAGTGTAGACTGGTGCAATCACTGTTGAGATCAGTCTGGAGATGCCTCAAAAATCTGGGATTGGAAGTCCCATTTGACCCAGCTATTCCACTCCTAGGCAGATTCCCAGAAGAACTGAAAACATCATACCACAGTGATGTATGTGCACCCATGTTTATAGCAGCACAATTTGTAATACCCAGATCTTGGAAACAACCTAAGTGCCCATAAACTGAGGAATGGATTAAAAAATTATGGTACTTTTATACAATGGAGTACTACTCAGCTATAAAGAATGATCACATTGAGATATTTATAAATAAATGGATGCAACTGGAGACCATACTCATAAGCAAAATAAATCATACTCACATGTATAAATACCTCATAGTCTCCCTAGTATAAGAAAAGGTAAGAGTACATAAGCTTCTATGGTAATAATGGATCCCCATTATATTGCTTTGAAGTCTTGTAATGTTTTCATTCATTGGTTGGAATGGTTTTATTCTGTTTTATTTGACCTTATTATGTATGATGTTATGAACAGCTAGTTTGAAGAAAACAAGACACTATGTCAAGCCATAGCTGATTTAATATCATCTGGCTCTGAAGTCCTACCATGCTTTTGTTCTTCTTTGAACATCAGTTCTATCACGATGTGACTTACTGGATTTTAATATGGGTAATAATATAAACAAATTTTTTTTGAAAAATGAGATATTATAGTAGCCATTGTTCATTCTCTGTGATTCGGCTCAGAATGCCTTGTAATAGTTTCATTCTCTTGAATGCTTTTATTCTATTTTGTTATGTTGGATATTATTGTGTGTGAAGCTATGCTCAACTATTTCAAAGAAAGAGATCTTATGGTAGCTACTGTTGATATCCAATTGTCTTGTTGTGAAGTGCTGTGTTGCTTGTATTGTTCTGTTCTGATCTGTGTTGTTCTGTCCTCTTTTGTTTTATTCTCTATAAAATAAAATTTAAAAACATTAGATTGATTGTGGTGAGTTTGCATGTGCATATGATACATCTCAATTATTTTTATCACCTTCTTTCCCCTCAACCCCTTCTCTCTTACCTCTGTCTTGTGAACTCCTTTCCATGTATATCTGGTAGTGCATGTATTTGTAGTATACAGTGCAATGATTATGTTCCCTGTAAGGACTTGGTGCATATACCCAGCATACCACAATCTTCTCACCTTGTTAACTTTCATTTGCCCTACACACTCCCTTCTTCTGCCAACTCGCGGTTCCTTTCCATGTGCTGAAGAGGTGACTTTTGATCCTTTCTCTCTGTCTTATTATGACAGTAGTGATTGGACACTGTATTCATCACTTCAAAGCTATTCACAACCATAATTAAGCACAATTCTTTCCTCTTGAATTTTTGAAACACGATGAAGAGAAAAACTAAATAGCTCTGATTAAGAGAAAGGTAAAATATTTAAAAAGAATAAGGTATTGGTAAAATAAATTTCAAATGGAATTCACTTTGCTCACAACAATTTATGAATCAAACTGATCTTGCCAAATATCATCAACACTTAGATGTTCTGACATCTTAAGAAATCATTTCTATTTATTCACTGTTTAAGTGGATATTTGATGATACTAAGGATTGAAGAGAAGTCAAACAGATTAATTATATTCATTATAATAAACTGTTTTTTACTTTAGTCATTGTAAAAGTACATTTATGTGTGTGCACATGCATGTATGTGTGTGTGTGTGCACATATGTTCTGGTATTAGAAGCAGGTACATTTTCAGCAAATAACACAAGCTATGTATACAACTAGTTCACAGATTAAGTTCTTTTCTGGAAGAATGTGCAGCATTAAAACAAATAAATATCACTTGAAAGAATAATAGAAAATAGAAGAAAATTGCTGAGTCTTGCAAAAAATACCATTTTTTTAATTTAAATTATTCATGAATATATTTTTGGGACACTAGATGTTTCCCATAATTCCAAGTCAGTTTATTTGGACCAACCTTCCTACTAAAACTTTTGAAAAAGCTGTAGCAAATATAAGTTGGAAAGTGACTTTTTATAAGCACTGCAGATTTTGGAGTAAAAGAAGCAATTGTAGGAAATACTGGGAAAAGAGAAGCATTGTGGATTATAGAAGGTTTTAAACATTTTCCATTCCATATCTGTGAAATAAGGTATATAAAACAAAACCCAGACCCCAAGCAAAGGAAAGAAGGTAACAGAGACTGTCTTGTGATAAACTGTGATCTAACTGAATGCACTGTCCTTCAAGTGTGGAAGTGCACCCCTTGTAATCCCAGCAATTTGGAGGCTGAGGCAGGAGGAGCAACACTGTCAAGGCCAACAGGGGCTGTGTAGTGAATTCACTGCCAAGATGGACTATGTAGTGAGACCCTGACTCAAGTGAACAGAAACAAAAACAAGAAAAATAAATGAAGTCCAATGTCAGCCTGTGCAGCAGAATAAGGACCAAGCCAACCTTGGCTACATAATGAGACCCTGGATCAAGAAATAAATTTAAAATTGAAAAATAATACATCATTGAGAGAAAAATATTCTGGAAAGGAATTAACTTTTTTGAGTATCATAGCCTATTTTTTTTGAAGGGAAGGACACTGGGGATTGAACTCATGACCACATGATTGTCAGGAAGGTGCTTGCCACTGGGCTATCTTCCCAGTTCTCATAGCCTGCTTTTAAAAGCATAAATCTCTCAAGTAATCTGAGACATTCAAATTTTTTGCTGCTGATTTATCACATTTAGACCTTGATTCATTTTTAGTTAACTTTTTGTATGTGGTGAGAGGGGTCTAGTTTCATTCTCCTATATATGCGTGTACAGTTTTCAAAGTGCCGTTTATTGAAGTACCAATTTCAATTCTTGACATCTTTAGAAAAAAATGGTTAGCTATAAATATGTAGATTTATTTCTACAATATCTGTGTTCATTGGTTTATGTATCTGTCTATATGCCACTGCTGTTCTGATTAGTACAGCTTAAGAGTATGTTTTAAAGTCAGGTATTACAATGTTTTCAGCTCAGTTGATTTTGTACAGGGTTGCAAGTTTTTGTTAAGATCATACACAGTCAATTGAAAGTCAATTGAGTATACTCTATTACAGTGAATTTTTGAAAAATGGTAAAAATTTACAATAGAGCACTATCCAGCTATAAAAAGGATGAAATTATACCATTTTTTGACAACATATGGAAGTGGAGGTCACTGTCCTGAGTAAAATTAGGTAGCCAAGTACTGGTTGTTCTTCCTCATTTGTGGAAGCTAAAAGAATTGATATGTAGAAACATAGAATACAATAGACACTGCTATAGACTTTGAAGGTAAGGAGAGAGAGAAGATACAAAAAACTTCAAAGTGCAGTACTAAGTAGTTCTCATATTCTGTAACAGCAGGTTAACTGTGGTCAACAACAATTAATTAGACATTACAGGTATTACTAGAATAGAAGACTTTGATAGCTCCTAGAAATAAAAATTATAAATATCTAAGGAGATGGAAATGCTAATTACCATTGTGACCATTACACATTGCATGCGTATTTTAAATTTTAATAGAATATTCATAATTAAATAAAACATGTATCAATAAACATTTTTAAAAAATGTTCAGTGTGACTGAGGACACATAATGCTTCCACTAGTTGACTGAAGTTAACACAGATCTTTGAGTTAATGCCTGTTTTCATCTCTGTCTCAGATTATTCTTGCAATTAATTATTAAAAAGCAGTGCTTAGCACAGGCAATGGCAGTAAGGTACACAAAGTAAAAGCACACTCAAAGCATGCACCCACATTACATACAAACAGCAGAAGAAGCAGACCCAGAAATACTTCCCAATACAGTGATCAAAAAGAGGACAAAATAGTCCTTCTTTACTGATTATAGTGTTAGCAGGAAATATTTGCTGAATACCTAGTAGGTATTCAAAACTCTTCTGGAACCCACAGTTTCAGTGGTGAATAAAGCAGACAAATCTGTTTTTCATAAAGAGTTTACATTCTAGTGAATAAGACAATAGTGAGAATGTATTTATTGGCTGAGCAACTACCGAAAGTCTCCTGTAGACAGCAATGTGCAAAGTTGTGTTTCCAGCTATGCCAGTTTGGAAGTTTTCCATGGCATTATTCTGTCCTCTTGCCAATCCTAGAACAGAATGGCCATTAGAACCCAAAAAGTTGGATGGAAATTTGTAAGCTTTTCCATGAAATCAAAAGCAAAAGCTGAAACTTTATACAGGCATAGTAAAACAAACAAAAAATGGCATTGGAGAAGTAAAAGAAAAAATATAAAGAACTTTTTAAACAAATTTTTAAAAATTAATGAATAGGCATACAGCAATCTGGATACAGCAGAGGGTGGATGGTAGGATTCTTAAACAGAATACTGCCAAATAAAACAGAGTACTCTGCTCAAAAATACTAGCAGCAGGGTTGTAGTTCATTCCAGGATAGAACCACTCTCACTGTGGTAGTTGGGTGGAGTTTCAGTTTGTCTCATTTTGGGATTTGCTCAGAGATTGGTGGAGCGTATATCCAGGTGTGTCTGGTAAATCATGGAATCAGGACCTTTGGGTGTGAGTCTAGTCTCTCATCTACTACTGTCCGGCACTCTTCCCCTGCACTATTTCCTGGACTTCATGAATAAAGTAACTTGAGTCCGCTGGGCTTCTCCACCATGATGTCTCTGCCTTGGAACCAGATGATCATAGGCTGATACCATGAGCCAATTAAACTTGCTCTTTAATTGTAGGAGTGGAATATTGTGTCTTCCTGTCAAGAGAGTTGACTAATATAATCAATAATCTAGATTAAGGCATTTATCACTAAAATAAAACCTTGCACAATTAGAGAAGACGTGGCAATCAGTACCAGTGCGCTGGACACTGAAAAAACCAATAATGTTCCCTTTAAAGTACGGACGAGATAAACCGATTGCAACGTGCCAGAGAATCTGGAGTCAGGCATGACAAATGGTCAGACTAGAATAGTAAAACGGGGCTGGTGGAGAAACCTGCATCAGGATTTTGCTTCTGCTTGTGGGGTACTGATATCACTACTGTCCCAGGGTAGACAGAAGAAAACTTTGACTGCAGAGTGGAGCGGATTACGGGTAATCGCAAATCTGTGACTTTGAGAGCTGCTACCTGTGATTCTTACAACAAAATGTCACAACAACCAAACCACAAACACATTTCTTTGGTTTACTGAACTTCAGGTGTGGAGGGGGCTATATGTGGTATACATGGCAGAATGCATTCCTAGCAAAGCCAAGTTCATATAGCAAAAATAAAAATAAAACAAAAACACCGTAAGTGTGGCAGAGAAAAAGATGTAAAATATGAGAAGACAACATCAGAAATAAGAGACAAAGTGATCAAAGATAACATGTCCATTGAATTCTCAGAAGGAGAAAAAAGGATCAGTGGGATAAATATTTGAATAGTTTGCTGACAATTTTCTAGAAATGTCCAATGATAAGTATGTCCATGATGAAGGATCCGAAGAAATTTCATGGAAAATAAATCTATAATAGGGGACATCATGATAAAATGGTAGCTCGTCAAAGATACATTGAAAATTGTTAAAAGTAGCCTAAGGGAAATCACTAAGTTGAAAGGTGACCTGTCAAGGTACATAAATAAAAGATAATGAAACTACATTTTCAACATGCTAAAAGAATACAATAACAATGGGTAACAGTCACAACCAAACTCCCAGCCTTGAATTTGATATTCTTTGAAAATATTTCTCATAAATAAAAATCAAGTAGAATAGTTTTCAATAGATTTGATCTTACTTTTTATGGCACATGGGGATATACACATGTTCTGACTATACTAATAAAAATTCCTGAAGAAAAATATCCATTCTTTTTAGGGAGGAATCTTCTTAAAATTTGTTTGGTGATAGTCTTATAAAACCCATCCCTGTGGCAAGAGAACCCATACCTTCCTGTGAAGCAAGCCCTACCATGCTGATCTGTAAGAGCCTCAACCAGAAGAGAAACCAAGCCTTCCTGTGAAAAACCATTGCTATGAAAATACAAATTCAACACAGCTTACAATTTTTGAAGTGTCTAGGTATGTATAATATCTTTTATGATCCCATTAGTTTACCATTGAAATTTGTTAACCGGTACTTCCACAATATTAAGTTCCTACTGGCAAAATACAATGGAATGTAAAATAATTGCTATTTTATCAATAGTACCATACTATTGTATTACTTGATCTTACAACTATTGCTATTTTAAAAATGCTTATGTGTCAATCACTATTAGAACTTTTTGAAAAAAAATTTTTTATATTTTTATTTAAAGAGAAAAAAAAAGCAAAAAAAAAGGGGGTAGAAACAATACAGAATTTCAGAAAAAAAAGAAGAAATCACTAGTTGATAAATTACATATTGTCTTCTTAGACATATTGTTAAAGTTACAAAATTAAAGAATACAAAGTGTACAAACAGTGAGACAGCAAAGAAGTTCAATGATCCAGTAACAACTTGGCAACATGGTTATTAATCCTACACACTCAAACATACATGCAGCCATATCCTCTAGAGCACTTTCTTTTCTTCTTTTTACTTTTTAAGTCCATTATCTGCTTAGTTATATTCTGTTTCAGGTTGCTCAGAACCTTACTGACTTGTTTTGTTGTTGTTATATACTTTTAATCACCTTATATAATTCTGTTGCCTTGTTTTTGAGTTTCTCCTCATCCGTGCTCCATGGATCAGCTTTGGTGGAGTTGGGAGATTTTTGGAGGCATTTTGTTACTTTCTAATCTACTTTTTTTTTAAGGTAGCAAAACACAGCAGAACAAGACAGAACAAACCCATGTGACTGCACTGCAATAAAACTACCACAGAACAGCAGAGCAGGTCACCAGGACACAAGCAACGGGCTCAATAGTACAGCACATTTTGTTCACATTAGCTGTTCTTTGAATCAAGTAGAGGAAAATGGAAGGAAATATGTAACTTTTAAAAACAGAATATTGAATAAAGTAGTACCATTAATCAAAACTGATCAAAACAGTGATAAAAAGATTTTCCTTCAAAGAGATGGTAGAAGGAAATCCCCCTTATTTGCCATGCTGTATACATTCATCCTCCAGAAAGATACTCAGACCACCGGTGCCTACTTGCTACGGGAGAGGGGGGAGGATCAATGTCTGATTCTTAGCCCGCGCACCAGCAGGGCCCTAGCTGCTTACCAGGCCGGACAGCAGGCCGCCTTATCTCCCAGCACCCAAAGTTCCAACATGATTCAGAGCTTAGGAGTCACTGATAGTTCTCGCCCTGGCGTGCCAGTGGCTTGCCAGGCCACTTTTGAAAAATTTTAAATTTGTTTATTTCCATAGAAGAAACTTACCAGGAGTTTCTAAAAGTTATGCTTCTCATTTGAAGTTTAGCCTTACTCGCTTATTTGTTTCATCTGTTTCACAGACAAAAAATGCAGAACTACAAGTTAGGACAGGATTCCTTCTATTTTGGAAAGAGAGAATCACAGTTCCCCCCAGGTTGCATTAATATAGAGAGATGAGGGATGGTGAGAGGGAACTGGGTAAGACAAAACAATTTTCATCCTGTCTCATTTCCACCTGTGTCTCAGTCTTCTCTTTCAGTTACACCTGGGGTCTGGGTCTGCTGCTTCTCATTCATTTTGCGAATGAAACAGTGATCTCTAACAGAGAGCATACCTGTGTAACCTGAGGCCAGGATGGGCATCCTCAGGACGGGATCGGTCTGTGTCCTCCTAATCCTGTGCGGCTCTGGCTTTCAGTGGAAAAGCTTGCTGACGACTCAGAAACTTTCATGTTTCCTTGTTAACCCACTTCAATGAATCCTAGGTTTAACCATCTTTGGTTCACCTAATGGATACCACCACTGAAAATCGCATTCGATTCTATAAAAATGTGCTAAAATATTTCCGTTTCTGCTGTCCCCACCCTGAGGCTTCCCATTAATGGTGTTAGCTTGCCATCACACCCTTGAGGCCGGGGGAAAAGAGACAGATGCTATTAATAAATATAGTCTCTCTACTGAAAATATTTGAAAATGCTTTTGAGCCGATAAATGTACACATTCAAGATATAAACCCTCTGAAATGACACATTAAGATTTCCCTGGATGACACCTTTAATTTTTTTATACTGGAAAATTCTACCTGAAGCTTCCATTAATATAGTTCTCTTAATTCTATTAATATAGTCCTCTTCCTCTTTCTATTCATCCTTCTACTCACCATCAATTTTCAGTGCAGTAGTTTCTCAAATCAATGTTTACCGTACATATCCCTTATCATGGGTTTGTTTACTGTCTATAGGTTGTCATGATCATATTCAACCTCATCTTGACAAACATGTGACTATTCTTCTGAGATAGTTTTATATCTACTTATTCCAGTATCCTGCCAACTTTCATTTCTATGATATTATGATTAAGGCAGGAGAATGTTCTAGAAGACCAGCAAGCAAAACAGGGCATCTAGAGGACAGGAAATTAAGGAGGAAATATAAGGAAACAAGGTCAGATAATCAGAGTTAAGTGGTTCTCATGTCACTTCACCACTTATAGGTTAAATTCTTAGCAAACTAAGAATTCATTTTGTGACTAATAGCAAATAATTTAAGTTTGATAAACCAAGGTTTATTCTTTTGTCAGAGTAGATAACACCTATTTATTTCACCATCATGTGAAGATTAAGTGAAAGAAAGCATATTCAGTTCCTTCCCTGGAGATTGTCTCACAAATCTGGGCACTTTATACAACCAAAACACATTTCTGCACTTACAGATCTTAAATTCAAATCAGGGAGATATAAAACAAATATATAAATAACAATGATGACTTAGTATTATAGAAATTATGAGATAAGTAAGTGCTAAGGAGGGTAATAAATGATAATAAATGGATCAGCAGTATGTTTGACCAGTAATTTAGATCTAACTGCTCTTCCAAATTCTGCTTTAATGAAGTCATCCCTAATAATTCTGTCTTAAGCTGTAAAACTATTAACTACTTTCCTCTTCTATCAGCACTTCCTATATTCTAGATTCCTTTTCCTTGCTTTATTTTTGTCACAGATGTTTTAGTCACGTGAGCAGCATTCGTGTACTATAAAACGTACTATCCACATACATGTGCTCTATTTTCTGCCTAATGGCTCATTTATTCGATAGTGAATGGAGAAAGAACAATGTGAACAAAGAGAAGATCAAAGCAAAGACTGTAAGGCAGGAGAATCCATGACATGTTCTGAAGATGCTGCTCTGGTAAGTGGCAGTGGCCTCCCAAGCAGCAGCTACCTCAGGGCAAGAACCATATCAGAGATTCTTGAGATCGGCACACCATGTTGGAACTTGGGGCACTGGGAAAACAGGCAGCCAGCTCACGGCTCTGGTGGGCGGCTGTGAGCCTACCAGTTCTCGGGCTAAGAATCAAACATCCATCTCATCCCCAACCTACTCCAGCTAGCAGGTGAGAGCCAGAGATCTGAGCATCTCTTGCAAGTTTGACTACATGCAACATAGCAAATAAGGGATTTGCCATCTCTTTGAAGGCAAATATTTTTGCTCTGTTCTGATCAATGGTATTGCTCTATTCAATATTCTGTTTTTATATTTTCAGTATTTCCTTCGATATTGCTCTACCCGATTGAAGGAACAACTATTGTGAAGAAAACCAGATACACTATTGTATCTATTGCTGTTATCCCTGTAACCTGCTGTGAGGTTCTGTACCAATTTCACTGCACTGCCTCATTTGGCTTTGTCCTGTCTTGATCTGCTGTATTTTACTACCTTCAAAATTAAATAAATAAATAAAATAATAAGAAAAAATTTTAAAAAGTAAATAACAACAACAAAACATCTCAGTAAGGTATTGAGCAACCTGAAACATGATATAACTAAACAGATAATGGACTTAAAAAGCAAAAGGAGGAAAAGAAAGTGCTCTAAAGGATATAACTGCATGTATAATTAAGTGTGTAGAATTGATAACCATGTTGCTAAGTTTTTGTTGGATCGGTGAACAGAACTGTTTGCAGCCTCACTGTTTGAATGTCCACTTTGTATGCTTTAATTTTGTAACTTGAACAACTATATCCAAGAAGACAATATGTAATGTATCGACTAGTGATTTCTTACTTTTTATTTTATTTTTTTTTGAAATTCTGTATTGTTTCTACCCTTTTTTCTGTTTTGCTTCCCCCCCTTCTCTTTAAATTAAAAAAAAAAAAAAAAAGAAATGTTCTGAAAGAGCAATGAACAAGCCAGGTCAGCCAGAGGACCAGGCAGGAACAGTGGAGTAAACAGCACAAGCTGAGGTCAGGGAGATAGGGTAGTGTTACAGGTAGGAGAGAGATTGATTGCCAGGGACTTTGTAGTTCTTAGTCAACAACGCAGCTTTTACCTGAGAAGGATAACAAGTCTCTGGAGTGCTGCGTGAGAGGAAGGGGCACTGTCTTTTTATTTGAATTGAATCATTCTGGCAGAAGTATGGAGAACAGACCAGATGAGATAAGGGCAGAAGCAGAGAGCAGGCAGCAATTCTGCAATAATTCAGGCCAACAATGAAGTCCGGAGAGAAAAACAGGATTTGGGAGAATCGGAAAATTTTATAAAGCATTCAATGTAGGATGACCAAGCGAGAAATCTAGGACCACTCCTGAGGCTATTGACCTGATCAATGGGAAATTAAATTATTATCAATTAGAAGTGAGAATTCACACCTACATCTGTCACTGGAAATGTTGTTGAATTTCCTTGGAGAGCTGCTGAGTACTCAGCTGAATACACGATTGCCCTTGTGAGAGAGCAGCGATAAATCATCACATGGATGCAATGGATGCTCGCGAAACTTGGTAAGGCCACTAGAACAGTATCTGAGATACAGAGTAAAACGCTGAGCCCTAGTGAGGGCCCGTGTTCAGTAATCCTGACAGAGCCACTAACAAGTGCTGCAGAGCAGGAAACAGCCAACACTCATGCCTTGTGTGACATGAGCAGCCTTACTAACAACATCTTTAAACCACAGAAAATCCCTTACAATTGTTCCTTGTCTAAAGTAGGTGTGGCAAGGTCAAGTACTGTGCATAATATGTTTAGAACAAAGAAGAGGAAAGGAGCAAAGGAAAAGGTGCCAAGCCAGCCGTGTGTATTTCTTTTAAAAATAAATTCCTGGAAGCGCCTTCCAGAGATTGCTATTGTTTCTTAGGGAATTACATGCATAGGAGTCAGGAAATATCCAGGTTTGCAAGGTCTAAAGCCAAGGGCCACATGATAAGTGCTACAGATTCTGGGACCCTGTGGACTGTGTCTAAACTAGTAGACTCTGTCATTGTATCTGGAAATAGGAATCTGGAATATATCCACAGGATATAATGGATGTGACTGTTTTAATAAAACAAAATCAAGCAGCAGTCTAATTTGGCCTATGGGCTGAGTTTTGCTGACATCTGCTGACAGGAGTGGAATGAGGGGGAAGTAGCTGTTTTGCAGTGTGTATTTCAGGTAGCTATTGTGAAGGCAGATTGAGGATCTCAGTAAGTTTGAGTGGAAAAAGTACCGGATAATAGAAAACGCAGGTTCACATTTAGCTTTGTCGCTTAATGCCAGCGTAACCTTCAGGGAGTCTCTTAACCTCCCAGTGCCAGCTTTTCTCATCTGTACAACACATAACAGAACCTTTCTGTCTGTCTCTTAATGATTGGCTTGGAGAATTAAATAGAAATAATGTGCAATGACATGAAACCGCATTGAAACCTCTGATATTCACAAGTATGTAATACTTACAGGCTTGGCACAAAATTCATTCCAGCAAGTACCTTGAACTTTCTCTTTTTTTCTACGACACCTTTTCATAAAATTGCAAAATGAAATATAATGTGCTGTGAGAAAGTAGAGTGTTACCTTTGTAGCCTCACCCTGCTGAGACAAGTGAGGAGAGGAAAGTGAAGTCAGATGTGAATTACTAGAAGATCTAAGTGAGAGAAAAATAGATGTACAAAAATCAAAAAAGATAAAACTTAGCCTGGAGAGTTCAGACAAAACACATCTCTAACAGTGTTATGATTACACCACAATTTGGGCGAAATGAATTCATTATGCGGCATCTGTAGCCCCAGCGATCTTTCTGAGGGATTATTTGCTACTACAAAGTTTTTAATGAATTTCTATAGTAAGTTATAATTTTCTGCATAACTGTCAGGCTTTTATTTTGTTAATCATACTTTTAAAATTAATGTCAACAGAGCATGATCTCAGGGCTCCTTTGTGTCCTAGATTTGTCTCCTTTACCTTGTATTCTCTGGAAACTTAGGCCAAATATTTAATTATTCTTCTCAATTTTTTTTCATCTGTGGAATGTGGCAGGTAGACTAGGTATCATAAAATATCTTTCAGTTCTCCAGTGCTGTGTTTGAATCTAAGAAATATATAATTTACCTAGTGGCATATATTATATTATATTCCTATAATCATCAGACAGCATAATAAATAATTAGTGAATAATGTACATTTCTGACACTTTGCTTAGAATTCATATTTCTTCCTCCCAAAGGATGACAAAAACAGCAACACTGACCTTTCAGTGGGAACTGCAGGTGGTGTTTTATATGTCAATCTGCAGCATAAAATATAATTAGGAAAATGGAGAATATGAGTAAGAACATACAAATTTACACTGAGGATGATTTTCATACTAAGAAAAAAAATCTAAAAGATTGCTTTTGAATTTTATCTATTATTTACATTCCTAAAAGCCACTAATTTGTCAGCTGGAAATCAGGGGTGTTCAGCTGCTTCTCAATGAATGATCTGAAAACAATCTGGTGTTCTAAACACATCCACATAAAGAGTTAAGTACGAAGTATGTGCGCCTACCATTCAACAGCAGGATGGGAATTTTCAGAGTCCCCTTGGGGCTGGATTACAGCTCATTGTGTCTCTTTTTTTATTGATCTATTCATTGAAGTTTCAGGACATGTTCAGTGCAGTTACAAGTTATGTGCTGAGACACAGAACCGAGTTTTGAGCTCAGCTCTGATACACAGCGCTTAGGACGCGTTGCTTGTGGTAAAAACTGTCACCAAGTTTCTTCCTATGCAAAACAGGAACCACGTTTCTGCCAGTGTTAGTGTTTTCCTAGATTCCAGGAACTCTAGGTAACCTGGTAGTAGTTATGGAAAGTGTGCTTGTGATTCCTGTTTATCTAGGGATCAGTAATGTTTCATTTCCCAAATATTCAGCAATGAAGCAGACACCGTGTGACCATAACGAATATTTACATAGAAAAAGACCAGGAAATACAGTAGCCGCCAGTCAATAGCAAATTTGAAATCCAATTGTGCAGAGTTTTTAGTGATTTTAAACTGGGTCTGGTGTGTATTCTTTGATTCTCTGTCTAACTTAGCAAATCAATATTTTTTTTCTCCATACTGTATAGGTTGAATCTCAGAATGATCTTTAAGTTTCCATTATTTTCTTGACTAGTTTTATGGAGGAAATTGATACACTTCTCTTTTCTAGAGTTTGTGTAGTTTTTTAAAAACTTTGTTTCACTTTAGAATACTGGGAGGCGGTGTCATATCTCTGAACAACCCAGTGCTTCAATTCAGAGGAGGTCCAGTCCCTGGAGAGTTTAAGCTTTTATTTTTTCCCAGTAAGTTCTGCCTATCATACTTCTTGTGCCTTTAATGAAACACTTCTTTTATACTCATGTGACGTGACCTGAGTGTGTCAGGCTTGTGTACATTAGCCTTACCAATGCTACTGTTCCTTTTCCATGCTGTTCATTCAACTGAGTACCTGAGTACACGGTTCCCCAGGACACTGAATTACTGGAAAGTTTTCATAGTGGTGACATAGCCACACACTTGATTTCATCCTTACCGTGAACCTGAGCATCTATTGACCTTTGTTAGTGAATTATTTAGAATTTTATATCTGTCGTTAAAGTTTTCTTCTTTAAAACCTACAGTCCTTAAAATTCTAAACTTCTCCGTTTCATTATTACTTGAAAACTTCCCTCCCCTTTTCTAACCTCACTTCTTTCTTATAATTTCATTAAAATGCAAGCATTACAAACTCACCTACTGTTTCTTTGGGTCAGTTTCTGCTTCTTTAGATATCACAAATGACTACCTTATCAAGCATTTCATGGCTGTAACGAAATTGCCATCTTGTATCATCCAATAAGAGAGGCTCTGCTGTTCACTACCAATCCCTAAATAATGTAAGTCTAATAGGCAATAAATTTCACTGTTACAATATTGTTCCATTGATTTTTGGTAAGAGCCATTTACAACAAGAAAAAAAGAGATAGAAAAGAAAATTTAAAAACCTGGAGGTTTTGGTAGCTTTAACACTAAAAATTCATTTTTCTTTTACATTTTATGACTGTTACCAGCCAACTGCAGTCTCTGTAGTCATAAATCAATAAAGAACATAAACTTTGCCAGCACTTACATCATCAGTATGGGTCTATGATCATTTATCATTATCATTAATGTTGCTGGTTTTAATTCAAAATTTATGGATAGGGTGTTTGTTGTTGCCTACCTATCTTTATATTTGTTGCTTTATAAATTAATCATTCATCAATCTTATAAGATCTGCATTCCATGCCTGGTCTAGATCCAGTCTGCTCCTTTTTTGGGTCCATCCATGGGTCTGCTTGGACTTGGGAGGTTTTATAACAGGCAACTGATTTCTATGTTCAGAGAAGCAGTGCTAGAAAGCATGGGTTCTTCTTCACAATAATTCAGGAACACAGAGGGAACTGAGTTTTGTGCATTCTTTGTAGCATTCCCTGTGTAGAATGTGAAGTTTTTTTTCATATACAGGGAATATCTCTGCATTCTGTCTTACATCACCTAGGCTTCTGGACATTCTAGACTTTCATGTGACATGGGATTGCTAATTACACTCATAGGAAGTAATACTGGCCACAAAGAGACTATAATCTTGGCCTTAAAATTCAATTAATTACTAAGTAGAGATACTGTCAACTCTTAAAAGGGTGGAAAGATCTGAGGCAGAAATAGATTTTCCCAAAACACATATTAACAATGTGATGTGGTGAAAAAAGTGTAGGAAGATCAGAGAATCATTGCGAGATATTAGACTTTTCAAATCTCCCAGGCTTGACCAGCCTTCTGTGAGGCTTTCCGCCTTTGGCATCATGGTGTTAGAAAAGAACAAGATGTGCCACGTGTGACTACACACATGGAAATCTTTAGATATTGCCGGGCCCTCCACAGATGTCAGTGATTTTGTTATTATTACTACCTGGAGAGTGATTTTTGGAAGCCACTATTGAGAAGTATATAATGGAACAGACTAATATAATAATTTCAAAACACATTAAAAATATTCATTTGGGCCCAGTGTAGCTCAGTAGTAAAATGTTTACTTAGCACACATGAGGCCCTGGGTTCAATTTCTAGATCTATAAAAAATTTGATAAATGTAAAATATTTTTCGTTCTGATTCATGGTACACTTGCAAATAATGATTGTAGTGTATAATTTTAGGAACAATTTTAAATTGACAATATTAGCTTATGTTTAAAATAGGTGCATTATGTTAGTTTGCACAAAAATGAACAAAGACACCACTTCTCTATTAACCCATCCTTCTGCAGATGCAAAGAAAACTTGCAATTGCTTATTGAATATCTACTTTGGATTAGGCATCTTTGAGGAGATTTAGCAACATTGCACTTAATGAACAAGATAATTACACACTTGGCCAATGATTAATCAAATGTAACATTCTAATCCCCAGGGATGTATTTGGCACCCACATGCACTCTATCTTTCATTATCCTTTCCAAAAATTTTATTTGATGCCTGTTCGTTTGCCAGATGCTTTTTTAAACACAGCAATGCTCTCTATTACACATTTGCAAGTATGAATTCATAAAAATTATGTTTATGAAATACCCTACCAAACCCATCTGCTTAAAGATAAAAAACAATTGCAAAACTACCCAAATTGTTTGGTAACATTGTAATCTCTGAGACATGGGTATTAAATTTTGAATGGTTTCAATGGAGAAACATTCATTTTTTTATATTGCTCTTAAAAACTAAGATTTTTTTGGATACATTAACTAAATATTTTTCTTTTAGTTAGTTCTGGTTAGTGACTTAGCTCTGTCTTCTTACCAGTTTTCTATGGAAAGGGGACATGGGGAAAACACTCTCCAAGCATTGGGGTGTTATCCAGAGGGGCAAATGGAACATCAATAATACCATATCCTGTGCTCAAGCTCAGCTTTTCATTTCTTTTCTTTTTTTTCTCCAAATATTCTTAAATCAGGAGTAAAATTTTCCATTTCCTTGTGCTCGAGGATTAATTTAGAGATTAGCATGGATTACCCCTCACTTGCAGGGACATGCATGAAAATGATCCCTGATTTACTCAAAATATGAATAAGCCCCCAAATTTTTATCATATATGTATGTGCCAAAGTACATTTTTCTCCAACACAATGATGCAAAATAGGCAGCCTCAATATTTGTTTTTTCTTCCCCCACGGAAATATGGTTCTACCACCACCACCTCAGAAATCTATCTCTTAGATCCTAATTAAGAAAAATATATATAAAACGCCACCATGAAAAAAATATAAAATATTTAAATGCATTTCAAAAGAATACAGCTACTTGCACTTAGATGTTAATAACATAAAATAATAATAGCTATTCCTAAGGAAGATTGGAGATAACAGCAAAAGTAATATCAAATCTTCTAAATTGCAAAATTTAACAACAGCTGCTACAGTGCTAGCATATTTATATTGTTATCACAATTTAAAGCCCCACTGGTGTGTTCAGTCTGAGTTGTAGAAAAGGAGAAGAAAAAAAAATCCAAATTTCTCATCTCCAAAAGTTTTCTTTCTGATTCCAATTTATAAGAAGAAAATTTTAAGCTAAATGACTGAGAAGAGAGGGACCCAGAGTTAGCTGATTGGGACAATACCCTGTCTCAACCTCTTCCGCATGTCAGCCTCTCCGCTGCTCACACAAACGTTTAACGTCACTCCATTAATTGGACTGGTCGCTTCCTTTCTTGGGCCTAGAGACTTAAAAACTATTTACTTTTTAATATCCTCTCTATAACTTGGAGCAATCTTGGCTGTAAGGAGAGAGAAGTGACAGCGTAACAGACCCGCTTTATAAATAACAGTGACTCACTCAGTGAACTTCTAAGTCCATACAGCGATTTTCTTCTGCACGGGGTGATTTGGATCCGCAGAAGTCATCAAAGGAAGACACACTGAAAGAATAGTTAAAGGCAAAAATCATAAACAGTAGCAGATTATTTCACACAAGTCATGCCCCATCAATTTCATATAATTTTAATTTGTGTATCATTAAACTTTTATCAATGTATCTGTGCTAGAATTTTTTAAATAATAAATGATTTTATTTTGCTCTATTTAGTTCTATATTCTGAATGTTATTAGTAAAATCGATTTTAAAGCCCCTCATGAAGAGGTTAATAGCTTTGCTCATAAAACTCTGTGTTATATTATCAGTCTTCGAGTTCAGCAGGCATCACAATTAAAACACTTTTTCTCCAAGTCAAAATTACCCTACAAAACAGCTTTCTAGTATTCTTATGGTTAGAGAATATCTGCAAAAACAAACACATTAAAGCTAGTAAAAATTACCTGAAGGTCAAATAATACGTAAAAAGTTTATTTACATAAAAATGCCCATATTCTAATGTTATAAATCATTTCTTGCAAGTGAATGTTGTTTATAATTCTTGTTTTAACCTATGTGTACATGATCAATATTTATTTTAAATAAATACAATAACACTAATTAACGAATAATAATTAGTATCAGTCAGCACCTTAATTCTCTTTTGAATATTCTTCATTTTTAATAATATTTTATTAATATGTATTCTGAACACATAATGACTCACCCATCTGGAGGAAATGGTACATACGCATTCTACATTTTCATTAAGTTTATTTCCCCTCTCCTCTCCTCTCCACCTCCCCACCTTCTTTCTTCCCATTCCCAGAAAGATAAAGTCATTTCTTTTTCTTTGGTTTTATTGGAAAATTAAAGTTATATATTTCTTAAAACAAAAGCAAATGATGCTTTATTAAAAACCCAGGCCCTTGACAAAATTAGTCTTCAAGTTGGGGAAATCTCTATGTTCATCATTTGAAGCAAACAAGCAAGTCTCAAATGGTCGCCCGATCATTTGCAAAATAAAGTCTTTTTAAAGGTTGCATAGTTTTCCATATTTGAGAAACTCAAATTATAAATAAAGAGCAAAATACGCAGCACAGAGTAGGACGCATGGAGCCGGATCTTCCTTGAGTGGAAAGGGATCCGGAGACAGCTGGAGGGGAGCACGGAGGAGCAGGAGGAGAATTCAGATGGTCAGGTGCGCTCGCGGACCCCACAGGAGGCAGAAAACACCGGGCACTACAAGCACGACCTAATAGAAAGTAAAACAATGCAAAAAATAAAGAAAATGTAATAAATTTCTGGAGCGATTAAATAAAAGAGTGAGGTAAAAGAGAATGACTCGCACGTAAGGATAAATCAGCAGAGAGCATCACAGAGCAGTCTCTAAATGACCGCTATCACTAGGGAAAGGGTTTTCAGCAGACAGTTGGGTTAACCCTGAAAAGTTCAATCCAGCTTTTTAAGTTGGGTGTTCGCCTTCTATTACACCGTGATGAAATTCCATAAAAAATAGCCGTTCAAAAATGAAAAGATAGTCAGTGCGTCTGTAGTACTTGACGCTGTTACATTAATACAGTCTTGTTCTTTAACTCTTGGAGCAATTTTATGTCAAGGAATTCATGTAAAGTTAGTTTGGTTGATATTATTTTGGGATGTTCTTCTCTAAGTAAGTATATCAGAGAAGACTTTCAAGATGACTCATAGAAGCACATTTTTAAAAATTCAATAGACTATATAATAAAGGTAATTTTAAAAATCAGATACTTAACAAAAGGCAGTAAAAATGTGGAAAAATAAACTGCTTAACTTTGTGTTTTTCTACAGAATCAATCAATGAATCTATTTATCTATCTACCTAACAATATTCTAGATAGTTTATCATGAACATGCATTTGAAAACAGGAAGAATCATTTTCCTCTGTAAAATTATTTATGTAAATTATTCTAAATTCACTTAACTCTACTAACTGCCTGTGCTGCTAAAGAGGTTAAAAATATAAAGGAATCTATAATTCGTGTCTTACCTGTTATTGATCAATTAAAATATAATTACAAAATTAAAGTGAAGATACAATATAATTTCCAGCACTTATTTGATAGTAACTGGTTAAATTCAATAAAATCATACAGTTGTAAGAGGATTACAAACAAAGTACTACTTTCAGAGTTTTAAAATAACCAGGAAAAAGATGAATTTCACCTTTAATATAATCCTAGACAGATCTTTTAAAGGAAAACTTTTGATGTAATTTTATTTATTTTGAATTAAATTTTATCAGTTATATAAAACATAATAACTGTACAGATAACTAGCAGGAAAACATGATTGATACATGTTACTGTGTAATATTTAAGTGAAACTAAACACATCGCTGCAAACATTTAGCATTTCCTTAAAGAAAAACTTTGAAATTATTTTCTCTATTTTTGTTTAAAGAACAGTACTTTATTTTTATCTATGCTCTTATAATTCTACAATATCCCATCAGGACTACTTGCTGCTGTTACTTAATCTCCATTGATTCATCTTTTTCCATCTCATCTCTTGCAGAATTTTCTCCAGATTATAATAACCACCATTCTTCTCTCAATTTACATGATTTCATCTTGGAGAAATTAACTGATACATAAAAACTTGATACATGTATAATTATGGTACATATTAATAGGATACTATGTAGTGATTAATACAGGTATATCTTGCACAATGTTCAAATCAGGTTAAATGTATCCTTTTCCTCAAACATTTATCAACTTCTGTGGTGCAGTTTTACAATATTTCCTCTGAAATTTTGCAAAGGCCAGTGTATTCTTGGTACCTATAGTCATCATATCTACACAAGAGCTTCTTGTTCCTAACTGTAACTTAGTATGCATTGATCAACATTTTCCCAAATCCTCCCACCTACTCTCCCCTGGTCCCCGGTAACCAACTTTCTCCTTTCAACTTGTGTGAGATTAATTTTTTTCAGAGGTGACATGAATGAGATTACACAATACTTGTTTTTCTGCATCAGTTTATTTCCCTTAATATGATGATCTCCAGTTCTCAAATTCTCTAATAATGTTTTCTTTTTCTTATCTATCTCTCTCTCTCTATTCCTCCTCCCCTCCCCTCCTTATTAATTGTTATCACTTTTTTTTACAGTACATTCTAGGGCTTAAATGTGGGGTTGCACATGCTAAGCAAGTACTATACCACTAAGCTGTATCCTCAGCCTAGTATTTGATTTTCTATGGCTGAATAGTATTCCATTGACTGTGTATACTTCATCTCACTTTCCAATCATGTAGTGAGGGACAATTTGGTGGACAATTTTTTGACTATTGGAAATACAGCTTCAGTGAACATGAAATGCAGATATTTCTTCAACATGCTGATGTCATTTCCTTTCCATACATAGCCAGTGGAGGGATTTTTAGATCATGCAATACATTTAATTTATTGAGGAACATCCATAATACTTTAAATAATAGTTGTACTAATGTATTCCTTCCAACAGTATGCAAGCTTTCTATTTCCTGCACACCTCCACCAGAACTTTATGACCTATTGTCTTTTTACTAATATCTATTCCTATTGGGGTAATGAACTTCCATCACTTTCACTGACATTTCCCTGAAAATAAAGTAACATTGAAGATACACTCTATGTGTATCTTCTTTTGAATGATGAGACTTAAATGTATCTGCATTTCCAGTGCCTGAGATAACTCTCAAAACCTTACACACACTATGTAAGTAACCTGTCACTGAGGTACATCCCCAACCTTATGGCCCATTGTTAAAAGTGTATGTGTTTTATTATTCAGTTTTTGAAGTTCCTTATATATCCTGAATATTAATTCTGTTGTCACATACATAGTTTGCAAAACTTTTATCACATTTTCTAACTTGTCTAGATAGTTTTATTTATGATCTGGTGGCTTTGAATAAATAATGAACAAAGGTTGAAAAAATAGGTAACTGCCTTGTCTTTGCAGGTCTAGCTTCTGTATGGGTCAACATGCATAAAAACTTTTACTTATAATCTTTGTAGAACATCATAGACTATTCATATGGTGCATTTCAGTGTTCACACATTTTATCTAAAGGCTGACCTGCTTGTTGATAAATATTTCATCAACCACTTCCCACTAGAGAATTTAAGAACAATGACAAATCAAAACCACTGACATTTATTTGCTATAATTAATTCACTATGTAATCAAATAAGAAATGCTTTATTTTTCCTTGTAGGTTAAAACTCAATATGATAATTTTAAGTAAACCCACTTTATTTTTATGCATTTTATGATAGATATGCACATCTTCAAAGGCAATTGGTGGTGATCTATGGAGCGTGTGGGTAGATGGCACCTTCTTGTAAATGGTGACATCCTTTGGACTGCAAATACTTTTGATATGTAATTTGTTAGCATAGGTTATTCTGTGTCATTTCACAAAATACATTTTTCTAGATGGGGATCTTTTCTGAAAACATCTATAGATACTGCATTTTCATCAAATATACAACAATCAGGTACATGAAGTCTTTGACTCCAGACAAAGATGTCTAAATAGAATGAAATTTTTAGAGTGACTTCCGTTTTCTGGTGGCATTTGTATAACAAGAACAATTTTATATCATAGTCTCATTTTTCAGCAGTTGATTATACATTCTGGTATCCATATTTCCAAACACAATTCATAATATGCCTTTAGATAGAATTTCAGATTTAATATGAAAATAGTAGCTACTGCCTGTAAGATAAACTTTCAATGGAAAGTACCACAATAAAATTGAAAGACATCTATTTGTGAAATCTATGGGGCTGTCAATTTGCAATTTTGTTTTTTATATTTGTTTTTGCTTTTTGGGACAAGGACTTGCTTTGTAGTTTTAGGTTGGCCTTGAGTTCACTATGTAACCTAGGCTGGGCTTGAACTCATGGTATTCTTCTTACTTCAACCACCCAAATGCTGGGATTACAGGCATGAGCCACCACACTAGGCTGTCAATGTGTTAATGACTGGATTTTGCACTAATGGACACCATATCTTTTATGATTAAATTGCTTTTATAAGTTTTCTAAGAAATTTGCTAACTTGACAAATTTGGCTACTTTATTTCATAACATAAAGAAATATGTTGGCTTAATAATTATAATTTATCTAAATGATAAATGTCAAGAATTAAATTTGAAGGTATTAATGTGGGAAGTCAAACTACAAGTGAAAAGCTGTACATATTAAGTGAAGGCCAAGGAAACACTTTTGTGAATTTTAGTATCATCACTTGGAGGGGGAAGAAGCAGTACTCAAGAGGCAGGATTACAAGGGTCCTTGTAATGTGTTGTACAAATGGTTTAGGGCAAAGCAAAAGGATCTGGTATTTTCTAGAGTGCATTAAATACCATCCTAAATCTTGTGAATTTGTCTCTCTTTGGACATATTAGATAAATTGTGCTGGCTGACAGTGAGATTACTCATTTCCTATGGTTAATTTCTGAATTTGCTTGGGGTGTCGTTATTCCTTACTTTCCCTATAAAATAATGTCATGCAAACATACTTACTTTGGAACTTGAAGTGAAGAATTCCAATGTTGCAGATATTTTATCTGTATTTTAATATTTCTAGTCACTATGTGGAATAATTAATTACTTACCTGATGTGCTGAAGATCATTGAGAGAAAAGATTCGATCAGGTCCTTCTACCCCATTATTTGAGATGCCACCACTCTGTCACATAATTGAATTAATTTGTTCTACAAATACACCAATGTTTTGGACATCTGTTGTATGCCAGACTTGTATAATTAGATATATCCCTTCTTTACAACCCTTTAATTAATAGTGTATATATTTGTATAATCATAATAAAGGTAAGAATGTGAAAGTCTAAAAGAAAAATAAATGGTTGAGAATTTAAAATAGTCAAAACCAAATCTCATAAATGTATGTGTCTTGATTTATATTTCTTTTAAGTGAACTTCAGAAGTGCTTAGGGAAAAATTTTCAAGTTTTAGGATTATTTTCTTTGAAACTTGTTTATGCTATGAAACTTAAGGAAAGCACTTATCTAAAGAGTTCCAATATTTTTGAGAACTACTGATGAATTTGTAAAAAGAAAAAGGAAAATAAGTAAGTGAAATAATTTTTTAAAAAGCTGGGGATTTAGCTCAGCTGCAAAAGTGCCTGCCTGGCAAGCGTGAGGTCATGAGTTCAATCCCAGGCACCAAAAAAAAAAAAAAAAAAAGAAATACAATGAATAAGCATTTTTCAATCAACTAATGTAAACTATTTTAATTTATATGAGATTAATTTATACTGGAATAGTGGAAGAGATACCTGTATATCTATAGCTATCTGTATCAATTTTATATTCTGTCTATATATCCATATTCTATATCTATCTATATATTATATATATCTATATAGTATATATCTGTATACTAAAATAAATAGTAGTTATCTTTTATAAAATGTATGAAAAGAAGACATACTAAACAATCATTGATTATATAACATCATCACTCATGATACATCTTAGTTAAATAATATTACCATTACATATTGTAGAGCATATAGTTGTTCTGTAGTTGACCCACGAATTTAAATATTTAAAATATAGTGTCATTTTTTAGAGGAGCAAGGATCTAAGTAAAATGCTTTTATAGTTAATAAATCATGTTTAGTTTGTAGTTTAAAAGTATCAATTTACCCAGTGCATAGTAAAATCAGGGAGTAGCATCATGCATTAGATTTCTATTACTGAAAGAGAGAGAGAGAGAGCGACTATACAGTGTATGTCATATTTTTATCTGTTTTATTCTTTAGGCAGTGCATGAATACAATTATTGTATTCATCATCTTGAATACAATTATCAAGAAAGCTAAAGCTAAACTCATTGGATTCAATTCTGGATGCAAATAATAATCAGTAATTATATTTCACATGCACACATAGTCTGCACTTTTTTAAAGACCATACCAATGTAGGAACGTTTACCTTCAGCTGTCTTGCCACCTTGTAGATGTTGGGAATATGTGTGGAGCCACACACGTAAAAATGTGAGTGATCTCTTTTAGACAGTTTAGGAATGTGTGTGTGTGAAATTATTAATATAAGCTTTTGTAGTCATTTTCAAGTGTTAACATGCTAAATAGGCTTTCTATATCACCAAAGATATTGTGAGGTGCCACACAGGTTCAAAGGACGCCATGGTTTAGTTTGCTGTTGGTTTTTCTCCCCAGGAATGTTTTTCAGTCAGCTCACTCGCTGCCTTGTTGGGATTCTGATGTCTCCAAAGCCCCTAGGTCCGCGGGGTTCGGGATGGGTGGTTGTGAAGCCCGTGCGAGCGCTCACCATGGTCTGGGCATAAATCTTGTGTACAGCCGATGCTGGCAATGAGTGACCTAAAGGCAGGGGTTGCGATACATTGCAAGTTTCATACTCTTACAACCTTACAAGTGTTTACAGAAAACTGAGACAGTTCGGAATTTGTCACTGAAGATGTAACTCTCATCAATCAGTACAGATTTTCCCAATAAAGGTGTAATTCAGACTCTTTGAAAACAATATCATTGTGCTTATTTTGACTTAGGGCTTTAAACAATTCTCTTATTTAAAAAAACAAACCTAAAAATAAGTAAATTAAGACTCAAGAGAAAATGAAAAAGTCATGTACCAATCATATTTGAAAGATGAAAGTGTAGTTAAATTAATCATGACTCTTTGAGCAATTTATTTAATATTTAGAAAGACTTTCATTAAAACAGGTTTTAAGCATGCTGCTCAATTACAGAGAAATTGGATTTATGATCATTGAAATTTCTCAACTCTTAATCACAAATAGTGAAAGAGATACTTGTATATCTATAGCTATCTGTTTCTGCATCTATATTCTGTCTATATATCTATATTCTATGTCTATCTATATATTATATATATCTATATAGTATATAGTATATATCTGTATACTATTTATCTTATATCTATCTATATCTATGTCTATACATAGTCCAGAAGAAAGAAAACTTCTTAATTTTTCTTCCAATATTCTAACTATACCTACAAGACTATTGGATTCAAAATGCAGCATCAAAATCTTTCCAATAAAAATTATGCATTATTTCTTGGCCATTAATAAATTAAATTATCAACCCAGAGACTAACAGTGCCCTTTGGGTCAATAGGCCACTTAAGCATTTAGCTAAATTTGTATGAGTACATTGCCGGAGAGATAATTGTAATCATATAAAATGATTCAGTTCAACGATTCCAATGTGGCTTAAAGATAATGAATCTTTTGTATCATTCATCTTGGGAATATTAACATTATTGAGCCCTGTGACTGTTAATGAGCATTTTGCTAGGAAAAAGAATAAATTACACAGAGTGATATCTAGATTATTATGATCATGATACTTTAAAAAGTAATTAGTATGCTTGTGAGTAAATAGCAGAACTGGAATTGACTTTGATCATAAGGCGGCATGGTAATCATTTTGTGAAAATTAATCCTTTAATGAAACTAGAAATGTTATAGAAGTTTTAAATAAAATACAGGTATGAAGATATAAATAGAAAGACATACTTTACATATGTGGTGCTTTTTGTTTATACAATGGAAAATGTACCCCTTGACAGAAAAGTAGAGGTTCTGGTATTCACAGCTCTATAATCTTTTAAACTATCCTAGTAGGAGAATATAAACACGGAAATGTGTTGAAGTGGCTGAAATGTACCTTCTGTCTACCCTCGCCACTGAGATTGCATTAGGTAGGGAATAATAAGGAAGGTAAACAATCCCTGTGCATTTACCAGTTTGGAAAAGCAAAACTGCAAAAGCAAATCTGATTAGAAGAATTTTGATTTATTAGGAGCATCTTAATAAACACCGAGTGTCTTGGAAATTGGAGTGTTTTGACAAGTGTAGCGCATGCCTATAATGCCAGCACTTGGGAGACTGAGACAGTAGGATCACTGGGAATTCAAGGCCAACCTGGTAGTGAGATGCTGTTTCAAAAACAAACAAATAAACCATCAAGGCAAATGGAATGTTTTCTATCTAACCTACATGAAACTCAATGTTTGTCACAGTCCATGACACAAAATAAACCCTTAGTAAATAATTGTAAAATTAACTTAATAAGCAGTTATATGTGGAGGTACTGTATTGTGATTGCAGCCCTTGGGAAGCTGTGGAAATAGGATTTCAAATTCAAGGCCAACCTGGGCCATACACTGAGCCCTGGTCCTAACTGAAACACATAGAGACACCTCTGTCCCATAAAAGCAAACCAAAGCAAAGCAAAGCCGAGAAGGCAAACACATTAAGAATTGAGCTTAATTTTAGGTAAGAGTAACAAACAACTGTTTTATATCCACTTACTCATGGTCCAGGTGAAATTTACTAATCTTGAACTAACAGAACAATTTTATTCAT
>PVLA01001083.1:164505-406631 GCA_004027455.1 Hydrochoerus hydrochaeris
TTTCTTTCTTCTTTTTTCTTTTCTTTCTTTCTTTCTTTCTTTCTTTATTCTTTCTCCTCTCTTTCTCTTTTTCTTTCTTTCTTTCTTTCTTTCTTTCTTTCTTTCTTTCTTTCTTTCTTTCTCTCTCTCTCTCTCTCTCTCTCTCTCTCTCTCTCTTTCTTTCTTTCTTTCTTTCTTTCTTTCTTTCTTCTTTCTTCTTTCTTCTTTCTTCTTTCTTCTTTGAAAAAGAAGTGGCTCCTGGTTTGGCCCCCTCTTCCATTCTAGATGAGCAATTTGGAGAGAAGCTTTTGTTTTTCAGCAAAGAGTTACAGAGCACTTTAAAGGACTTGTAGTCTGAGACACTGTAGCTATTAAGACAGGCCAGGGAGAGCTATGCCTGCTCAAATTTAGTGCTTTTATAGAAAGTTCAGAGGCCCTGAAGGACAATGGCTTTTGTCTGTATTTAAAAAGCTTTTGCAGTGGGATAAAACTAGTAACCTAAGAGTAGTAAGAAGTCTGGTGTGAGCATTCATCTTGTATTTTTTCCACCCATTGCTGCTTTTTAAACTCTTATGTTGAAAATGCTTTTCCCTTTTCCTTTCAGAATAACCTTCACTGTAACTCAAATTTGCCCTCAAGAACAAAGCCAAAAAAATAAAACTAATAGTAAGCCAGAAAACAGTCCACCAGGTAAGAAGTTGGATTTTCCACAGTTATATTTTCTTGTAAAATAACTATGTTAGGGAATCTAGTGTGCTTATTTTAAAGTTGAATTCCTCATTATTTGAACTCCATTAATTTTAAAATATGAAGTACATGTTCTAAAATCACTGTATCCACCAGGGATGGTGGCACATACCTGTAATCCCAGCACTCAGGAGGCTGACACAGGAGGTTCCCTGGGAGTTTAAGGCCAGCCTGGGCTACAAAGTGAGTTCAAATCCAACTTGAACTGCATAGTGAGACCCTGTCTCAAACAAAAAAAAAAAAAAAAGAAAAGAAAGAAAGAAAAGAGAAAAAAATTACTGTATGTGCCTATAATTCTTAAGTTAATCATTGTAAGAAAATTTACATCACAGAACTAACATAAACATTTAGGAAAATGATGTTGGCAACTGCATATTAAAATCCATAAAAACTAAACAATTATAGAAATTTATATTACAAAAAGGAAGGGAGTCTAATTTTATAAAGAAATATATATGTGTGTTTAAGAAAAAATTTGTCTAGCGAGATTAATAGATTTATATGCCAACAAATAATATTGCTTTTGTGTGTAATTGTGTGAACTATTTCATAAAAATTGATGTGTAATGCATTAAAAAAGATAAATCCTTATATGATATATGGCTTACAGGTTAATGACTTACTAATTTAATTTTGTATAACTTGTTCATAAATATGATACATAGTTACATTGTGCTTTTTACTCAAAGGAATAAGTGCACTTTCTATATTCTTGGAGAAACTGTTCTCTTAAAGAAATTTTTGACACTAGATTTATCTGCAAAGAAATATGAGATTGAATTGTCATGCTCAACATCTAATAAAGTATGAGCTTAAAATACGATATTATAGCTTCTCTGGATGGCAATTCAAAGCTTTCCAACTGTGTGAGATAATAGGTTAGATGATAAGTTAGATGATATTCAGCATAAATGAAACAATGTTATACTAAAGGAGAATCTCCCATTGAAAGGACATTAAATTGTGATCACATTTTAAATCTGTAAAATGGAAATTTACCTAACACTGAAGAATGAGTGGTTTTATCCAATTTTAAGATTCTCCAAAAGATTTCACAGTGTTTATATTAAATTTTATGTAATACTTAACTGTTAATATTTTTAGTTTTTTTGAGTGCATTCTCATCCTAAATAGTTCTCATCCAAAAATATTTTCCTACAAAAGCAAGTGTTTGTAAGTAGAGTGAGATGCATTCTTATTGTTAAGGAAAACAAATATCTAATATAGTTGGTGCGATTGAAATAGACAATGAATATTTAAATCATAAAAAATGTATTGCAGTAAGATACATTGTCATTAACCCCAGTAAAAATATTCCTCATTGCTACCAACCCAGTTATTGACATTTCTTGCCACTTTCTGAAGCAGTTCTGGAATTCCTTTCTGGTGTCTGTAGGAAGTGTGGTTAAAAGACTGTGAATGCAGCTGCCCCGTGCCATCCAGTGGGAAAGCAGGCTTGTGAAATCAAAGTACTGTGACTTCATCCTCCTTTGTCACTGGGTCTGGCACTGGGTATTTCTGGTTCTTTCCTAAAATCGAAAAGATCTGGAGACATTAATGTTTTGAATCTGTTCAGAATGTGGAGACACCCATGACACCGCAACTGAAGACACTCACAGAGAAAGACTTGCAGAACTGCTGCAGAAAGTGGTAAGGATGTTGGGTTAGGGTGTGCAAAGCGAGGGGCAGTAAGCGTGGGAGATTAACGACTGTGTATATTTTACTACAATGTTTTTTTTTTAATTTAAACATTCACCATAAGTTTCTATGACACCTCCCGCAACTTGGGCATTCTGAAAGGGTAGTGTTAAAATGCTGGGCTTCTGCCTCATCCTCCTACCCTAGGAAAAGCTACTCTGCCTTCCTCTTTAGAGGGTAATCTGTAAGAAATATAATTTTTCACCACTACATTTTCTAACTAAACTTTGAATGTGGAATGTGCTTTTCTATGCTTATATACTCTGAGAGGAAAAATCCTTCATGATGCGGTGTGTGATTTTAGATATAACTAATTTTTCCTCCTTTTGCTCTGACAATATAAAATCAAAGGCACAAATTTTGTTGTATTACATCCCAAATAGATGAATTCACTCAAAGAACAACTCATATTAGGGATATGCAAAATTAAATGTAAGATGTGTTTAATTTACTAGACCTTTTAAAAATATCAAATATTTTATTTTCCAGTGACAATGAAAAAAAAATGTCATAATGTGATTCTATAAGGGCAGGGCGCAGACAGTTACCACAGCTGTGTTAGCAGTTGTATGGGATCTGCATTGAAATTTGCAGAGAAATTAAGAACACAAAAGGTGAGAAAGAATAAGTTTAGGAACAAGTTGCTATGGTTTTTGACAGTTCTGACATTTAAAAATGAACAGAAAAAAGTTAATGGAAAGCAACTGTTATGCCTTAATTTCCACAGATTCTGAATTTTCATAAGAAAGTAAAATTCTTATCCAGGGTGAAATCTCATACATATGATTGAAAAACATTGGTAGTATTGCTAAAAATTAAATTGCAAGCCATTGGGAAAGAATTTAACATTTTCTCAGAAGTTAACTTTAAAAATACCACCAGTAATTAAATTATAAGGCTATTTAAAAATTCAAATCTAAATTATTTGTTGAGACTTTTTACTAGTAATTCAGTCATCGTGAATGAATCCCTCCTACTTCCTTGAGTATTGTCAATTCCATTTATTTTTGCTTAAAACAGTATATTCACTCATCATTTCTATGCTCTGTAAAAATAAACACTAGACTAAAAACTGGAAAAACGTAATTAAGAGTCTGGTCCCTGATTCACCTCTGATAGTAGAACAGAGGAAGCTGGTGGAAGTTGTCTATTTTATATATGCTCTCTGTGGTTAGCTTTCCAGCTTGAATATTGTTTCCATTAATATTTTCAATAAAAGGATAGCCTTTCTAAGCTGATTAAAATTGTGAGTCAAAACTTTTTTTATTTCAAAGAGGATAAAACTGAAAGAAATAAAACAGAGACAATCAAAACAAAAACAATGAACATGATACAAGACTTCAAAACAAGATAAAAGGAAACCAACAATAGCTATTATGATGCCTCTTGCTATCTTCAAAATAACTTCCTATACCACCAGGCACAATAAAACCAACCAAACAGAACAGAACAAAACCAATCAAAACAAAACAGTGAAAGCAATACAGGACTTCAAAACAAGACAACAGGAGTGCAACAGTGGCTGCCATAATAAATCTTGTTATCTTCAAACTAGCTGTTTATACCATCAGACATAATAAAATCAAACAAAACAAAATAGAATAAAATCAATCAAAGGAAAACAAAGCAATACAGAGCTTGAGTCAAAATTTTAAATAAAACAACTTTCAAACTATTAAAGTTTTTAGAAATTTTGGACCTTGGAACTGTGCTTCTCAAACTCATTTTTGCATATTTTGAAAAATGCTTCCTCCTGATGGCTGAGCATAATTAAATTTCCTGTCCAATGTCCATAACTGATCTAATGGATGCAGAATAATGCTATGCCCTTGGTCAATTTTCTTTGTCAAACATTCATGTTATGATGCCATTCAAATGCTATATATTATCACTTTCACAAAGTGATAGGCAATAAATTAATCTCAAAATTAGATTTCCAGAAAATAATATTGTATTTATACAAATAAAAAGCTATTTTTAGGCAAAATAAAGCAGTATATTGTACATAATTTCTAGTATAAGTATGTAAATAAAAATACATATAATTAAATGATGTCCATTTTCACACTTGACTCTGTATAAAATAAATATATCTTGTAAAGTAGCTCAATTTTCAAAAATATTTTGAATCTGGGTTCTAAATACCTAGAAAATCACAACTGTATCTTTCTTTTTCTGTTTCTCTTAGATTACCATTTTGTCATAAATATAAATGCATTTATAAAAACTTAGCTGATATTAGTTTCTCCTTGAATTGAACTTAGTACATTAAGGATATTATTTATCAATTATATTTGATGTGTTTACTCAAGTTAGATGCAAATCATTCATTTTTGTTTTTGAAAATGCTGAAATGTACAAAGAGAAAGGAAATATTCATCTGACAGCATTCCACAGTTACCAAATTTTATTTTACTCTAAGTTTTCATAGATTTCTTTCTCCATATATACATACATACATTTGTATGTATATTCAACACATTTTATTAGCTTTATTTATTTTTATTTTTAAAAAATGAATTAATTATCAGTGATTCCTGAGCTCTGCATCATGTTGGAACTTTGGGCGCTGGGAGAACAGGCAGCCTACTCACCACCCTGGTAAGTAGCAAGGGGCCTGCCAGTGCGTGGGCTAAGAAGCAGACATCGATCCATTCCTCCTCCCCCCGTTAGCAAGTCGGCACTGGCAGTCTGAGTTGCTCTTGGGAGGATGAATGTATGCAACATGGCAAGTAAGGGGGATTTCCTTCTGCCTTCTCTCTGAAGGCAAATATTTATATCACTGTTTTGCTCAGTTCTGATTAATGGTACTGCTCTATTCAATATTCTGTTTTTATAAGTTTGATGTTTCCTTTCATTTTCCTCTACCTGATTGAAAGAACAGCTAATGTGAACAGAACGGGATGTACTATTGTGTCTATTGCTTGTGTCCTGGTGACCTGCTGTGAGGTTCTGTGCCAATTTCACTGCACTGTAGTCACATGGGTTTGTTCTGTCTTGTTCTGCTGCATTTTGCTACTTCAAAAAAAAAAAAGTAGATAACAAAGTAACAAAATATCTCCAAAAAACTCCCAACTCCACCAAGGCTGATCCATGGAGCACGGATGAGCAGACACTCAAAAAAAAGGCAACAGAATTATATAAGGTGATTAAAAAGTAAATAGCAACAACAAAACAAGTCAGTAAGCTACTGAGCAACCTGAAACAGGATATAACTAAACAGATAATTTACTTAAAAAGTAAAAGGAAGAAAAGAAAGTGCTCTAGAGGATATGGCTGCATGTATGTTTAAGTGTGTAGGATTGATAACCATGTTGCTAAGTTGTTACTGGATCATTGAACTTCTTTGCAGTCTCACTGTTTGAATTTCTATTTGTATCCTTTAATTTTGTAACTTGAACAACTATGTCTAAGAAGACAATATGTAATTTATCAACTAGTGATTTCTTACTGCTTTTTTTCCTGAAATTCTGTATTGTTTCTACCCTTTTTCTGATTTGCTTTTTCTCCTCTTTAAATAAAATTTTTAAAAGATGAATTAATTTTATTGATGCAATTTAGATACATAGAATGATCACATTCACCGCAGTGAATTTCTATCTGTAAGTAACAAATCTTTATTTTTCTTTTTTTCCCATTCCCATACACCCCCTTCAATCTCACTTCCTCTCCTTATTTACACACGTTCTGTTTCCAGTTTTTACTTCTTTTTTTCTTTTCCCTGCCATCATTTTCTCCTCAGCCCTCCATAGTTTCCCTTGCTGAACATTTTCTTCCTATTTCACACAGTATTTATTAAATATTTTAGTTCTTGCTTACATGTTTAGTATCTCACAATAGAGAAACCAGGCAATATTTGCAGATTTATTTCCAGTTGGTTTCATTTAAGTCTATGGTCTCAAGATGCATCTGTCAACCTAGAAATGTCTCAGGTTTAACCTTCTTTATGGCTCAGTAGCAGTTACTGTACAAAACAAAATAACATCATCTTTATACATTCATCATTTGATGTGTTTGGGGTATTTCCAAGTTATGTCTGTTATAAACAGTGCTCTCTAAACATGAGTGTATGTATACTGAAGTGCTATGATGCTTTATTCTTCTGAAAAAGTAGCAAGAAAAGGTCAAATGGAACCTCCAGTTTCATTTTTTTGAGGAATCCCCCACCAATTTGCACAGTTTACAACTTCAGTCTATACTCCCACCAACAACGAAGAAGGGTTCCTTTTACCCCACATCCCTGAAAGCATTTGTTATTGGTTGATTTCTTGATGATAACCATTTTTTTCCTATTCTGAGATGGAATCCCAGTATTTTTTTAATTTGTTTCTCAAATAATCTGTGATACTGAACATTTTTCATGCATCTATTTACTGTTTGTAGTTTTTCACCTGAGAAACGTTTATTCACTTTGGATGCCCAGTTTTGGATTGGGTCTTTAAATCTGTAGGAGAGAATCTGATTATTTGAGTTTTTTATATTCTAGATATTACTTGGTTTTTGAGGAACAGTTGACAAAATATTTTTCCCACTCTGTGGATTGTCTCTTTACTCTGCTGGTGATTTCTTTTGCTGTAAAAAAGCTTTTTTTAATAAGATGAGATACTATTTGTTTTTTCTTTGTAATATTTTCCATGTAACTTTGAGGGTTTTTCCAGAAAGTCTTTGACTACACTTATGTCCTCAGATTATACTACAAAGCTATTGTGACAAAAGCAGTATGGTACTAGCAAAAAAAGTAGATGTGAAGATCAATGAAACAGATTATAAGATGCAGAAACAACTCCAAACGCAGTCAGCCAACTTATCTTTAACAAAGGGTCCAATCATATTCACTAAAAGAAAGCATCTTTAGTAAATGTGCTGCAAAAACTGTCTTTCCACATGCTAAAGATTTAAACTAGGCTCATATCTCTCTCTCATCATGCACTAAACTAAAATCAAAATGGATCAAAGATCTAAGTATTAAAAGACAAAGACTAAATTTGCTGGAACATAACTTTCCACAGTTGGATTTTATTACTCTTTCTTCCTTTTCTCTATTCTTCCCATCTTTTTTCATCCTTTCTTTTTTATTTTTTCCTATGTAGTACTGAGGACTGAGTCCAAAGTTCTTTACATGCTAAGCAAGTGATCTACATCTGAGCTACACCCCTATTCTTCCTTTTTCTGAGATAGACTCAGGCTGGACTTGAATTTGCAATATTCCTGTATTAAACTCTCTACTAACTGGCAATACAAGTCTGCTTCACCCATGTATCATTTCATCTAAATTCTACTTTGAGTAATTACACTATAATAATTATATTAACAGTCATCATTTAGAAGTTCTCAATGTTTATCATGACAAATGCATCAGTTATGTCTTTTAGAATGAACAGTGTGAAATCACAAATCAGTGTCTGTATCCTTCAATCTACACACACTTATTTACTTAATTTACAAAATACATTGCAGAGGAAGTACATTACATCTTAACATTTTTCAGGTAAATATCATTAACTAGGATTCATATTTACTGTATTTATTACAACTTAAAATTTCCATCTAAAGAAATCTACTGACTTTAATCATAAAAAATGTTAAAATGAGACATTATCTCTTTTTATATGTTTTTACTTTTTCTTCCTTTAATTTTTAATGTTTCATCATATAAATAAATATAATTAATTGAATGAATTTTTCCCCATGAATGTTTTAGATTAGCTTTTTGGTAGCTCTGAGCAAGTGAAGTCAAATGCGGGTGGCATCCTTCCAGTCTATTTCACCACCAAAAGAAAACAGTCAGCAATTCTACCAATCACCCCCTCCACTTCACTGTAATGAAGGCAAAATGGGCGTGGAATTCATGAGCCACTTTAAACAAATCTATGCATGCAAATCTGTCAGTTCTATTGACACCTGCTGCAGAGGAAACTCTGTGGACTTAATGAATGTGTACTCTTATTTTTCCTGCTGTTTTTTTAATGAGAATCTTAAAAATAAGTCATATGTGATTAGCAGAATGATAACAATAAAATGACATTTAAGAATAAATCTAAAAAAATGAGCAAATATAAACTTCATGAGTAATATATAATAGGGTTTTTAACCTGTGTTTATGATAAAAATCCATGAATAGTTTTAATTTGGAAAAGTTAAACAAAACAAACTTGAGCCCCTAAACTAAAACATGGGCTGCTAATATAATTATACTCAACCTGGATTCATATTGTGTTCACAAATATCTTTGAAAATACAAAAAGAAATACCACTAAAATAGGTGTATCCTATTTAGAAGATTTTTCATAAAGTTCTAAAAGTAAAAGCTCTAGTGTTTACCAGAAACACATAATAAAAACTCAGATTAATTTAAATTAAAAGAAATATATTTAGACAGAAATTGATTTTCTTCAGTGTTATACATATACAAATATTCCCTTTTTAACACACAAAACTGCATTCTTTTTATTTTGACCTACATTGTGTTCTTCAGGGAAACACGGCCTCAAGGAATGTTAACGGATGGTATAATTATGATGTTTTTCCACAAGAATAATGTTGCAAGCTACTTATGAAGGAAATTTGTTTCGTTTGCTAATGATGAGAAAACTTAAACTTACAGAATTATTATTCTAATTGCCAAATCAATGTCACTTACTTCCAAATCTCAGATGCAACGTTTGAAGCTCCAAATGCTTTAGTTATCAATCATATACAGAAATGATCACATCTCTTCTGGTCATCTTCTCATTGACAATTATGTGGAGATGCCCGCAGCCCTAAAACTGCCTTCCTGTGTCCCTAATCTATCCCTCTGCAAAGGGTCAGGAATCCCTGAAGCTGAACATGCTTTATTATTCTGATATTAGAATTCCTACAGCTCAAAGGTTGCTTTTGTCTGAGACACAAGTAAATACCACAATGCATTGTTTCTTCATTGTGAGAAACCAAAAGTGTAATTAAGGACCCAAATTTATAATAGATATTGTGAAATAGGAAAAAAAGGTTAAAATGGGAAGGGGAAGTCAGGAGGGGAGAGGGAAAGGAGAGAAGGGAAAAGAGAAAAGTGAGAAAATAAGGAAGAAATGGAAACAAGGCTTCTGTAAACAAGGAAATGATAAGGGAAACAAAAGGAAAGAAAGAGAATGAGGAAAAAAATAAAGTTACATGGTGCACAGGTACAAAGTCCCTACGATGAATGTGCTCAATGTAATGCCTAAAATGTACCAACACACTTAATTAATTGTTTTAAAGCATGAAAAAATGTTCCTTTTTATGCTATTCAAATGCATACATGGCAAATGCATAGATGTGCTTATATCTTAGTATGTTTATAGCAAGTATATCCACAATTCTTCATCCCAGTCTTCATTATCCTAGAGCCAATCAAATTCATTGTTGCACTAACTTCTGTGCAAGTGATAAATTTCAAAGCGAGCAGCAGAATTCCATGTTTATAGCTTGATCTTCCTGACAGCTCTGTTCTCCTGGGAGCCGTAGTCTTGCAGAGAAGTAGGTTTGGTTTCCCTCTCATCATTTGCAGAAATACTCTGTTTCCTAAGGTTTGACTTTCCACCAATAGAGTAGTTTCTATTCACAAAATGGAAATACCACCTCTAAAAACAGAATTCTGTGAGTAGAATTATACCTTCTGTTTCCAAAGACTGCCAATACCCTAGAGTGATGGGATCCTAATAACAAAACGAGATATTTCACAGTAAACTTCAGGACTTAAGTTTATGTTCTTACCTGTGAGTTGTCTCAGTAAGTGCTACAGCTAAACAATACATTCCCCAGGCAAGAGAGAAATGCGTTCATACTCATGAACAGCCTCTTATTCTGCTGTTACCATTTTCATTATTTGAGTGCAAAACAAGCTTCCCTGACGAAGCATCAAAGCAGTAACTACTATAGAATAAATAACCATACTTCCAAACTTGCCATATGGGTTTAATGTAATCCCAATCAAAATGTCAACAGAATTCTTCATATAACTGGGAAAAACCATCTTAAAACTCACATAGAACCAACTGGAAGAGACCCATGATAGCAAAAGCAGGCTGGACAATGATAGCAAAGTCAGAGACATCGTAATCCAGAGTGTGAAGTTATATTACAAAGTTATCATGCTAAAAACAGCATGGTACAGGCACAAAACAGCTGTGTGATTGATGATACAGAATACTGGAAGCAGAAAAAAATCTCAAACTCATTCAGCCAAAGGAGACAAAACCATATACTGCAGGAGAGACAGTCTTTTTCATAAGTGGCATTAGAACAGACTATTGACACCTAAAAGATTGAATCTAGTTAGACACACATCTTTCACCACATATTAACCTAAAGGGATCAAAGAACTTAATGCTGAAAGTGCATACTTAACCTGCTGAAAGATTAAATAGGTAAAACTCTTAAAGTCATGGGCATAGATGAGGATTTTTTTTAACAGAACCCCAGATGTATAGAAACTAATATCCAGAATTTACAAATGAGACTATCAAATTAAAAGAAATTCTGCATAACAGAAAAAAATAACCAAGAGTGTGAAAAAATAATCTAAAAGTGAGAAAAACAATTTTGGCAGCTATTCTTTGGAGGGTTAATATCTAGAATATATATAGTAACTAAAGAAAATTAGATCCCTCTAAATAAATGGCCCAGTTAAAAGCTGGACAAGTGAAATGAATAGACACTTCACGGAAGAAAGATGAAAGGTCAGTAAATTCTGAAGAACCACTCAACATCACTGGCTGTTAGATAAACACAAATTAAATCAGCACTAAGACTCCATGTTGGCCCCAAGAGAATGCCCACCGTAAAGAAATCAAATAACAAATGCTGGTGATACTACAGGGAAATAAAGAATACTTCTGCAATGTCAATGGAATGTAAACTACTACCATCATTATGGCAAATCAGTACCAAGATTACTGGGAGAACTGAAACTACAAGCTCTGTTTGGCCCTGCTATTCCCCTCCAGGCGTCTTCCTGAGAGAGTTAAAGTCATCATATTACAGTGGTAACACATTCCCATGTGAGTGCCAGCACAGTTCCAGGTAGCTGAATTTTAAATGTGGCCTATATGGCCATCAGCAGAGGAATGGATATGAAAATGTGGCACCTGTGCACAACGGTGTATCACTGCGCGGTAAGGAAAGATAAACTTAAACCATTTGTGGGCAAACAGATGCCCTTTTGAGAGCACAATGTCAGTGAAATAAATCACATGCACAAGCTCAGATGTAGCATAGGTTCTCTTATAAGAGAAACCCAAGATATAAATCAAGAGCAAAACAGAAGGCAGTTAATAGGAATCAGGGAAATAGACCTTTCTCAAATGGAAGAGAGCTCAAGAGAGGAAGGGATGAAGGCAAAGGGGATTCAAAAGATGATGGATGTACCTTCCTCGTGACCAAGTCCGTACATGGACGGGAGCACTATGCATTGCAACATGTGCTAATAAAAAAATAATAAGTGCATGAAAAAGAAAGATAGAAAAGGAAAAAAGAAGGGAGGAAGGAAAGAAGAAGAAAGAAAGAAAGAAAGAAAGAAAGAAAGAAAGAAAGAAAGAAAGAAAGAAAGAAAGATTTTTTTTCCTGTCTTTTTGAGACAGGGTCTGGCTGTGCTGTTCAGGCTGGCCTTGAGCTCGCTATGTAGCCCAGGCTGGTCTCGAACTCATGACAATCCTCCTGTATCAGCCTCCCAAGTGCTGGGATTACAGGAGTGAGCCACCACGCCCAGCTGAAAGAAAGGCTTCTTGGCAGAAAGAAAGCAACAGAGGGTTGCTTCTCAGGGTTGTCACTTCAAAGAGGTTTTCCTGTCTCTCCCTGCAGCAGGTCCTACCCTCCCATCTTTCTGCTCACTCAGAATGCCACAACTCACACTTGCCTCTCTATTATGTGCTGACTACTCAGCTGTCTGCTTACCTCCATACTCTAAATTACACCCTAGACATTTAACCTTATTTTAGTTTGCATTAGTAATCACATAAACATAATAATACAGGAGCCAACATGTTAAAACTTTTTTTTCTGATTTTGCATCCCTACATTTCTGCTTTCTAACTAGCACTTCCTAGAAGCTTAATAAACATTTGTTGAAAGAATCAATGCTTTTGCATAGCATATAGGATTTGATGCATATGGGGAATAATATGAATTATTCAACCAATTAATGATGATTTATATTTACAAAGGCAATCACAAAATTAGGAAACAAAGATCATGAGCAAAGCACATGTTTTTATTAGATTTCAATTTAAGCATGAATGTTGCATTTGTTTGAAGAGTAGGAAAACTGATTGGAGACAAGGAGTGGGAAGTAGGAGACAGGAGGGTCCCCAAATGGGTTTCCCTGAATGCTTTCCATGTATTATGTTTGTATGACAAAGCAATTATTGCATATGATAAATTCCAGGTAAGTTATTAATAACGGGAATATCTCCAAATTGTAGAAGCACTTCCACATTATCTATCAGTGGAAATACTTTACTACAAATTCTGTTGCAACAGTGCCTACCTAATTTTACATTTTAGTAGGAATGGAAATGGTAAGGCACTGAGAAAATTTTTAAAATCATTAATTCTGCCAAGGAAGATTTAATTATATCCTTTAAAACTATGCATTCAATTTGATGGCAAAATGATGTACCCACACTGCTACAGAGCAATGAAATAATAAGCATTCAGATGCTTTTGTCATGTTTTATTACGGAAGCTGGAAAAACCTGACCTACTGTTATGCTCTTTGTATCAACAGTGTACATCCCACTATGAAGCCAAATGCAACAGATAAACACTCAGTCCTGTTTAGTGAACCAAAGTTTTCTAATTAATTATATGCTTTGTTACTCCTATATTAGAAGTTTTGAAACTGCCACTATTTCCCACGCTATTGCTCTCAAAGTTAACATGTTATTACTCATTGGTCAAGAAAGCTAAAAATGTCACATTTGACATTTAATCCCATGTGCCCTTCTTTAAACCAGCTGTGGTAGCTCACAAAAGACTCACAACCAGTTCTACTTTCACTTCATAAAGAACCCTATTAAGATAGTATTCCACCTTTGATTTTGATATGATAGTATCACAGAGTAAAGAGCTACTAATACCTCCTGGATAGAGTTAGCACCCCTCAAATGCAATGACTGGGACTCTTTCTTAGTATTTTGCGATGTTATTAGCAAGTGTCACAGTGAGAGGGAAAGAATAGACTGTTCTCTTAATGGCAATGTTGGTTCTTGGTAAAAGATCATGATTGACTAGAGCCATGGAGATTCAGACAATTTCGTGCAGACTGATAATGGGATTTTATACATTGTTTTAGAATGCTGACCTCATACTTTCTCTTTGCAGAGATTGTTAGGGTGGTGGGTATTGCTATTGTTATAACTTTTGCCAAATTAAAGACAGGTTCAAATCAACTGGGAATGGAGGTGCACACCTGTAATGCTCATCTCAGCACTCTGGAGGCTGAGGCAGGAAGATCACTGCAAGGTCAAGGCCAGCAGAAACTACAAAGCAAAAATCCTGTCTCAAAAGGAACAAACAGACAAACAAACAAGCAAAAAGGCTCAATATTCAATGAAATCAGTAAGGTAAATATGAAGTCAAAACTATCACAAGTTCATCTTAATGAACTGAATCTTAATGTATTCAGTCTATGTTTTAACAGAAAACTAACAAATTGCTTCCACTAAACTTTATAAATGCCATTATATAAGCTGCTCAAATTTTAACTTATTGTGTAAATCTACAGTTTCTAAATTAATGATGTTTAGATATGTTTTTATTCTACCATTATGTAAGTGAAGACATTCTGGAGAGAAATTACAAATTCCTACCTGCAGATTTACATGGAGACTAACAGATATGAACAGTATTGAATTTCTGCATCATTTGTTTTTTGTTGCAAAACAAATATTATAATGAATTACAGAGAGAAAGAATAGGAATTCCACAGGAGAATCATGAAGCAGCCAGTGTTCCTATAAAATCACCAGTCTGGTTTTGTTCAATATGATTCAAAGTTATATTTCAGGAACAAACCTCATGCATGAGTATAATTATTAATACTAATAAAATTCATTCTTCATTCATGAAGTCAACGTATAACATTTTTCAGCAGTAGATGCATGATGCCTTCTACCTCCTCCAAATAGGAATTTTATGGTGCCACTAGGCATACCTAAATTCTCAGAAAATTGGCATTCACATACACAAAGCGCTAATGTGTTTTTCCCACTTACACTTCTGAGAAGAGGCACTGTGTTATTTATTGTATGACTTTCATCTCCTTGGAAACAGCAAAGGTGAGATGACAGAAAGGTTACAGAAAGAATGTTAAAACAGTGGAGCAGGTAGCACTTGCTAACTGATCTTCCAGTCAGGCTGGCAGAGGAAGGTAAGCACCACTTCAATCCACAGTGTAGTGGATACATTAAAGCAATAATAATGAGCAGGAAATTTCTATCCAGAGTCCAAGAGGCTGGCATGTGGATTCTCCTGCAGGGTGACCTGAGTCACTGAGTTCATCGACCATATTTTCTTGGCACTGCAACAGACCCGGGGAAAATAAAGTAGGTTGACGCTTTTCTTTTGGTTCCAGAATTCAAAAGTTAATGAAGGAAATGTGACACATCAGAGCTTTCTTGCACACGGCTGGAGAGTTGCCAACTGCTAACTACTTGAAGGAAGATGAGTGCAGCAGACCCCACAGGAGAAGCTGAAGCGAGGCGAAAATCATACTGCTTGTCTCATTTATTTATGCCTTGGCTGTACACTAGTTTGGAAGATTGGGGATCTTGGCCAAGTCCCCAATAAACCACAAGTGAAAGAAGATGTCTATTTTGGGTCACAGTTTCTAGCAGACTCAGTCCACAGTCTGTTGGCTCCAAGGCAGAGCAACAGGGGCACGAGGGAGGAATAACTGCTCATGGCACGGTGGACAGGAAGCAGAGTGTGCAGGAAGGAGCCGGAAGGAATGCACCCTGTTCCGGGCCCCATCACAGTGACCAGTGAGGTCTGACCAGGTTTGACTCCCCACAGCTTCCCAACTATGCTATCCCTGCATCCAATCACCTTTCAATATTCTGATCTATGAAGCTGTGAGGATCTGGGGGACACTGCAGAACTAAACCATAACACTGCTATGATTTCCCTTTAAAGTTGTGGGAAAAAATGGCACTGAAGAATAAATAATTTACCTGAGGCCACAGAGTCAAGTAAATGTGGTTGGCGAAATTTTAGCTAGGTATGTTGGCTGCAGATATTATGTTCTAAAATACCACCAGTTTTGCCACTCCAGTTGTTGATCCCATTAGAAAGGAACTGAGAATATTATTCTTCACTTCATTATCGAACAGAAGCTACCGTTGCTCAAAGGAGCTCTGAGAAATAACTGAGATGTTATTCAAAAGATACCTCTATGCCCTACCTCATAATGAAACCTGCACAACTTTTCATTTGCTTCATCTTTTCATCCTGTAAGAGCATCCAAACCTCTCTTGGAGGTAGTTTGGGATATACAGTGTATCAGAGTTGGCTATATTCATCTCACTGCGCAAATGAGCACTAGCACTTTTTCCTCTTATCCACTTGCAACTTTATTCTTCTTATATATACAATTATTATGTGTCAACAAAATATTTTTGATATTTTGGGATAGTGAAATTAGAGTCCGTGTTTTACATCTCTCTGGAGGCAGCTGCATTTCATTTGATTTTTCTGTGTCAATGGTCCTATGACCTCAGGAACTCTCATGGGTTCAATTAAGTATGCTTTTGCAGATTATTCCATTTTTTTAAGAGTTGATGTTGATCTTTCCATTTTTCTACATCCTAAACATATGCTAGAAGTCTTTTTGTACCATATTTTGACATTGATATAATTACATAATACCTAGTAAGATCAAACTTAATACTACTCTGACATGAGTGAAATGTACATATTTGTTCAGATCACACCTTAAAATATTTTGTGGCACTTTGGTGTTAAATAGTCATTCAGATTTTCTCCACTCTTCAGATAATCTATTTGGTTGAACATCGAGCATGTTAACCATTTTACTAGTTTTTTTTTTTCTGGAGTTTGAAATAGTTTCTTTTTAATATGGAAATTTTCAAATGTAAAAATATCAAAACATATATAGATTAGTTTAAGAATCTTACATACTCAGTCCTCTTAATTATATATATTTATAGATAAATAGTTTTTGTGAAAAAACTATTCATTGAAGCAAGACTAGGATTGAAAATAATACATGTATGAAGCTGATACTTTGTAGCTAACATAGGTGGGCTTACAGACATCTATTCATCAGTGATAGGCTAGTAAAACCCTGCCTTGGCTGATCATGGGTTGAGCACTGTGGATTTACGGGGAGTAGCTGAAGGTGACTTCTCCCCTCTGTCATTTACTTAAGAACTATTTCAAAAGAGTGTTCCCAATTTATCTATTCATGGATCATTACTCTGGGAAAGGATAATGGTTTAGCCTTTCATAATACATTCCCAATACTTAAAGAAAAGAACGAAATGCTGTTTATCTTCCGATGAGGGATTAATTTTGTGCTTTTGTTCCTTAAAACTCAAAGGAGCTCTATAATTGACAAGCCACCTAACAAGCATATTTTTTAATCAAACTTATTTGAACATGAATCAATTTTTCAAAATACTGCTCCTATTTGTATCTTATAAAGTAACTACCGGTTTGAGATACACTTACTTCTGACAAAATGCTCATGCATGTGATCCCATCTTGAAAAAAAATGCATGTTTTGTGAATTTGCATCAGATTCCAGCTACTTCAGTTCCATAGCTGCTCTCTTGCTGCAAGCAGACACTCATCATTCTAACGATATTCTTGAAGGACCATCATTTCCCTAATTAATGACTGTGTCCTATTAGAACTACTGAAATAAAACTCCTATCATTCCACGAAATAGTGGATACTGAACAATGCTCTTTCATCCATATCGATTTTTAATTATGAAACAATTTTAATGGCTGTTCCTACTTTTGCAAATTAAGAAAGTAGAAAATGATGTACATTTGTATTCTTAAAAACCAGCTGGCATATGTAGCATTCTTCAAGAATTATCAAATATCTTTTTAAAAGGAGTCTTTCTATTATTTAATCTGGGAACATGCTATGAAAAATTGACTTTGGAAAAGAAACATCACTGAAGATCAAAACCTGCAACCCATAGAGTCTATTCCTTGGTTTAACTTGGGGGTACATATTGGCTATAATTTTTGTTATTGGAGGGAAGGAATAATTCACACAAAAAGTCAGTTATTTCTCAATATTCATGAGAACAGACTTGACTCTTCTTTGGTTCTAGTGTATAAATTCCCATCTACATGAAGTTTATGTTGAGACCCCTAAAAGAAATTTTATGTATCTGCTGTAGCAAAAATCTAAATGATCAGTTACATGAGGATCTTTTATCATCTCACAGATTTGTGGGTAGTTTAGTTAGGTTCCAGTGGCTAAAGTTTCCTCGTGAGTTGGTGTCAATTTGTTGGCTGCAGTCAGCTCATGGATTGACTGAGAGATAATACACTCTCAAACTCCTTAGCTGGACCTAATTGTCACAGCTTCAGAGGCTTCTGTCGCAATCCCACATAAGTGGACTTAGACCCCATGGTTTACCAGCTTCGTTTTGTGAAAGACTGCAGATCCTCCCCAGGGGACTCTCACCTCAGCACTTGCGTTCAGCCTAGCCACACCCCTCCTGAGAAAGGAGCCATCCACAGAGATGGCAAGGCTGAGATGCTGGGCGTGGGGCTGCAGTCTGTCACAACAGGCTCTCACTGCCTCTGAGCTTCTCCGTCAGTGGACGTGGACATCTTAATGCAGCCGAGACGGGGGGGGGTAGTGCTCAAAAGTGGGAGGCAGAGTCCATGGCAGCCCACCTTAGCAACTCCACACTGCATATAATCCTCTTATATTATGTGAAAAGAAAGCTGTCTATTTTTTCTTTTTTCTTTTTTAATTTTAAGGAGGGAAAAAATTCAAAACAAGGTAGGTAATAGAGCAATAACGGTTGCTGTTATCTTGAAATTTGTTACTTAAAGGTATCAGCATTTAATTGGCCAAACAATATCAGCACAAACCTCTCTTTTCAATGAACCAGAAGAAATTAGTAGTATAATTACTTTAACTAACTAACTAACTAACTAACTATATATATATATATATATATATATATATATATATATATATATATTAAACTAACAGCTTTTGTTTCCACATTTTTTTCTCGTGCATAAACTGTTACGTTAGCAAACTCGTATTTGTTTTTAGAACTTCAAACCAAGAGAGGTTAAATCAGGAGCAAAGAAAAAAATAAACCTAAAAGTAAAATACAGTGACAAGATAAAAATATAGATACACAAGTTCAACTGGGCTTTGTAAAATTTTAAGAAACAGGATGTGTGACCAGAAACTATGGTGAACGTTTACTTCTCTTTTTTGTAACATATTACATCAACCCCTCACCAAATACCCACACCTCTTCCTAACATGCTTTTCCTGTTGTTCTTCACACTTTCTAGACCAGGTCTGTAGGTTCTCTGTCATGAGTGTCTTTAGCTGTGCTGTTGTGGCTGCCTTGATTTCCTGAACTAATTCAGAACACCTCCTTTACACAGTCAGTTTGATTTAGAGGAAGAGCCAGAAGTTGCATGATGCTAGATCTAGTGAAAAAGGTACATGAAGACGCACTTTCATATTTTTACAAGCCAGTGTTGCCACCCACAAAAAAGGATTTCAAGAACTGCTCCAGAAAATGGCAAGAATGATGGGACAGGCAAGTTCTGACCCAGGGAGAGTATTTTGAGATTAACAGCAATATGTCTTTGTGTGTGACTTTTTAAAACTTGAATTTTCACTGTATATTTTAATCATAAAACACACTGTCTTAAATTCTGCACATGGCACAAAATGAATGTGGGACTGGCCATGAATTTAAGCATGGATTTTATTTAAGGTTTATCTGCTTATTAGTTTTGTGATTGAACAAGTTGCTTAGGGAAATATATTTTCTAATCTCACAGGACTTTCATGAAAATAAAATGAAGTCAGTATAAAATAAAGTGCATACTGACTATACAGCTGTGTAACATTCTTAACACAATGCTTAGCACGTGACCAGCACATGATGAATAACAAAATTCATAAAGAAAAGGACATTAATAGTAAACAATTATCTTGCCCTTGTCAGAAACTGCTGTAAGTACTAAATGACTCTGAACTTGTTGCTATCCTTAGTCAAGCAGTGAATGCCTGGCGTACTGGGGCTGTACCATGGCTTTGCGGTTTAACAGCTGGGGAGGATTTAGCCAAGTTATTTCACTTTTGTTATCCTTTAAATTCTTTTTTGCAAAATGAGGATAATACTAATGCTGTAAAGAATCAACTCTGTCAGAGTTCATGGAACTTTCCCTGGTGCATTTTAAGGAGTCATTAGTTTGAATGTAAATTATTATTTCATCATAATCATAAAATATTACAATTGTGGCACCTGACAGAAACACTTCTTAAAGAGAAGGATAAATGATAATGAGTGCATGAAAATACACTGTTTTCTCATATGTGTGGAGGGAATTAAGAAATGATTTGTTGAGAGGAATATAGAATTTCCTAAGGGAAATTTTCCTACATAGAAACTCTGGATGTAGTTTTACTCTCACTATAATAATTTTCCTTTTTGCAGAATGTCGTTGAAATTATGCAGCATGTAACCTTTTGACATTGCTTTCCATGGGCTCATCACATGGGATTAAGGTTCCTCTATGTCTTTGCATGTCTTGTTAACTCAATTTCCACACTGAGCCATAGTCCATTTCCTTGGTATCATGAATTCAGCTATGGAAGGAAATTCTGGTTGCTTCTACATCTTGCAAATTAAGAGTTCAACTGTTATAAGTATTCAAATGTAGATTTTTATGTGAACACAATTTCGTTATTCCCTTGGGAAAAGAGCAAGAGCTAATGCCAGGTTATATGGCAAAAGTGTGTTTAGTTTCACAAGGAATTGCCAAAGTGTCTTCCAAGAAGTTGTACCATTTTGAATTTCCACCAACAATGAATGAAATTTCCTATTGCTCCACATCTTGACCAAAATATAAATGAGATTTTAATAGGCAGAGATAAGGGATGTAGTCTTGTCAGAGGCTACAGCAAGTTAACTTTTCAAAACAGAAAATGTAGGCATGATGTTAACAGAAGCATTAAGTGATGAAGTTTGGCACTGAATCCTGGAGTTAGTGAGAGGATCAGATCTGCCAGATACAATTCTAGCAGATGTTAATCTTGCTTTTTGCCATCATCCACTCTTTCTTTTTATACAGCACTTAATTATCTTCTAAGGGAGAGTTAACTTTCAGACTAATGGATAAGAGGAGATCAAATCATGTGTGTTTGCCAGGTAGAGTCAATCTACCAAGAAAAATACACATCCCAGAACAGGGATTCTGAAAAATCTCCCTAAGGCCCAATAGCATCTTGTTTAAGTTGGAATTTGTTAAAGTACACCCCATACCAATATATCAAACTAGAAAGTGTATGTGAAGGCCCAGAATATGCGCTTTTACCAGCTCTTGAGGTGATTCTGATATACACTAACAATTGAAACTCACTTTGAATATATCCTTTTGGAGAAGACAAGAAATTTGTGGTTATTCAACTCAGTATACTGTTGAAAAGAACGTGCGTACTAGAACTACCTGGAATATTCTCCAGACTAGAACACCATAATGCAGTCCAGTTACAACTTGACGATTTGGAGTGGGGGAGGCAGCCTTCCAGGATTTACTAGCTTGAAGGTGATTCCAGAATGTGGCGGCCTTGAAACCCAGCACCCCAAGGTGTGCTATTAAACACTCAGCTGTGTCCACACTTTGCCTGAGGAGCAGAAGGAAAATAAACATGCCATAAGGAAGAAAAGATTACAGGAAAGCAAAAGCTTTCAATTTGTCATAAACTGGTTTTGTTTCTTGATGTGTATGGGTTTTTTCCCCATTGTGTCTAACAGATATCTTCTACCCTTCAAATAATGGAAATGAAATTTGTCTTTAAATATATAAAAATTTAAAGAACAAACAACAGAGGAAGGTCGTAAAAGGTATGGGAAGGGGATCCGTACTCACATTTACGTCCACGTCTGTCTATATCTCTGTCCCTATATACCAACTCCCAAAAGTGAATGTTATTACCATGTAGCACAAACACACTAACAAAAAAAGAAAGGATTTAAGGTTACGTTATGCATTAGCAGTAAATAAATATGAAACAAAGGAAAAATAAAAACTCCATATAAAAGAATATTTACCATTTATTTCTGGACATTTCACCTGAAGATATCTTAACAAGGTAGAAATTTGATGGTTACACATCAGAAATCGAGAGCAGAAAGAAAAGATTCTCCACAGCCTCTCATGCTCTTCTGTGCCACACTTAAGGGTAACATTGCTTTGGAATTAATTTACTTACTCTCTTCACTGTGGATTTCTCCATCTGGATTTCCTGGAAACAAGAAGCAGATTAAGGCAGGGTTCTTAGGTTACATTGATTTTTAACTATAGTCACATTCCAGGGCTCAAAGAGCATGTATCTCATTGGACAACCGTGAGGGCTGCATGAAATAAAATTTCAATCAGATGTCCCATCCTGTTAATGATAAATGCTGCTCATTCTATTTTTATCATTTTCACCCAGGATCTCTAGTAAATAATATGTGTGAAATAAAGGAACATTAAAGTACATATTAAAATGTCCAGTTTCCTAAAACAAAAGTCACACTGTAAAATATAAAAAATCAAATTTTTTAGTTTGAAGAAAATTTGCATATTTCTCATATCTTTTCAAAAGATATTCATAGATAGTCTAAGTTCATAAGATTCATCCATTTATTATGTATAATCTGGCAATTTCCAACATAACTAAAGCCAATACTAATCAATTCTATTGAATACCCCTCTCCAGAGTTCTTGAATGTCATTAAAATAATTAAAAATGTCTTTTGTAAGCTAGGCAAAAGTGCAATTTTTAGAATACTTTGCAGTCCATTCTGAGAAGTGAAAAATATAAAATCGAAGTGTATTTTCCACAAAAAAACCAAAATTCTGAGATTATCAAGAGATTTTCATAAGGAGGTTTATGAAAACTGTAGGATGAAAAATCTTACAATTATTAAGATGTGTATTTCATATGCTATGAAAAAATATTAATGTGATCAACAGCAGCTACTATTAAGATGATTATGAAAATTAGAAAAATAATGCTAGGTATTATCCTGAATATATCATTTTTGAAGTAATTTATCCAGTGCTTTTAGGTACTAGGATCTCAGCAGAGGGCACTGAGCTTGTTCGCGGCAGGTAAATAGGTGACAGTGTGCTTATGTGTCTGTACCTCATGGCTCACCAGGGAAGACAGGAATTACTTGTAAAATATACACATGATCATATTTTGAGTAATATCAACAACCCAAAGAGTTTAAAATACAAAATATGAAAACATATTAATGCTGATCCCAAACTACAGAGGAGTCAGAGAAATGTTCCAACACGAAAGAATTATTCCAGCTGAGATCTGAAGAATGAGTACAGAACCAAGCAAAAAGAAATTCAAGGAAAAGTTTGTCCTAAAAAAATAGTATTGAATATGCATTTAGTTTTTGGTAGTGTATAATCCATGAAGTTGCATCATAAAGTCAGGCAAATTTTTGCATTATTTCCAGGTCTACAGAAATGAGTCAGTGATTTAAACTAAAGAGCCACAAAATTTAAAAAAACAGTAGAATGAGAGAGTGAGAGATGGAGAGAAAGAGACAGAAACAGAGATACAGAGAGAATGAGTGAATATCTCGAAATACAGAATGGTTTATGTTGTTTTAGCTATAGGAGTATCAGTGGCTGACCATGTCCTGAATATAAAGGCTAAGGGAAGACCCCGGAGGAGTAAGGAAAGCCTTATTCCAGTGTGATTCCCCCTCATATTTCTAACGAGGAAAGTGCACACGAACAGATAAATAAGCAGTAAACAGGAACTTCTGATGAGACCAGTTAATTCTACCTGTAGGAAATTCTGGCGAGGAACAGGGAGCAGGGATGTGAAAGGGCAGCTGTAAGGGAGGATCGTGATCCTCACAAAAGCGTAGCACCGATCTTGCTTTCCAATCTGTCCTTCTACTCCACGAAAATAAGTTTTACAAGCACCAAGTTATGCTGTTTCTCATGGTACTGCTTGAATATAAAGATGAGAAGTAAGAATTTACTTTAATAGGCCTGGGGATATAGCTCAGTGGCACCGACCCTGTCTGGCAAGCACAAGGTCATGAGTTTGATCCTCAGTTACCCCACCCCCAAAATTTACTGTTATAAAAAAACTAGTTGAATACTCATTTCTTTGGCCATGCTTATGGATTCAGAGAAATCTCAGGCTCAGTTTTGTGTGTTCAATTTAGGAAAAAACAATTTAGGAAAAAACAAAGTTGGTAAGAGGTAGGAGCTGATTTCCTCAGATAGCAGTAGGAATAAATTATGGTGAGGCTAAATTGAGAAAGAGGAAATTTAAGGAAGATAATGCCACAGACAATGGTGAACATGAGTTAATACATAGCCCTCTGTATTATATGTTGGCCTTACTATGATGGAAATAGGAAAATATTGAATATTTTACATAAGAGACATTTTAACAGGAAAATATTGAATGTTATAGATAAAATCAATAAACACCAAGTTTTCACTCTTGAAATTATACCATGGTTAGAGAGAAACACATTTGTGCATTCACAAGTTCACTGTTACAGGAAACCATGAGAAATTATGGTGGTTTGGACCATGGTGATCATTGAAGAGGTGAACAGAAATTAACAGTTAAGTTAGCTTCAGAAAATGTATTTAACTAGTCTGCGGGAGTAAAAATATTATGGGAATTGTCATTGTACTAATCGAGATTGCACCTGACAAGATGGAGGGGAGAAGAAATGTGTTCCATGATTTGTCCCTGGGAATTGCAGGGTAGACTAACTTTGCTGGAATAAAAACACAACAAAGGATTCCCCCCTGGTGTGTTTTCATGTATTCCTGGCAGCTGAAGATGGATTCTGCCTCAGGTTGATAGAAGTTCTCTCATTTGCAGCACCTGGCTTCCTTGGCTAATGGTGTAGTGGAAGAAATAGCCAGAAGCTTTCATTTTATCACTGGGTTTCTTTTGCCTAGAACCTACACTCATCTTGTGTGCTTGTAGTCTTTAGTCAGAACAATGACCACAACGTGGAAATGGGGAAGAGCAGGGGGAACTTCAAGTAAACATCAAGGTTTCTAGAATGATGTTATAATCTTTCCTTTGTTCTATGCTTTAAAATTTCCAGTGTATTTATAATTCATTTTGCTATGTTTTGATTTTATCCATATGATGTTAAAGTTATCTGACAGAATGTATTTGATGATTTTACAAGTAATTGAATTCATAAGTAATGCAAATTAATAAACACCAAACTGAAGTTCAAAACAGGCTGTTTTCACACATTAGTAAATTAGAACATTGAGAGGTTGAAGGAATGGGAAATTACTTTCTTTCTAAAAAGTGTTTTTCTTCGATTGGAAATGTTAGAATAATTATATCATAATGTAAGATTGAATTTTAAGTTACAAAATTTAGTATAAAGTATATTGTATTTTTCCAATCATTAAAGAATATTGATAAATTCCATCTTATAGCACTAAATCCATATATGTATGATAAAAAAATGTGGCATAATTTTTTTCAGGCATCAAACAAATTTCCCCAGCATAATGGTGCATGTCTGTAATCCCAGCACTTGAGAGGCTGAGGCAGAAGGATCTCCAGTCCAAGGCTAGCCTGCACTATATGGAGAGCAAGACCACTACATAACAAGTCCCTTCTCAAACAGAACAATCAGGCAAATACTTGATTCATAACAATAGAACAAATCATTGAGGTATCTCAAAAAATTGAGTAAAATAACTTGGTTAATGCTTCAAGTTCACGATTAAGTTATTTACATTGAAGAAGTACACTGATATTGGCATATAATACTGTTTCTTTTCTCAACAGTATCACAACTGTTAATTTAAAAATGTTGCAAATGATGCTAAAAATGTTACTGATCATTTTTAAACACTTGGTGTTAATTTAAAAATGTTGCAAATGATGCTAAAAATGTTACTGATCATTTTATACACTTGGTCAGATGGTAGTGGAGTAAATTCACAGATTGCAGGATATTGGCTTAATTGCTATCAGCTTAGATTTTCCATGGCTTAGATGCTCTCAAAGCATGGGTGAGAACAAATAGATTCAGTGTCGAAGCAAACGATGATACATGGAGTGCAGGAAAAAGCCAGAAGCGGAAGAAGGAGGTGGCAGTCATGGGACGGGGACTCATATTCAGATGACGCATAAAAGCGGCCTGAGCAGTCATGACAAAACAGGACACAACTGCATAAGGAAGGCTCTCAGCACCTGCAGACGGGGGCTTTCACACTTGTATCAGAATGTTCCGTCATGTGGCGTTTGTTTACCGAATGAACAGCCTTATTCCCCCATCAGGAGTTAGAACCTGCATTCTCAACCTGTTCAGCTCAAATTAGAAATTTTCAAAAAGCATGTCGACGATTGAAACTAATACAGAGGCCAACAGCTACAAAACAAGGACTATTCAGAAAAACTGTTCCTCAGTAATGAAAAAAACTCCAACAGTGAGAATTTCCCTCGTGAATGGTAGGTGAACAAAAACCCATAAATAATGCAATTCTAAAACGTTTTTGACTTATAAATAAGGCTTTATAATTAATAAGGCTCATTGCTCAGAAAATTGCTATACTATGATAGATACAGCTGGGAAGTTCTTAGTCATTAGAAAATCATCCATAAACTCAATCAGTAAGAAGGAAACAAGATAGAATGACAGAAAGGAAAAGACAGAGAGAGAAAGAGTCAGACTGTAAGACACAGGCAGATACACTGATGAGATAAATTCAGATTGACATCTTGGCTAACATTTTCACCTATCATTTATTTGAACAGCAAACTTGGTGACTACTGTTGGTACGTAAGCAGTACAATGCAAATATTAATAATTTCTATAGCTTACTTCTATTGGGATATTCTATCGTTATGCAGGTATAATTGCTGGTTTAAGAAATAAACAGATAAGCAGTTAATATGAACTTTTCATAAGGATGACAATGACATATCTCTAATTCGTAAGGAAATGGTAACTTTGCAAAAGAAGTAGAATTTCTCAACACATGCATACAATATGCAGATATATCCCATACATATACATGCAACATATGTATTGTATGCATAGACTGTGTATTCACTTGTGCATACAAATGCGTAAGTGTAAATGTAGTAATTAAATAGGAGCACAAGCCAAATTCAAGTAAAAAATCAACTTCTTCTACCCAAAAAGTCTCAAAATAGAGCACAGTTTCCTAAGGAACTGAAGTAGTTGGGATCAGAGAAGCACACTTTCCACGTAGGAATAGTTGGGTGACACGAATTCTGCTGAAAAATTTAAAATCATGAACATGAAGAATAGATCATCCCATTTGACTGTTACTAGAAGGTTACTACACATTTAAGCAGTGTGAGAGAGAGGAGAGTGAACTAGTGAAGTATAAAGAAGCTAAAGATAGAACTTTAACAGAATTTTGACTTTCATCTATCAGGCCCACATGATTGAAAATTTAATTCTGGAGACTTAAAATATAAGTGTCATTTTCTTGCCCCCAAGATCATATGTGGGTTAATTTTAAAAAGCAAGCCTCCTATACATTCCCTATTAATACCACCACGATTGAATGGATCGCTCCTGAGTACATTTACGTGCCATCTGGGGACCTTGAAGAGTTGTGGAATCCTGCAGGAGAACTATCATAAGTCCTGTTTCACTTATTTTGATAAAACTGTACCCCTGTAGCTTCCTAAAAGTCTTCTTAAAGGGACATTTTACTTTGCCATTAAAAAAAAAGGTTTGTCTTCTCATTATTTTCCTGTTATTAGGTACTTTAAAAAAAAGTTTGTCAGTACATGTTTGCAGTATGTGAAGTAAAATCATACGTCTAGTATGTGACATATTTTGAATGCCCAGGCCCAAAAGAGACACGTTAAAGATTTCAGAATAGTTTAAAAGAAATCAGGGAAGGGAAGACACAGGTCAGTGTGCTTGACGTCAATCTGTGCCCACCTGGGCGACCTCAGGCTGCCTCTGCTGGCTCTGCTGTGCTGTGAGCTAGGAGGGACACCCCTGCCTATCTGCAGGGTCCCCGATGGCCTCCAGGGGACGAAGGAACAGCGTTCATGTTGGCACTTATGAAGTTATTTTATTTGCCATGGTGAGAATAATGGAGTGTGAGACCAAAAAAAAAGGCAATGAAAGTGTTAAATGTCGCAGGTGGAGGACTGTGGCACATACAGGAAAAGAAAAGAAAACTAAACCATGACAAGATCATTTGTTCACTGGATGACACACCACACAGTGCGGCAAATCCCAGTGTCTAGAGAGACTGCAAGATTTAATTCTTGTCACAAAATTGTTTTTCTCGACCTTTTTTTCACAGGAAAGGTAAGCAAGCAGCTGGACCCCATCCCTGAATGATTTATGCCTCAAACTGAAGATAATAGTAATTCAGTCATCATTATTAAATTTAATAATAACAGCGATTTTCAATGTGAGGCTTTCGTCACATCTCTTCATTTACAAGCCTTCAGATATAAGGAACTGCACCATGAACTACAGTTTAAATACAGTTTTTAAAAGTATACTGTTTAAGATATTGTTCTCAATTTATCTTTGAATGAAGATTTACAGCTACTGTTCATGTTTCCTTCCTTTCTGACTCTTAGTTCCAAAAACAGTAGTGTCTCAATGGAAAGAGTGTTTTTTTGGTTTTTTTTTTGTCTGTTTCTTTGTTTCTGTTTCTGTCCTTTTGAGACAGGGCCTCCCTATGCAGCTCAGGCTGAGCTTCAGCTCATTTTATAGCCCAGGCTGTTCTCGAACTGGCGAAATCCTCCTGCCTCTGCCTCCCAAGGGCTGGGATTATAGGAGTGAACCAGCACGCCCAGCAGGTGTGAGATTTTATGTGACCCTTTAGAACTATCACATTAAGATCTTTGAGCGCTTGCGGAGTAATCTGCTGAAAGGTGAATCCAGCCCAAGGACCGTTTCTAAAATAGACAGTTGCTTTAACTGTGCGCACTTGGTAGCGCACACTGCCAAATAACGTGGACAGGGAATAAGTCTTAGTCTCACCAAAAACCGCTTTATTCTCACTGAAATTGTGGGTGTTGTTATTGTGAATCAGTGACAAGTGGCCAAGAGGACATAAAAGTAAACCTACAGAATGTGACAACAGAAGAAAAAACATATTTTACTTTAAAAGGTCTACCTATAATAGAAATAATGGTGATTTTTTAGGTAGGTAGTTTTTGACATTAGATGTGTACACTGCTCCTCAGTATGTGAAGTGGTTTACTTTTTACTTTAAAATAGTCTTTATTGCCACTAATAAATAAGATTTTCCTATCAAAATTATATCACCTTAACTTTCTTTTTTAAAAAAATTGACTATTTTTATCCAGCCAAGGAAGAACATGCACAATTCTGAACGCATTTCTTTTACTATTGGTTTCACCTTAACCATTCTCATAAAAATATTTGACTACTTAAGTGAACAATGATTCTGCAAATCATTTCTGTACATAATACTGAAGTGGTTAAGTAACTACACACTGGTATGTTCTACTTTAAAGAATTCTCTAATTTCTCCCTTGGCTACATTGCTTAAGGTAGAAGAGCATTATCATTTGTATTTCTTATGGTTTCTCTCATAATTATGAAATTCAATATCACTGTGACTTATACTGCAATTTTCTTATTAGTTTTCCTTTTAAATTTGGAATGGATCAATGTCACAGAAGAGCATATCATTAAGTTCATTCTACTATTCTACCTTTCTGTATTTGTTGCCCGACAAATCCTTCTGTCCCATCATGATAGTCTCAGAAATGTTTGTATATGGTTGGAACAGCAGCTGTTTTAGTTAAAGTGAACTTGCAGGCCACAGCACACACCTCTTACAAGCTTTCCTAATACAGACCGTCCTGAAGGACCACGGAGGACCACAACTGCACAAAATAGAATTATCTCCCTGAATTCTAATTAAACACCGATTTTCATCCTAGGCGAATATGTTAGTAAAATGAAATTTCATATGAGTAGCACTTAAATGTGTGAGTACTTTCATTCAGGAAGTGAAGTTCCAAATAAAAGCAAGCTTTTATTTTAGCTCTTGGAAGAATACTAAGGTTCTCCCACTGTTTAGATTTATTAAAGTCTCTCCTCAGTAATTTTTTTCTGGGTAACAATCATTCATCACTGAAATATAATACACAGTAGTTTGGATGTAGTCCAAATGTGAAACTACTTTAATATTCTGAGAAGGTATTTAAAATTGGCATCTTATTATAAAAAGGATGCAGTAATATTTCTGCCTCAAAGTGGAGATTAACAACTGTCTTTGAGGTGACAATACTGAATTACATTGCATTGGTTCCCTTCTTCTCTAATGCTTTTCATATTACTTCTCATTCTTCTTCTGGAGAATTTGCTTGCTGGGCTGGGGATTTAGCTCAGCAGCATAAGTGCCTGCATTGCAAGCATGCGGTCGTGAGTTTGATCTCTGGTATCAAAAAATAAAAAAGAATTTGTTTGCTTATTGTATAAATATTTTAACATGTGCTATTAATTTTTGTTTCAAAATTGTCGATTGATTTTGTAAAGCCTGTGTTCTCAATTGAGGACTGTGGAAACAAGTCCCACATTCCCTCAGTCAGGAAGCCACCAAAATGATTCTTTCATTCCTTCATTCAAAAACAGTATGTTACACTGCCAGAGATACGGAAAGTAATAATAATCATTTAAATGAACCCTAACCTTGGTAAATACCAAACACAATAGAATGCAATAATTTATGTTTTTCTAGATTGATTTCCTTTGAGCTTTCTAATGCACTTAAAATGTTTACATTCTTTCTTGTAAAATTTTATCAATACCTCTTTGCAGTATTACGTGATGGTATTCATCATGGAAAGTTGATATATGTAAAGAAATATCTTAATTATCTTTTTACCCCTTCCCCTCCTCTCTCTACCCCATCTCTCCATCTCTTAGTTCCCTTAACTTGTGAAAAGAACTAGCTCCACAGTTTCTATTATTTTTTATTTCACTATATAGTTCATTTATAGCTTGTGTTTCTAGTACAAGAGAAATCATGATATAGTCATGTGTCTGATTTATTTCCCTGAACATAATGATTTCAAAGCATGCCAATTTCCTTACAAAAGACAATTTTATCCTTTATGGCAGAATAGTATTTCATTACGTATGAAGACCAAATTTTCTTTATTCATTCATCTGTCGATAGACACATAGGTCACTTTCAAGATTTATCTGTGAGTTCTGCTGCTATAAACAGTGGTATGCACATATCTCTGTAATATGTATTTAACTTTGGGAGTGATATCTCTTTGAGGACTAGTTCCACTGAATGGAGTTTCTAACTGTATGCTGATTGCCACATTGGATGTATTAGCCTACATTCCCCCTGCAAACTCACCAGCATTTGTTATTATTTGATTTCTTTCCAATAGCCATTCAATCTCAATGTTGTTTTTTACTTTTCATTTCCCTTAATTGCCAGAGAACATTTTTTCATGTGTTTATTAGACATTTATACTTCTGAAACATGTCTGTTCATATCGGTTGTCCATTTTTTATTGAGGGAGGTCTGGTTTTTTTAATTCTTTATAGATGGCAAAACTATTTTCTCATTCTGTAGATCATCTTTTCACTCCATGAGCTATTTCAATTGCTATGCAGAAGCTTTATAATTTGATATGATTCCAATTACTGACTCAATATTATTTCTTATGCAATTGTGTTCCCATTCAAAAAGTGCTTGCCTACACCTATGTCTTCAAGAATTTTAGCTATTTTGCCTTCCGGAAGCTTGTTTCTGTTTTAACATTTAGATCTTTGATCTACTTAGTTTTTACTTTAGTACTTGGTGAGAAATAAGGGTCTAGAATCCATTTCTGCCTGTGGACAGCCAGTTTCCCCAACCCCATTTGTTAAAGATGCTGGCTTTCTTCCTGTGAATGTTTTGGCCTCTTTGGCAAAGACCGGATGGCTCCCAGTGCCTGGCTGGTTGCTGCTGTGTGCCTTCGGTCCGCAGGTCTGCAGTACCAACACCGTGCTATGTTTAACACCATCACTTTGCCATATACCGAGCTGAAGTCAGAGATTGTGATGCTGCCTTCTTTCCTCTTGTTGCTCAGGCTTGATTTTGCTATTCTGGGTCTCTTCTGGTTCCATAGAAAATTTAGGATTGTTTTACCCAATTCTGTGAGGAATGCTGTTGGTGTTTTGACTGAGATTGCAGGAAATCCAAGAATCGGTTTGGGGAGTATTGCCATTTTGACGGTAGCAGTGCTGCTCTCCCTACCCAGGGGCAGGGGTATCTTTTCACTTTCTGATGTCCTTTGTGATCTTTTTCCACAGAGTAGTGTAGTTTTTATTGCAGAAGTCTTTTACATCCTTGGGTAGCTTAAACCCTAAGTATTTCATCTTTCTTGATGCTACTGCTAATGGTATATTTTTTCTAATTTCCTTCTTAGTGAATTCATTATTATTGTACAAGAACACTATTGATTTTTGTGAGTAGATGCTTTATCCTGCTACATGATTTAATGTGGTTGTTAATTCTTATAGACTTCAGGGGGAAGTTTTTGAGTCTTTTATTCAAATAACAATAATTTAACTTCCTCCATTTCTATACTTTTCCCTTGTATTCATTTTGCTTAACTGATTGCTCTAGCTAATGTTTCAAATTCTGTATTGAACAGAGATGGTGAGAGTCAATGCCTTTGTCTTGATTCTGATTTAGAGAGAAAGATTTCAACTTTCCTGCAAGTAATAAAACATTGGCCTTTGGTTTGTCATGAATGGCTTTACCAGACTGAAATAAAATTTTACTAGACCTCTTTTCTTCAGGGTTTTTTTTATCATGAACAGATAAATTTTTTGTCAAGGATTTTTATTTTTTGCATCTATTCAGAAGATGATGTGTTTTTATCCTTGCTTTTGCTACGTGATTTATTATATTTAATGATTTGCATGTATTAAACCATCCTTGCATCCCTGGAATGAAGCCTGCTTACTCATGATATATGGTCTTCTTGATGATTTGCTGTACTATGGTTGTACCTTGTGGAGGATTTTGCATCTATGTTTATTAAAGTGATTTGCCAGTAGTTTTGTTTGTCTCTTTGTTTGGTCCTTTTCTGGTTTTAGAATCATAGTATTGCTAGCTTCCATGAATGACTTTGAGAATAGTCTTTCACTTTTATTTGCATTAAAGATTTTGAGAAGTATTGGCATCAGATCTTCCCCAAAGTTCCTGCAGAATTCAGTAATGAATCCAATGAGTTTTGGGCTTTAGCTAGTTGATGTGTCATTTCTTTTCTTTTCCTTTTTAAGTTTTTATTACTGCTTCAGTATCATTGCCTGTTTTTTGCTTGTGAATTTTACATCTTTGTTCACTTTTGGTAATTAGTACTTATCTAGAAATCTTTCCCTTTTTTCTAGATACTTCAGTTTATTGGTGTAGTTTCTCAAAGTAGGTATAAATAGTTTAAAATTTGTGGCTGTTGTGAATTTGCCTTTTTTATTTTTACTTGAATTGTTTTGGGTCTTTTTTTCCCCTTATTTTGATAAGATTAGCCAAAAAGTTGTCAGTTTTATTTATTCTTTCAATGAACCAACTCTTTGATTCATCGATTATTTGTATCATTTTTATTAACCTCTGCTTTGAGTGCTTTATTTTAAAAATTTACTGTGAAATTAGAGACTTTTTTCCTTTTATAATGAAAATAATAGTATTTCAAGTTTAGTATTTCAGTAAAAGAAGTAGCAACAGACCATATTTTCACTTTATAAAATATTCTGTACAATCCTTGAACAGAAATATGATACAAAATATTAGAAGAAAACTATACTTTTATTGATTATAAACCCATATATGTTGGCAACAAAAATTTAACATATATATATATGTAATTGTTAATAGACTATGGATAGGTTTATATTTCCTTCCCTTGAATTTAAATCTAAGTAATCCAATTTAAAATCATAAATAATCCAATAATAGAGATCACTTGCTTCAGGATATTTCAGTCTTGACATTCTTGTCATTTTTATCTGGATAATTCTTTCTTGTGTCAGGCTGTTCTCTTTGTGATGGAATCTTGAAAATTTTAGTAGCATTTTTCTACAAGATGCCAGTGTGAACAAAACTGCCTTTCCCAACATTACCATATCATAAATGTTTTTGTTCAATTCCAAAAGTCTTATGCTTTTAAAAATTTTCCCATAGGAAGCCATTCATTTAGCATATCTATTTTCCAGGTAAAAGACTGTAACACAGTGATATTAAATGTGTCATTAAGTCACATAGCTCATTGGAGACATAATATTAAAGAAAGACGACTTGGGAAATGGCTTGGGTTTCTGCTCCATTTTTCTTTTCCTTGTCTTTTTTTTTTTTTTTTTTTTTGCACAGTGGCTGAAGTATATCTTTGTTCAGCCTTAGTATTTATCCAAGGTTAGTAAGATTTTCACCCCATACTACTTTGTGGATTTCTACTTTGTGGAGTCTAAAATTACTCTTACTCTTTGTAATATGTTTGTAATATATTAACAATCTGTAAAAATATGGTTTTGATAATACATGAAACGAAATATTATACTGTCTGCTTATATAGTTCACATTAGTAGAAATCCACTTGTATGCTTGAAATAAACAGTTTAACTATTAAAGTTGAAGTATTTGTGAAGTTCAATTGCACTAATTGCTCTACTGCACATAGAATCACTCACCATCACTGAAGCTGCAGGATTATGGTATGAATACATTAGACTTTGATTTCTCAGTAGCTGAAATTGCTGTAGAGTTATTTATTTCAAATGTGATGAATTTAGTATAAATGGCACTCAAAAATACTCAAATAAAATAATGGTTACAAAATTCATGATGCCTTGTAATGATACACTTGCCTTGCTTTAATTTTTGCATCCTTACATAAAAGTAACACTGTAGACAATTATTTACACTAAAGGAAAACAGTTTAATCAGTGACAGTTTGACCTAAATATGTTATTAATATAAGTTCCTTCTTATTTTGTATTTAATATTCTTTTATGGAATTTTTCTTCTGCTAAATAAGATCATATCAGGGAAAACAACTTCAAATAAAATCAAATTGTGTCTCTACTTTACATCTGAGCAATTTTAACAGAAGTTTCTTTCCTTCCAGAAAGAAAAAAAAGAAACAAAAAGAGATGAAAAGGTCTGTAAAGCAACAACTTAACAACAATACAAATTCTTTGATTCAAAAATTATGCAAAATTTCTTTTTGTATTATTTATGCCAATTTAATGGAAATTAAACTGGACTTTTAAAATTGAAACCTGAGAATTAGGACTAACATCTTCTGCCTAGAATTCTATTGAAATGAAGTAGTGTAGTAATGCACCATTAACTGTCCACTAATAACATTACTGTTACTTTTCTTTACTGTTACTTTGAAGATGTGTGGTAAGGTAGACCTGGTAGAGTATGTGCTTAGAATCCACAGAGCCATGTCTTGCATCTTTACCAGCAATGATTAGTTAACCAGATAGATAGATAGATAGAAGTAATAATTGAAGTTTTCAGTTTATATGTCTAAAAATACATTTGACATAACTCCATCATTGCAAAGAACAGAAAATATATTTTATAAAAAAATATGCTGTTACTTATATGTCTTTCTTTCATTTATTCCATTTGTAATCTGACATTTATATGGAAGTTTTCAAGCTACTTTGCTGTATTTTATTCTAAATGTGTGAAATCAGTCTTGGAATAAGCTAAATAATTCTTTTTCTTCTACTGAATCATGTTGTATGTACACCCATGAGAGAGCATGCATACTTTTTTGAGTGTGGAGAAATATCATTTTGTTTTTCAATGACAGCAAAATAACATTTAGTTCTTTAAGTTAAAAATAGAGGCTACAGTCACAGATTTATAGTATATGAAGAGAATAAATCTAGCATAAGATTTGGCCTTTATCTTTGAAAACTAATCTGCAGAGCCTCTATAAACAAACCTGAAGAGGAATTTATAAAATCATTGGAAAATTTTAAACCTTAGCTTCTATTTGTTAAATTTTCTCACAGTTACTTTGCTGATGTCTTAATATATAACTCCAGGAGTCTATGAGATATGAGAAAATATTATTTCTTAGAAATATAATAGCTTCACAACTACTTTTCTGACAAAATGTTAGTAAAACATAAAATAGTTGCAGAAAGCTTTTAAATTTTGAAACTACCACCAATAAAAAGTATAGTTCATTAAGGACATTGAAATACCTAAGGAAAAAAATAAATTGGACTTTCTTTGTTACTCAATGCAATTTTAATTCTAATATATTTTATTTTACTATTTCTAATAATGGCTTTGTTTACTAACTTAACTAATAAAATATGTTTATAAAAAGTTAATAGCTAAATGTGATTATTTTGTAAATGAATCATAAAATAATTTTATTTAGTAAAAACATTCTTAAGATCCAAATAAGAATTTACACAAATTAATTAAAAGAAGCATTAAGAAAGAATTGTGCAGGAAAGTCTGTGTCTCTCATATGACAGCACAGCTAACCCTGTAAGTTAGCAATTATTATGTTTCAACACTTTAGAAGTCTCCTAAGAATAATTCTATACAACATATAAAAAAAACATGTATAACAATGTCTACATATGGACATGTGTTAGTGTTGCTGGGTGTATAAAGTCAAACACAAACGGGCTTCAATGTAATTTTAATATACAAATTTCAAGTCACTTGTAAAACATTTTCTCTGTACTACACCAAAGGTTTTCCTTTTTGGTCTACCTCGGTATTTCTTGACCAATAATAAGTATTTCAAAGTCTTCTCAAACTTGTCCTGGTCCCATGCGCTTCTGACCCGCGTGGGAGATGAAACGTGTGGCCTTGGGCAGGCAGGACACAGGGGGCGCCCCCTACACCACGGATGGGACAGTCACGTGATTTAATTTAATTTCCCTCCTTTATTTAATATGAGGAGAGGGTGACGGCTATCGGTAAGTGAAAAATCACTGGTCAGACCCACAGTGCAGTGGCAATGAAGTCCCACATCAATTTACAATCCTTTTCATTAAGCCATTGAAAACATACATTACTTCCTAGTTATGTTACTAGAGATCCATTATTATGAGGATTTCACTTTTTTAAAGTACCAAAATTACCCATTGCAAATAAGTGGATTGGGATATGTCTAATTATATTTAATCACAAAATTCATTAGATGACATGTTAATGCTTGAGATTTAAAATACAATATGAATATTGCACTAGGTGCTCAGGCCTACCTCGGGATAACAACGATCTTTCTCTGAGTGCGAATGACATGACACTTGAAGTCTTAGGCTGGTGTATTTAATACTATATATTTATGGTTTCAACATAAGCGATTTTCATATAAAATCGTAGCTCTGTTTTCTACAACAGAGTCAAGATGAAATCTGTGACCAGTTACACATGGTACCACCTTGGATGAACTGCGTCTCGCCAGGTTTTAGTTTTTGTGCAGAATTCTAACTGCACGGATTCAGATGTTGAATGCTCCGAAGTGCCTCCCAACTTTTTAAATTTATGTCGCAAATCAGGGTCCCCAGATACCCTAAATTTTTAACTTTTTAGGGATATCAGAGGTTGAATCAATACCTTTTGCACTGGTCTACTTCCCTAGGCCCCTTTTATTTTTTAAAATTAAAAATGTGTTTAAGCTTTTGATGCAATCTCTCGCTAAATCATTAAATTACCCAGGCTAGGCTCAGCTTGAAATCCCCCAGCCTCAGCTGTCCTGGGAGCGAGGATGAAGTTCTAAGCAGCTGTGCTCAGCCGGAGGTTCTCAGGTCTGGGAAGGACCCACTGGAGGGGAACCAGGACTGACCTCAGGTCACTGCAGTCCCCACCGCCTATCCCCGCTCTCCTGCCATCTGCTCTGTGTCCCAGGGCCCCCAAGCCATGATGCCAGCCCAATCTGGGGTGGAACCTCCAGAACCTGAAACAACCCTGCTCTGTTTACAAAGTGTTTCCCAGCAGAACACACAGCTCACTGATACAGTGCATCGGGAGGCTCCCCAGGTCGGGGCAGCGTGGTCCCGAGGCAGGATTCAAAGAAGGCTAGTTCAAAGGTGCTCCTTAGAGATGCTGCTAAGTCTCTATTTAAAGTGTAGAGTCAGGCTTTTCGTTTCTATAGAAATTGTTTTTACAATGCTGTTTTACACTAATTACTATAAACTGTGTTGTATCTATTTCTATAAACTCTGCCGACCTCTGTATAGCTCAGTGACAAACAGAAGGAGCTTTGTTTCACAAGTGCTGCCTCAGCCGTATTTTAAACAACTTCATTAATTGTAACTTTAGTAATTATAGTTCTTTTCCTCTGAGTGTAAGTAACTTTTATTTCATAAAAGTCCTTTTCAGAATAGAATATTGGGATTGGTCTAACTACATCTACTCCTCCTTTGTTGAATTAATGTTAATATGGATCTGTTGATTTTAGAGAAATGTAATAATAGACCATTTCTTCCTGAGAATATAGATTTTATTGTGCCTGAGTATCTAAAACCTAACATCATTTTTACAACTGTATATAACATATGTAGAATTAAGTTATTGAATTAATTATAGTCTGAAATATTTAGTGAAATATCATGGGATGGCTATACTTAATATTTATATTATCATGTGCAACAATAATCCTTTTACATTTTTTATAATTTAATCTCACTGAGCAAATTTTGCATTCTAGGGAAATATGGAAGTCACAAAGGAGTAGAAAGTGAGAAATAGCTCTCTCCCTCCCTTAGCTCCTGACCATGCAGATTCTCACCCAATAATAAGACTTTGGACTGATGCTTACCCTGCCTAACTCATGCAATGGAACCTAAGGTTAACATGGCTGTGTGTAGAGGAAGGACTTTCAGGAGGAAATTATGGTTAAAAGAACTCATAAGGATGGGGCCCTAACCTAATAGTATTTGCAGTCTTATCACAAGAGAAAGATGTTTCTCTGTCCGTGTGCACATATTTAGGAAGACCATGTGAGGATGAGAGGATTTCTCAGGAAAGCTCTCTTCTAACACCCAGAAAGACAGCTATTCCCAGAGCCTGATCACACTGTCAACAAGACCTCAGGTTTCCAGATTTGAGAATTGTGAGAAAATACATTTCTATGAGGTCTCACAATCTGTGGTCTTTTGTTATGGAACTGCAAACTGACTAAGGCAGAAATACTATTGGAGGTTCTGCCTCCGTATAAATATTATTGTCTTTCCGTATAAATATTATTCATCGATGTGTTTTCTGTACAAGTAGCAGTTTAGCCTTTTCTACTACACATACCCCAGTCCTAAAATTGTACATTGAAATTCTGTTTGTTTGTTTGTTTGTTTGGTGATACCAGGGGTTAAACTCATGACCTCATGCTTGCCAGGCAGGTGCTTACACCACTGAGCTGGAATTCCTAAAGCTGCTTTATTCTTATTTCAATTCATTGTTTTTTACACATGTCATATCTCCTTGTAAGGTCTTAGAATTGGCATCTACTTTTCCCACAGTGTTTGCTATGTTTAAGTAGAAAAAGGAAAGACTAAGATAGAGTATATACATGCAGAATGATAATGACCAAAACGTTCTAATCAGTCAAGGTTGAAACTGTCATAGGTCTCTGCCATATTTGAAGGAAAGGAAGGTACGCATATGTTGCTAATACCTTTGACTAAGTGTAACACTTTTTAAATAAGGTTTTAGTTGGTTTTATTGCACCAACTGTGTAGCTTCAAAATGACTCCAGCCCCTATTATATCTACTATAAATAAGTACTTCATTTAACCAAGCCAATAATAACCTTCACAGACAGAGAAGGTTGGGTTCTGAGCAAATCAAACCTTCTGATTGTTTAGATAAGGACAAAGAGATTCTTTGCTTATAAATAAAGAAGGACTTTATTTTGAAAAAAAAGATAAGGGAGGTTCTAAGAAACACTAGTGAAACTTATAAGCAATAAATGGACATAGGCTCACTCACAGATGGAGTTTTACTGACAAGAAAATGAATATTTCACTGAGCTTCTGACAGCTTCACACCACTTTCATAAACATCTATTTATAGCAGTTCTGTTTACCTGTGTATCATGGCCATCCTTCAACAATAAAACAAAGCATATTAAGAGTCAAAAGTATGAGGGGAATAAATAAGCACCAGAAACAGTCTGATTTTCTAGGGATGTCAAAATCATTACAACAAATTATATATATATGATATATATATATCATATATATATTTTATAATATATATTATATATATTGTTCTGATAGCCATAATGGTAAATGTGGATAGTGTAAGTCAACACAGGAGAATTCTAAGAAACAAATTGAAATGCATCAGTAGATACTGTGAAAAAATACCCTACAACAGCAATGAAAGTATTGTGATGACTTGTGATTACAGTTAAGAAATAATCTCCAAACCAGAGAACATGATCGCAAGAACTTACAAAGTATAAAGCAATATAGGAAAACATTGGGAAATAAGTCAAACAGAAAATCCAAGAATTGGAAGACATTTATACTACATGTTAAGACTGCACTGAGTATAAGAGAAAAAAGATGGAAGCAGTATTTAAAGGAATTATCAGTGATAAATCTCCTCCAACAACAAACCATGGTTTGAAGAACTGCAGCAATACCAAACAGGAAAAATTTCAAAAACAAACAAACAAACACTCCCAAACTCTACAAAAACAGACATCATAGTCAAACTTTCAGAAGTCAAAGCAAAAAAACAAAACAAAACAAAAACAAATAAACAACCTTTGAGAAAAAGTAAAGGGAGGTGGAACATTTGATTTATACAAAAGCAAATAGAAAAATTATATCTGACTTCTCCTAAGAAATCAGTGGAGTAAAACATGCAAAGTTTTGAAATGAGAAAATATCACCAGTCTGTAATTCTGTATTCTGCCCAACTTTGCTTCAAAAATGAAGGAAAAATTAATGCATCATTAATTTATTACCTGGAGATCTGCTTTGCAAGAAGTGATAAAATAAACTTTTTTAAAAATAGGGAAACAATATGAGTGCAGGAATATGGATCTACACAAAGAAGAAATAGAACTAAAGAATGAATAAGTGAAGATAAACTAAAACCTTATTTGTCTTTTTAATCTAATGGATAACAGTTTATTCAAAATGATTACAGTGACAATCTAATTGTGTATGTTTATGTGTATAGCTCTTAATTTATGTATTTGTTTATGATTATGTATACTTGGATGCCTAAATAAATTACAAAAATTACATAGGGCTGGTGGATGGAATAAGGAGTAGTTTGCTTGTATAAAATACTTAAATTACTTACAAAAGAGGGTATTCATGTTTGAATGTTGACTTGGGTTAGTTGTAAAAGTAACTTCAGGGTATTCACTTTAGGATAGCCAACTTTAAGGTAGTCACTAAAATAAAGAGGAAAAACCATAATCAATATATTAAAATGATAAAATAATTGAGGTCTTAAATGCTCAATTAAAATAACAAAACACAGACAGTGTGGAAGGCAGAAATGAGAAGAACCAAAGCAAGACGTAGAAAACAGTACCAAACACAGCAAATATTAACCTAATGCCAACAATCACTTTAAATACCAATGGTCTAATGAGAAAAATTAAAAGATATAGTCAGAGTAAGTCAATGGACAAACTCTAATTGTGTATAAAATTCTCATTTTATATACATTTTCATATATATTAAAAATAAATAAATGTAAAAATGTACCACTCTAAATTCATCAAACCAAAGTGGGAGTATCTGCAGTAATTTTTAGAGAAAGCTACTTTAAGAATAAGGGATGCTACATACCAAAACATCAACACAAGTGAAGTAAAACCAATAGAATTGCTAGTAAAAGCAGATGAGTCTGAAAATGGTTTGGAGATTTGAATACTCCTCTTTATAAAAGGACAGATCCCGGGTTATAAAGTCAATAAGAGCATACTTAATAGGACCAAGAATCCAGTGGATATATTTAGCATACTTTTTGTAACAGCAGTGGTTTTACATTCTCCTCAATTCACATGAGATTAGCCAAGAGAGACCACGTCTGGATAAATATTTTCAAAATTTCATTTCTCTCTCACTTGAAAGAATCTTCATCAAAATATCAGCAATATATTTTGCATATATTACCAAGAAATTCTCAAAATTTTATGGGAAAAGCTCTGGACTACTCATTCTAATACTGATTGAAAACAAAGTTAAGAGTGGAATTATCCTACCCAACCCTAGAGTTTCCAGTGAAACTATGCACAAATTGATCAATGGAACAGAATTAAAGTCTTTGTCTTGGTTACTTTCCTCTCAGTGCTGGGATAGAATACCTGACACCCAAAATGAAGGAAGGAAGGTTTATTTGGCTCACAGTTTGTGGAGCTTTCAGTCATTAATCAGCTGGATCCAAGGCAGGGTGGCCTGGCACTAGGGCAACACTTCAAGGCAGCAGCCAGCAAAAATAGCCAGAGCAAAATGGGGGAAGAGCAAGCCACTCCCCAGGGCCAAAATCTCTGTTTGCTCCTCTTCACAGGCTCAGGATGTTTACAAAGTAAGGATCCTGGATCCATGCTGAGTCTCTTAAACTTCTAAACTTCTCAAGTTAACACAATGTATCAACCATAAAAGTCGCCAAAGAGCAAACCAAATATAACCAACTGATATTGATAAAGAGGGAAATAAAGTATTTTTCAAGAAAGGGTGCTATATAACTGGACATGCATGTGACGAAATTAATCTAGATATTTTATCTTCCACAAAAAAATTATCACAAAATGATTCATGGCCAAAAGATAAAAGGAAATCTAAGAAAGTCCTACAAGAAAACATGAGAAAAACCCTCTTGACCTTGATTATGACAATGATACTTTAACATTCAAGGCAGTATCTGTAAAAGAAATAAATTATAATTAAAAATTTAAAGTGCTGGTTTATAAAAAGCATTATAAAGAGAATGGGAGGACAAGGAAATCTGGGAGAAAATATTTACAAAAAGATCCATAATAAAGACTTAAGTTTTGTCAATAAGAAAATAAAGAACCCAACAAAAAAGTGGGCAAAACACCTTAAGTAAATCCTCACAAAATAAAACAGTGAGATAGAAAATAAGCTTCTAAAACATTTTCTTAAACACGGGAAAGTATGTGCACCAGTACAACTCAAAGAAAAATGGGTGTGACGTGGTAGTTAGGTGGGGGGCATGTCACAGCCTGTATTCACATACCTGAAGCACTCTGTCAAACCTAGGAAGAAAACAAAATGTCCCTCAGCGGGTAAATGAGTGAGTGAAATTTTGTATGTCAAGACAGTGCACTATTATTACTCAATGCTACACAAAAATGAGCTCTCAAGTCAAGAGAAGAACAGAAGAAATTTCACAGCACTGAGAATCAGATATTTAGATTACAAATTAAAGTTATTGTAGTAATTACCACTTTCTTGCCATAGAAAATCTGAGATGTCGCCTCACTGTTATGTCAGGTGTTTGAAATAAGCCTCCGCACTTAATTTGTTGGTGCGTATAATGAAGCATTCAGACACTAAAAAATCTCCACAAGGCTTTTACTTCTGCAGAAGGGTGCAAGCACATCCCACCATGAGGTAGCAGGTATGCAAGACCCAGGAGGGTTTTCTTTTTTATGCATAAAGTATGGGAAACAGATATGCTTTAATTCATTGGCTGAATTCAAAGGCTTAAAATCAAACATGGGTGACCAACTGGAGGGATGTGGGGATGGAGAGTAGAGAATTGCTGGATGATTTAGAGAGAGGGCATGTGTGGTTTGTAACAAAAAGTTCTTGATTCTTACCTTGGAAATCAGCTGTGTGGAGAAAACTACCTAGTTGTATTGTACTCTAACTCTTAGCACCGCCATTCTATTCTGTATGCGCCATGCCCTTTGACCTTTAGAAAAAGGAGAAAACAGGATGTCCCATTTCCTCAGTAATGAACAGGTGTGGGCCCTCCACAATTTGTGGGTTTTTTTCTCTTTATAAACCACCCCCAAATCTTAGCCCAGTTACACAACAGTATAAATTCCACCCTCACAGTGTCGCTGGATACCAGCCTAAATAACTAAATAATAAAGCACTCTTTTTCCTCCAAGATGTCTTGGCCTTTTTATTCTTTTTGCCTTTTTACAGTTTTCATTTTATTTTGGGGTGCAGCCTTTTGGGGTACAACATTTTCTTTTCTCAAGTCATTTCATTGGCTCGGTACTCTGTAAGTATCTTTTTTATGCATGCTTTTCCTTGGTTCATTTGTATTTTGGCGCGCGTTTGCATTTGGTAGAGGAGCCTGAGTGCTCTTTCTACACCGGAGCGGGACGCCCTCCGGGTTTGGGGGCATTTTGCCCGTCCGTAATTTGTACGGTCAGGTATTGGAATTTACCTGTTCGTAGTTTGGGAACCAGGAACTGCTTTTTGCTCGACTCTATTCCAGATCTAATATTTCTTTCTAGGATGCTCGAGAGGGGACGGAAGAGGGTGTGTGTGCATTGTTGGTGTTTTTGTGCCTTCTGTGTTGCCTTATTGTGTGTGTGTTTGACTGACCATTTTCTTACTAGTCACCATGGGACAAGGATCTTCATCTGTGCCTTTAACTTCTCTAACTCTAGTTCTTAATCATTTTAAGGAATTTAAGCAAAGAGCCCAGGGATACGGAGAACCTGTTCATCCCGGGAGACTTCACGTGCTCACTTCGTTGGAGTGGCCTCGTGGAGTCCCTGAATGGCCATCTGTCGGTAGCTTCCACATGGCTATGGTGGAGGCAGTCCGGAGATAGGTCTTTGGCCCTCTGACTCATCCTGACCAAATTGTCTATATACAGATTTGGATTGATCTTATTTTTGATTCTCCTCCCTGGTCAAGAAAGTTTGTTAAAGCTTCCAGGCAGCAGCCCAGTAACCATTGCTAGCACCGCTAAGAGAAAAACCGAAACCTAAACCACTGGTCCTACCGGAGGGAGATGTGGAGGAGCTGCTACTGCCCCCTTACCACCTGTGGGCTCCACCCGCGGCACCACCAGCACTGCTGACCACACCCGGAATCAGCAGACTCCTCCTCCACTGCCCCCACTCCCGCGCTTTGCCCCTTGTGGGAGATGCCCAACTCTAAGCCCCCATTTCTGTCTATGTTCTTTTCTCTACTTCCTATCTATATAATTGGAAAGGGCAAAACCCACCATTCTCTAAAGACCCCCAAAGTCTCATTTCTCTCTTAAAATCCGTTTTCTCCACCCATTGTCCCACTTGGGATGATTGTCAGTAGATACTGCAGGTGTTATTCACCACCTAGGACAGAGAGCGCATTTGGGCATTGGGACAAAGGGGCAGTGCTGGATCCAGATGGGAATTCGTCCTCGGACCCAGATCGCCTGAACCAGAATTTCCCTTTATCTCGACCTGACTGAAACCCCAACACCACGGAAGGGAGGGAGGCTCTAGCCCAGCATCGCTTGTTGTTCCTTAGAGCCCTCAGAGGTGCCACCAAGAGATCCACAAACTTGTCCAAGGTTTCAGAGGTAAGACAGTTGGCTAATGAATCTCTATCGGGTTATCTAGAGTGGTTATTGGAGGCCCATCATATTTACACACCCATAGACCCGGTCGTGCCTGAGAATCCAAGGGCCATTAATATCACCTTTGTTACTCAGTCAGCCCCAGATGTTTAAAACAAAAAGTTGCAAAAGCTTGAGGGATTTGAAGGGATGCCCCTTAGTCAGCTTGTAGAAATCGCTCATAAAATATTTGATAATCGGGAGAGCTGGCAGGAGATCAATGGTAAAAAGGTAACCAAGGTGCTGGAAATCGTGAGTTCCAAAAGCCTAGAACCCAAGATTACCAATCCGTGCAGGATCTCCAAGAGGTAAACAAGCCAGTTGTGGCTCTCCACCCTACTTTGCCCAACCCCTATACATTGCTAAGCTCGCTGAGCCCAGATCGAACCTGGTACTCGGTACTGGACCGGAAGGACGCTCTCTTTACCCTGCCCGTCCCTCCAGTAAGCCAACCCATTGATTTTCTGGTAGACTTGGGAGTGGCTCATTCTGTTTTGACACAGCCATTAGGGACTCTGACAAAAAAGAAACTGAAAGTATTAGAGCCACCGGTACAAAAAAGTTCTATCTGAAACTGCAAGCCTGGCTTGCCAGACCTGGGCAGACTATCTCTCATGAGTTTCCCTGGGTGCCAGAGTGTCTGGATCCCCTTTTAGGGTGGGACCTTTTGCACAAACTAAAGGTCCAACTCAGTTTTGAAGCAGCGGCTCCAACTGTGACGCTAGGCTATGAAGCACCTGCACTGGATTTGCCTGATTTACACAAGCCCTTCTCTCTACGTTGATAAAAAAGGGAACATAGCTAAAGGAGTATTAACTCAAATCTTGGGACCTTGGCAACATTCAGTGGCCTATCTATCCAAGAGACTTGATAATGTGGCTGCTGGGTGGCCTCCCTGTCTGTGAATAGTAGCTGCAGTGGCCTTATTGGTAAAGGAAGCCCAAAAGTTGACTTTTGGACAGAAACTTATTGTTGTTCCCTCACACTCCCTGGAAACTCTAATCAAGGCCCCGCCGAGCCGATGGCTGTCCAATGCCAGATTATGCATTATCAGGCCCTATTTCCAGACCCTGTCTCCATTGGTTACAACACAACTGCAGCGTTGAATCCTGCTACGTTGCTGCCTGATGGTGACCCTTCCGCGTCTCACCGTGACTGTTCTGAGGTAATTGTTCACGTCCAAAGTCTCTGACCAGATTTGACTGACAGCCCTTGCCTGAGGCCCCCTCTTACTTCTCTGACGGGAGTAGCTATATCCATCAAGGTAAGAGAGTCGCCGGTGAAGCGGTTACTACTGAATCCCAAGTTTTATGGGAGCAAGCCCTGGAGCCAGGTACATCTGCTCAGAAGGCTGAGCTTATTGCTCTCGCTGAGGTTCCCAAACTGGCAGAAGGGAAGCAGGTCAGTATCTATACTGACAGCAGATATGCATTTACAAGGGCCCATGTCCATGGAACCATTTATCAAAAACAGGGCCTGTTGACCTCTGGGGGACAAAAGATCAAAAATGCCCCCCAGATACTTGATCTACTGGCCGCCATCTGGATGCCAGAAAAGGTTGCAATTTTACATTGTAGGGCCCATGATCCTGTTATGAGGGGAAACAACTTGGCAGATGCCAAAGCCCGAAAGGCAGCTGCAAAATCAGTGGGGACCGAGATGGCCCTGACATTATCATTGATTCCTCCCACTTTGTCGGAACCTGTGTGTACTCAAAAGGACCTTCATCTAGCAACCCAGCTCCAAGCCAAGCCTAATATCCCTGGAGGCTGGTATCAGCTGCCCGACAAGCGAGTCCTATTGCCAGAGGCACTCGGGAGGGAACTTGTTCAGCAGACTCATAGGTCAGCTCATTTGGGAGGATCAAAACTGGCTGATCTCTTTCAGAACGATGTTTTATTCCTCAGTTGCCCAAGCTTGCCCAGTCTGCAAGCCTCAGATGCTCACAATGTCAACTTGTAAATCCAAAGCAACAACTGCCGATTGAGACAAAGCGTTTTCGAGGAACCATGCCAGGAGAACATTGGGAAATAGACTTTACTGAAATGGGAAAGCCGTGGCTACAAGGACATAAATATTTGTTGGTAATAGTAGACACTTTCACTGGCTGGGTAGAAGCATACCCTACCAAGTCAGAGTCAGCTCTCATAGTAGTAAAAACTCTTCTATTAGATTATAGCAATTTGGCTTGCCTTTATCTATGGGGTCCAATAATGGCCCAGCTTTCATAGCCCAAGTGATCCAAAAATTAACTCAGGCTTTACAGATGGATTGGAAACTTCATTGCACGTACTGGCCTCAAAGCTCAAGACAAGTAAAAAGGATAAATAAGACTTTAAAAATGGTGATAACTAAAATGGCCTTAAAAACTGGCAAAACCTGGGTGAGTCTCCTTCCCTTTGCCCTCTTGCGCATGCATTGTACTCCCTATGTTGCTGGAATTTCCCCTTTTGAGACACTATATGGGAGACCTCCACCTCTCATCCCTAAGATAGCCGAGAAAAAGCTTGCTGATCTTGCTAACCAGGACCTTATTAAGTCCCTCCAGGCAATTCAGCCCATCCTGACCTCAACTCACCACTTATTCAGACAACAGCACCTAGCACCTGAGGCCTCTTCAACGGACGACCAACCTGCTGCTGCTGACCCCAGAATGTTAGTCCTCATCAAACAGCAACACCGGGAATCCCTCGAGCCTCGCTGGGAGGGACCCTATACCATGGTCCTCAGCACCCCAACTGCAGTCAGGGTCACCAGAAAGCCCGCCTGGATTCACTACACGCACATCAAGCTGGTCCTGACGTCCAATGATGACCACCCTCCAGATAAGTGGACTGTGCAGCCCTAAGGACCCTTTAAAGCTTAAGATAATCAAATGCTTTTAATGTTGTTGCTTGTTTGTGGCTTCCCTTTGGGGGCCCGGCGAGCTCCTGTTCACAACACTGTTTATGGGACCTGGTTAATAACTGACTATAATACTGGTGAGATGTTGGCAACTAATGCAACTCTCCAGGGTGTTGTAACCCTAGACCTTTGATTTCTACTGAATAGGGCCCCCACTGATGGTTTATGATTATCCAAGAGTGTAAAAGGACATCGAATGCAGTCCAGCTTCCAAAGATCTGGGGTTGTTTTTCCTTTCTTTTTAAATTTTATTTTATTTTTAATGGCAGCTAAAGGTATTCAGATTATAGTTAAATTGTGGCCTTTTAAAAAGATATTTTCTTAGATTATTTAGAACATGCAAGCCTCATATTTTTAATTGGATGAAATATGTATAAAATTAATGAGTTTTTCTGATTATAGATTCATCATGACTTTTCAGTACAATCATTTGTGATATTTGCAGTATATGCTAAAATTCAGAATTTTCCAAATACTGAAATTCTACCAGCATCCTTTGTTAAGCCGTACATGCAAAATTTTAAATTTTTATATTATCACCTAAAATTTGCATAAAATATGTTTAAAGTATTTCAAATTTACAGTAAAATATAGCATTTTAAGATGATAAAAACACATGAAATGATTCAATATTTTAGACTACTAAAAGAAAATCACTTCAAGGATTTTATTAAAAGTTTTAATGTTATCTAAAAAGCAAGAGAAAGGAAATTGACTAGTAATAAGTAAAAAAAAAAGGGGGACATAGAAAGTGGTTTTGTCTTCAAGTAAAATGTCTGGCTGTGCCAAAATGTAAAAAAAAAAAAAGATAAGAAAAGCTCAACTCAAAGGTGTGTAGTAAGTTATAAAAAGATTAAAGAGATGCAAATTTTATTTCCCTTGGTTTATAATACCTGCCAGTAACAGGTTTGAAAAGAAACAAATCTGTTCCAAATTTGACAGTATTAGATAAGTTTTGGTAGATTTATTCATAAGACTGGTGAACCTTTACTGCAAAATGTTTCCATTAAAACAAGATTATACTCTCAGTATTGTTCATACTTGCCAGAAAAAAAATTCTTCTGTTATGCTTGAAAATGTGTTACTTAAAATTGAGATGGCTAGATCAATAGGATTAAGTGTATCTAGTTTCATAGTAGGAGACCAAAACTATAGGCACCTCACTACACTCATTAACCAAGACCTAGCTAGCCTTGGCCACTCTGTATCTAAATTAAAAGATTCTCTAAGCTCCTTTGCTGAAATGGTTTTACAAAACTGCCAAAGCTTAGACCTTCTTTTTCTAAAAGAGGGAGATCTCTGTTTGGCCTTAGGAGAAACCTGTTGCTTATATACAAACCACTCTGGAGTTATTAGACAAAATGTGGCTTCCCTTAAGAAATGCCTACAGGAAAGGGAAGAAGCTCCACTGGCAGAACAAAATTGGTTTGAACGTTGGTTCTCATTCTCCCCTTGGTTGTCCACCTTCATATCAGCAGCCATAGGACCCCTAATAGTGCTTTTAGTGGGTGTAACTATCAGTCCCTGTATCATAAATAAACAGGTATCTTATGTAAAAGGCTAAATACAGGCTGTCAAGCTGATGATCTTAGCTACCCAGGGTTATGAGTTAGTACCTGTAGATTCAGCTCACTGACAAATGATTTGGCTCACTGACAAAAATCAGTGGGGAATGTTGTAATCTAACTCTTAGTGCCACCATTCTGTTCTGTATGAGCCACGCCCTTTGACCTTTAGAAAAAGGAGAAAACAGGATGTCCCATTTGCTCAGGAATGCACAGGTGTGGGCCCCCTACATCTTTGTGGGTTTTTTTCTCTTTATAAACCACCCCCAAATCTTAGTCCAGTTACACAGCAGTGTAAATTCCATCCTCACGCTGTGTCACTGGATACCAGCCTAAACAAATAAATAATAAAGCACTCTTTTCTTTTTCCTCCAAAATGTCTTGGCCTTTTTATTCTTTTTGCCTTTTTACAGTTCTCATTTTATTTTGGGGTGCAGCCTTTTGGGGTACAACAATTGGAGCTCTGGATATTAACAGAGGGGTTGGATAGTGAGTAGAAGCCCACATCATGTAAGTGCAAAATGGAGTTGGTTTGGCTTCATGCTTCATCAAAAGAGATAAAGTCTGTGTTTCATGCAGGCAAGCTAAAACAGAGACAAAACAAAAGCCTACAGAAAATTAATGCAAGACGGAGCAGACTTTTAGAGTGGAAGCATTACTAGTTTAAATTGTAAACATGATCTTTGAGGAAGAATTCTTCCCTAAAAGAAATCCTCAGGATATGTTAATTAAGGCAAATCTTCTATGTTATTCTTCCCAAAATGATACAAATTGATAGTCTATAAGTATAGAAGAAAAGTATTGATTCTAGTAGGAATTTCATTATTTATAATAATTATCAAAAGTGCAATTAATTCTTCAAAATATTAATCAATTATTATTGAGAAAGAGTAATCAATTTCATTTGGTTCACCTGGCATATTAGTTAATCAAGAGCTAATTAGCCTGTGGAAGTTCTCATTTCTAGAACTCATATGTTGCTTTATATGAGAATGTGGAGATCCTTGAGTTCATGAAAAATGAGACCTTTATGCTCAAAAATTTTATTTTTGGATTAAAATTTCTACTACAGGGATCACCCAAATGTAAAGTACTGTCAGCATGCAAAGTTTAATATAAATAGGCTATATATGTGTCACTATAATACATGACATATATGAAGTATTTATTTTCCTTATATAATTTTATTCATAGATAATTATTTTTAAGTACATAGTCTTAGCTACATCCTCACCACTGGAACACAATGCAACATACCTGTGATTTACAGGAGGAAAGGTAGATTTTAGCTCACAGTTGATAGAGGTTATAACCTATAGGTGACTGACTCCCACACAGGGTACAATGGCAGAGAATATTTTCTCACGGCATAGCATCAGGAAGCAAAGGGATCAAGGAGGAGAGAGGGAGATAGACCCTCCCGGGCCACACCCACAGTGACCCACTCCCCTCCAATGAAGCATTAATGCCTTACATCACATTTAGCTAAAAACTCATCAACAAACTAATGCACCAATAAATACCACAATCCCATGATTCAATCACTTTTCAAAAGTCTCACCTATGAATATATGAAGATTTCAGGGTGACATCAATATATAAACCATTATATATATAATATAAATATATATATATATATATAAATAAATATATATAAACTTGTATAAATAAACATATATAGATAGATAGATAGATAGATAGATAGATAGATAGATAGATAGATATGGATTCCTGGAAGATGACAGATGGGTAGGTAGCAAGGTAAAGAACCTCTCTGAGAGAAATAGCTCAGATGCTGGAATTTAACACCATGGAGACCAGACAAAAGGAAAGGGATTCTCATGACTCAGGAAGAAACTAAGGAAAAAGAAAAAGAGAAAAGAGGGACATGGACAGAAGGCTGGAGCTGGAATGCTCTCACCAGAGCCAGTCCCACATTGTGCTGGGCATCCTGGGGTTGGATGACTTGTGGTCACAATGAAGTCGGGGGTTGATGGGCCCAGGGCCATTGGCAGGAGGACGCATTGGAGTGGAAAGCAGAGCCTGTGTGGAGATCTGCACCTGTCCGTAGCGAGTTCTCAGAGTTTGGTCCTTCCATGGGAGGTGACCAGTTGGGTAACACATTGGAATCAGGCAGGACAGGACTGAACCAGAACTGCAGTGGTTTCAGTTGGCCACCTCTGACACAGAGCAGTTTGGTGAACACGGCTTTGACTGGGTCCTGCCCCTGTGCAGCACCCAATAGACAGGGATCAAGTTGCCCCTAAAGTTGTCCTGAACTGGTTCTGTCCATGCAGCACACACTAATGTGGTGAAGGCCCCCACTAGTTGACTGGCTCAGAGGAGAGAGGTCAGCCTACACTGGCCCTGCTTGCACCTCAATGATCAATAACAAACTGTAAAGGGCAGAAATCCCTAGCCAGTACACTTCAGAGTAACTGTAACCAATACAGAAAGGGCCTGAGATCTCCACTATACACCTGTGTGGAAGAAACCTGAAGCATGACAAGAAAAAGAAACAAGAAAATGTTTCTAGCCACCAACCCAGGGAATACAGCTCCAGGAGAAGTAAATACAGAAGAGATTGAGGGCAGCAAACCTGCAGTTTCAGAAGCAGTATCAGCTGACATAAAGAAATATCTTCATGATATTATAGAAGAACTCAAACAGAAATACTAATACAAGTAAAGCAAGCTATAAGAAGATTAATAAAAGAAATGCAAAGCACCACTCAAGAAGACACAGATGGAAGAATGGAGGAACACAGAAAAAGGAGGGAAACCTTCAATGAAGAATATAAACAAGATGTAGAATAAATGAAACAGATTCAAAGAGATTAACAAGAAATTAAAATCTCCATTGAAACTGGCAGAATTGTTTGAAAGAAACTAAAGACAGACTATCAAATCTTGAAGACAGGTTTGTAATCTGTGATCATGAAAGGAAAGGTCTCTCAAAAATAGCAAGCAACTAGGAAGTAACAACACAAAGGCTAGAAGATGACAAGAGGATCTATAACATGAGACTAAAAAATGTGAGTGAAGAAGCAGGGGTAAACACAAATGAAATACAAAGGCTATTCACAGAAATAATTAAGGAAAACTTCCCAAGTATAGGAAAAGGAAATGATAGTCAGATGTATGAGGCATACAGAACTCCAGCCAGCTACAACCAAAACAGATCGACACCCAGACATATAATAATCAAAATCCTAGAAATCCATCACAAGAACAGAATATTAAAAGCCATCAGAGAAAAGAAACAGATCACCTATAAAGGAAAACCCATCAAAATCATGACAGACTTCTTGACACAAATCATCAAATCAAGAGGGGCTTGGCATGAAGTATTCCAAACCCTGAAAGAAAATAACCTCCAGCCCAGATTGATGTACCCTGAAAGACTGTCTCTCAAAATTAATGGAGAAACAAGATGCTTCTATGACAAAGAGGAACTGGGAGAGTTTGTGACCACCAATCCAACCCTACAAAAAATACTGAAGGACATTCTAGAGAGAGAGAAAAAAAAAAACACCAGGGTTTCAGGAACAGTGGTAGAGAGGCTTCAGTGAACAGGGAAGACAGTGGAATGAAGGTGAAAAGTAGACAAACAAAGGCAGAAAAATAACATAGCAGAAATGAGGCAGAAAAGGTTGGCTGTAATCTCTAACATAGATGGCCTTGATACACTAATAAAAAGAAACATGGGCAGAGTAGGTCCATTGAGATGCTCTGTATAGGAAATATAATCGACCTGAAAGAGGGTTTAGAGACCAAAATAGATGAGAAAATAATGCTCTATGTGACAGGGAACCAGAGAGAAATAGGGATAGCTCATCCAGCAGCTACAGATAGGTTGGAAAGACATGACATTTTTGTGCATTGGAGAACTACTCAGCTATAATGAAGGAAAACCCTGAGGCTTTTGTAGGTGAAGGAATACAATTTAAGATCAAGCTCAGAGGTAAAAAGGTTGCCTCCCTAATCTAAAATCTAAAGGAGTTAGTGAGATCCAAAATGTGCAATGTACCCTGTGAAAGCGAAAGGGGTGGAGTTGTCTAAAAAAGGAAGGCAGAGGACATTGTTAATAGTGTATTAGGATTTAAAATCCACAATATTGTCATTTCTCTGTTTAGTTTGATTATATTCTGTTCCAGTCTGTCTACTTGTACTAGATTTGTGGGCACAGGTAGCTATTCCAAAAATAACAGGATATGCTACAGTAACCATCTTTAATTTCCTATTAACTTAATCTGAAGCCCTATATTACTTACACTGTCTTATGACTGGTTTGTTAGATCATTGTCTTCTCTTGATTTATTTTATCTGAATCTGATGTTTACTAGTATCAAGGCTGAGAGTACAGGCAGCTACTCTGAAGATGATAAGATTCACTAGGATACCCATTCTGGTTTGACTATTACCTGCTTTTGAAGTCCTATGATGTCTCCAATGTTTTGTTTTTATTGATATTGTTATGTACTGCTATGTTCAATTATACTATGCCTGATGATATTGACAATTCTATTGAAAATAACATGAAACGTCATAGTAACCATTGTAGATCACCATGTTTTGTGGTTTTAATCTTGTGCTATGTCCATCCTTTTGTCTTGAATGACCCTGTTTTCTTTCTCATTTGATTTTATTCTTTTCAAAATAAAAATTTTTAAAAAAGAAAATATATACTTTTTCCTCTAAACTCATTATCTTTGTAAAGTCCTATATAAATTGTATATTTTCATACATATAAATATTCAAACTTTTAGTTGAGATGATATTGCTGTCAATTATTGGACATTCATAATGTAAATGCAACCTTGGTGCTTTGTTCTTTCAGTATTAAAATAAGTCATTGTTCTTATTTCAAATACTTTATTGAAAAGCCAAACAAAGCGTAAATGTTGTTATCTAAATAAAGTGGTGTTTGAAAACAGAATTCAAATCAATACTGCTTTAAATAAAAGTGCCAAGGAATTATAATTTTTATAATCTAAGAAACTCATTATCATACCTGTCTGTTCCCTGATTAGCTTCACCCTTGATAACTTAAGCCTTATTATATAAGAAGAGCCTGCAATTTGAAATACTTATGACCCATCAGAGATTTTAAGCTTAAGAATATTATTACCCTTAGATTAGTTCTCTACTTATTAAAATGATCACATTGGGATAATGAATACTACATAGTGATGAAACATGGCTCATTTAGGACAAGTAAAAAAGCAGACCAATTGTTGCAAGTAGAAAATGTAACTGCTTTGGGAGAAAAATAGTTGACCTCTGTGATTTCTTAATGAAATTTGAAAAATTGTTAGAGTTTCAACACTTGACATAAAGTGTATAGATATATAGAACAGAATAACAACTTAAATTTCACAAGGAGTGTAGGTCTGAAGTGTGTGTTGTCAAGCTGATATGCACAAAAGAGTAAACCAGAAATTTATATTTTGGTCAGCCTGCAGCCCTCAAGTTATCTATTTGGATCTATGAAGTAGAGATGTTTCCAAATTGCAAAGTAGTGTATCCAACACAAAATTTAATTTCACATACAGAAGCATCTCTAAAATTCCAATCAATAGCTATTTGCAACTAGTGTTTATTCGTGCTTCCACTGAAAAAGCACATACTTTCAAGAAAGTACGTTCAACAGAGATGTAATTTTTTAAAATAAATGGTACTGTTGCGCTTTACTGACATTCCTCTGCAACACCTCAATCACTTCCACAACAGTTTTGACATTTGGATACTAAAGAGTCTATTTGGTTTGCTTTTAAGATGCTGTTTAAAACTTCAGCATTGTGTTTCAGTAAAGACTGTTCTCTCTTCAGGTGAACAGTATCTGCTTCCATTTGCTTTTGTTTCATTTTGTTTTGTTGTGAGACAGGGTCCTGCTAACTCAGGCAATTTCTCAGGCTGAGACCAAACTTCAGATCCTCCTGCCTCAGGTTCACAGAGTGCAGGGGTCCCAGGTGTGCACTGCCACACTCAGTTCATTTGTGTGCTGTTTTATGCATCCGCTTCCGTGTTCCTTTCCCATAAATGCTGACACCAAAGCTCTGTGAGCTCCTCCACCGCATACTTAGCATGCGTCAGTTCTGTCTCCCGTGGCCCCATGTCTGATACATACTGATGGCCCGGGCTATCTCAGCCACAGTGCACTAACGCATCTGGCAGCTGCAGCGCCTACTTTCTTTGGACCCACTACACAGAATTTCCTCCAGGCCTGCATCTGTCACAGTCGCCTGTCATCTGGGTTTGGAGAAATGGATGAAATGTAACTTCTACACCTCTTGAAAATCAGAGACTCAATGGCAAGATTGTCATCCATTCTGGCCAGTCACACTCCCTCAGTCCACTGCCCTTGCTGGTATCAGCAGAGAAATTTAGAAAAACTGGTGGCTCAGAGCATACGCACTCAGAACGTTTTCTATTACTTTGGCTAATTCACCGATAGCTGAAAACTTTTGAGTAAAACAAGAAAGATGGTATATAATGTCGGGATATGGGACGACTTTGGAAAAGTGATCACAAACAGCTTTACTCAAAGCTTTGGGCAGTGGCTCTCATGGCCTTTTTTCTGTTTAACTTAGCGTAAAAGTATCTGTAGCACAAAATATTCTTATTTGTAAGTGATACAGTTGGTGGCAATGACAAAACATTTAGTATGCATCCGGTTCCAGGCACACACTCTCAGACATGGGACTGGGTTATTCAATGCCTGGGACCTCTTTCCACTTAGAACAAAACCCTCACCTTGCTCCCCCCGAACCGTCTTCTTTCTTCAAACTGCAGGGATTTTTTTTGTTATCATTTCTGAAATTGTATTTCTTAGTAATTCTTATGCTTCGGTAATTCTGACAATTGTCAAAATTTTATTTCTAAATCATAAACTTTAAACATACAGTGCATGTGATTTCAAAAAATAAAAATATTTGCCTTCAAAAGACTCTACTAGTAAAATTAAAAGGCCAAAATCAGGTAATAACGAATTCTCAAAAATTATCTTGAAGTTTCTCATAGTCCCCACCCTTCAGAAAAAACTTTGGTTATCTGTCCCATTATGCATCATGGTATCAATTTGTGTGGAAGCTACCTTTGAGTGAGTAGCAGTATTCTAAAGACAGAAATTACCCAAAGTCATTTTCATTGTAAGCTAAAAATAATTTGATATCCAGCTATATATGAAACCAGTTCAAACTGTAAATGTAGAAGACCAATGTAAAGACTTACTTAAGGAAGTTCAGTGTGGCTGATTTAGTATTGCTAGACTATCAAGGTACTTTGAATGCTTCTTATCTCACAAATGCAAAATAATGTATTTTATTAATATGCTAATTTTAAAATAACATTTTACAAACTTGAATACAGCCACACTGCTTGTTATCACCTTTGGATCCCAAGATTTTTAAAGTTTAAAAATAAATATTATTTTAAATCCAAGCACACCTGAGTTTTTATTGTTAATGAGAACACTATCATACAATCCAGAGTAAAAGTCTCTCATTCTCTTTATTTCTCTCACACATATCACTGTCTATGGCATAGTGATATAAGGCAGATGGCAAACTATCCACTCAGGCACTGGTTTTGAAGAGTCATATGTTATCTTTCCTGATCTAAAGTTACTCATACTCTAGAAATATTGGATATAATACAATACCACTTCAGTTTGTGCTGTTTTCTCTCTCTCCCTCTCTCTATCTGTCTTTCTCTCTCTCTCTCCCTTTCCCTCTCCCTGTGTGTGTGTGATTTTTTTTATAGGAATGCATTTCATTTTATTTTTCATTTTATTTTAAACAGAAAAAACACACTGCAATTGCACTGTATGTGCTTTTCTCTTTTCTATTTTGCACAGCCTAGTTTTTTTGTGTGGTTTGTTGCTGTAAAGCGATTCTTCAGTTTACTTTGCAGAACCTGAAGAGCCTATTGTGTTTCAGCCATCCCAAAGTCCCAAGTGCTTATTCACCAGTATGCACTTGATGTTTATCTCGGGCTGTGAAAGAAAGAGTAATGGGAAATACAACAGTAGAAATAAAGCAGACATTTGTTTTGTTTTTTTTGTTTGTTGTTTTTACTTTATTTTAAAGAGGAAAGCAGTGAAGCAAAATTTCAAAACAAGATAATAGGAGAGTAGCAATAGTTAATACATTGCACACTCTTATCTTTCAATAAGTTACTGAGTACAAGATATAGGCATTTAATTGTCCAAAAAAATAGGAGCACAAAACTTGTTTTCCAGTGAACTAAGAGAAATTTGTGGTCTAACTAGCTTTCCTGTCATGTGTGCTACATGTTTCTTTGACTTTTCCCTCCTTCTTTCCTCTTTCCCCCATTCCAGTTTCTCTTTCCTTTTGAGCAATTTCTTCCCATTTCATAGTATCTACTGGACCTCCTGGATCTTGTTTCCTTCTTCAGTTTCTAGGTCTCATTTATTTCCCTTATGAGATGAGGATGGCTTTGCGTTGCAGTCTTTTATCTGTGAAAGTCTCCAGTCTATCCCTCCAGTGGCATGATACTACTCCATAGTATAAAAAGACCACATCTTTTTTTTTTTTTTAATCTATTCTTGGTTGATAGGCAGCTGAGTTTTTTCCGAGATTTGACTATTACAAGCTGCTATAAACAGCACATATATCATTGCACATATATCATTGTGGTTTTTAATTCTTCTGGGAAGATACCCAGAAGGGAAATAGCTAGGTCAAATAGGACGTCCAATTCTGTTTTTTTAAAAGAAACCTCCATGCTAGTTTCCACAGTGGCTGTACCAGTCTACACTCCCACCAACAATAAAGAAGGGTTCCTTTTCCCCCATCGCCTGTCCGGCATTTATTATTGGCTGATTTCTTGATGATAATCATTGTTTCTGGAGTGAGATGCAATCTCAGTGTTGTTTTAATTTGCATCTCTCAAATGACCAGTGATGTTGAACATTGCTTCATATATTTATTTGTTGTTTGTATTTCTTCATCTGAGAAGTGTATATTCACCTCAAATGCCCATTTTTGGAGTGGACCTTTATATTTGGGACGTCTGACTTTTTTAGATTTATCTACATAAAATACAGTTTATAATTATAAATTTTTAATGTCTTATTTAAGTTGTCTGCTTGGTAGAAGTCAATTAGGATCCTGAAAATAAGACTTGTGATGCTTTTTTGGTCTTCCATAGACAGGCACAGATCAAAGAAAATTTTAAGCCTCCTGGACGTACATTCTCATCTAGGGTCTCAGGAGGTGAAACCTTTCCTGGTTCAGCTCTCTTGCAGATATTACTAGAGGGCAGACACAGGGATGAAGTGCAGTACAGGAAACTGATCCTCGCTGGGCAGCTGGACAGGATTTGAATCCCAACTTGTTACTAGTGTAGCCTCAGACAATCCATGAAAAATACCTTCCCCTATTAAAAAAAAAATGTAATTTAACAGGAAGACCTGTTTATAGTATCTATAATCTATGTGAGATACACAGAATGTCGTGTCATTTGATAATGGACATATTCTCAGAAATTCACTCTTAGGAAATTTCACCATCATGCCAACATCTTAGGGTAGACTGACACAAACTGAAAGTAGATGTTGTCCAGTGGTGACCAAAGCATCATGCCACGAGTGTCTATATACATATGCATTCTCTGCGCAACAGCAATTGCTCAGTATGTAGTAAATCATCACTGTGGCGACGTCAGAACACATAACTGATATGAATAACAAGAATCAGTTTTGTATGATCACTGAGCTTTTAAACTATAACTTATCTGACTTTCATTTATTTTAGAATATTAATAAATAAAGAGTACATCCAAAAAGTCTTCATGTACTTTCCTGTCATCTAATGAACACATTCGTACTGAAGCATAGTCACATCTATGCATTCTCTGGGATTAAGGTTTCAGTGGCTGTCTGAACAATAAAGGGAAAGGAAAGGAAATAAAACAAATACAAGTTTCTTTTCCTTGGACCCTTATTTTTCAGCTTTCATTTCCAGATGCATTAAAGGGGAGAGCGCCCTTGTTTTCTTCAAAGTTAGTGGCTATTACTTGTTGTCAGTCTTAACAGATTCACTTAAAGGAACTTGACTACATTGCTCCTCATGCTATCAGCAGGTATTGGCACCCCTGGGGCTCAAGCAATCTATAAAACCAGCATGAGAAAGCATGAGGGAATTGGTCCTGAAACTCATACAGTGGGTGGAATAGGTAGCCAGTCTGCATTTTTCATGAATGTGGAGGAGACAAGTGGCACAGCAGTTAATCACAGCATGATAACTTCGAAATGACTTGCTGATGAGTTCCCAAAAAAGCTCCTGGACAGTCATGGAGGAGTGTGGAAAAACTATTTGCCAAGTTTGGTTTAGCATGTTTTCCGCAGAGGCCATTTATAAAGTGTGATGTCAATTCATTGTTATTCTTAGGAAAGGTCTACTTCCTTTGTAGGCTTTCTTTAAGTGGTAGGAAAGTTGTTCAGAGAGTTCAACTGCATAGGAAGAGTTGGAGAAGAAAATCCATGTCCTTAGATGACTTTTTGCATGTTCTCCCTAATGGAAAGCTGCTAACTTGGGTGAGTTTTTTGACAGTGTAAAAGACGCCAGGCATTCAGAATGCCAGGAAGTGCCTGCTCGGAATTTGTGAATCATGCATTTCTGACTTTTGCTTTCCAGACTTTCTTGTTCTCCCACACCCATCACTAGGTTTCAAATTCCCTTATTTGTCTCTAATTCCTCAATTTTGTGTTCTCTAGATGAGTCATAAGTAGCTTTTGTCAAGTGTAAAAGAATAAAATTCATAATTTGAGGAGAAGACAGTCCTACAGTATTCTTCAGCCTGTTCTCTCATGGAAGCAAGACAAATGCACCGTTTTCATAACAGAAGCAGCCAGAAAGACCTGGCCCCCTCCAAACACACAAATCAGTGTGCCTAATTTTGTCATTGAAAGATCTTGCTCAACTCTTTCGTTGCTTTTTCCTGTTTTATATTCAAATTGTATTTTCAAATATGTAAAATATAGACATTTTTGTAAAAAGTTTATTCACCTCATCAATTAATTGGAGACTAGTTAAGCCATTCAAGATTGAAGAATGCTGAGATTTGGCTATAATCAAAAAGAATGCTACACTAGCTAGGTAATATAAGCCTGAAATAACAGCCTCTTGAGGAGTATCAGTTTTATTCATGCAATTCATTTTAAATGATCTCAAAACTACATCTGGCAAACAAACAAACAACAACAACAAAATACTACATCTGGACTTTTTAAATTCTGTATAATTTTTTTAAAAGTTATTACCTGTCTCTTTCATAGTAATTATTGAATTTAGATGGGATGTTGGCTAATATATATATATATATATATATATATATATATATATATATTATACTACATATACATTTAATTCATATGTATTTATAATGTATATACATATTACAAAAACATCATTTTGCAATTTAAAATATTGACATCTTTTCATTTCTACACAAAGATGAACGAACTTTATTAGTTGGTCTATCATTTTAGAAAATATGTGTAATTATTTAACATATTTCAGTGGTAAACTAACTTACTTTGATGAAAGAAAGTGGCAATCATTTTTCATTTTGTACTTTCTGTTCATTTCTAAATTACTCTTAATACAATCTTTTAAGGTATGAAAAAATACAACCTTAAAGAAGGAGACCGTGAAGTCATTATGTATAATTCTGTTACTTTTCAGATGATGAAATTTAGACCTCAAAAGTTCAAGTAATTTCTTAAGGTCACAGAAGTAGTCTACAATGACACCATAGTATGGTTTTAAATTTCCTTTAAAAAATTCTTTTCTTTCTACTGTGCCAACCTCGATTGCTTTGCCAAATGTGATTCTCGGTTTTAGGCACCTTCCATTACTTAAGTAAAATTCCACATTTCTCATCTGTTATATGATCAGAGGCATCAATTTAGTAGCATTTTCTTTAGCAAAAACAATCTTACAAGTGTATTTTCAGATAATTTTAATTTTGTAAGTTACATATTTCAGAAGAGATGTTATATGAAATATTGTTGAAATTAAGTATTTTTCTATAAAAATTTACATCATGTAAAAACATAAATAAAAGTTAAATTTAATTAAAATTTAAATAAAAGCACAAATTTTAGAGCATTGCTATTCTACAGTTTATAATTTAACTATGTAGTCAGTGAAGGAACTAATATTTAGTTTTCTAACATATAAAATAGTATCTAATATGTAAAAAAATTTCAAAGGAAATTACATTATTCTGATACAATTTCGGTCACTGTAAACTACTCCTAAGTTACTGATGTCGTTTTGCTGTGGTGAAGACAATACCTGTGTCAAAAGGAGACAAGACTAAAGCACCATGCAGAGGGCATAAATTCAAGTCTTTCTCACCAGCTGTGGTTTATAATAAATATTTGGATAAGTTATGCAAATTCTCCAGACCACGAATTTGTCAGTGAAATGAAGAAAGTGGATTAAAGCCATTTAAGAAGCTGGAGAGCTAACATTGGAATGAAAGTCATAAATGTCCCTGAAAGAATGGTTCCACATGGTTCACTTGCTTAGAATTTATTCGGACAAAAAAAAAAAAAGCAGTATCATTTTACTACCCTGATGAAGCATCACTGATCGGCACCAGCTTCAAATCACCCACAGATACATAATTGCCTCGGCAGTCTTAGCCAATTAATATCACATTTTTACAAAATTAAAGTATTTAAACGGTACTTCATGCAGAGGACTGTTAAAAACACAGCACATTTTATTTTTAACAGTTACCATAGGAAACTGTTACAATGGACGACAGAAATACATAAACTAATTAACATGGTATTTATTCCATCTCAGTACAGTCAGGCAAAGCACATGGAAGACGCGTGCACTGAGGCTATCTTATCACTTCCAACAGGAGGTGAAATAGACTCAAGGTTCATCCACGTGCACTGGGGAACTGAAAACTCCGACTCTCTCCAGAATCTTGGCACGGGGATGTGGGGATACCTTAGATAGCGTTTGTGAGTCCTATCCCCTCCACTCGAATTTGCTGCACTCCCGTTCCTCCCGGGACCTCATCCTTTCCTGTTGCCTTTACATTAAGGACTGATTTGGGGGCAATGACATGGGGATGCACCACAACCAGATGAAACAGGTAACCAGTAAAGGATGTGTTCCTTCCTCTCCAGGCTGTGTTCTCGATGCCCAGAAGGCTCTTCGAAGCCTGCTGTGGGATTTATCGCACAGCTGCTTCCTTGTGACTCCGCGATTTCTCTTTCTTACGCTGCCTCTCCTTCCCGTCAACCGTTCGTTTCTGATGGCCACTCAGAACGTTTTCCAAATAAAAAAATATCAAATTGTCCCTTTGAAAAGCATGGTTTCTTCCTCAGGAAATAGGGTCCAATAGTGCACAATGCACAGTCTGTACTAAACCTGCACGCTATCAGTGTATATAGTTGGTTTTTTATGTTTCCGGAAAGGGGGTGATGAGATGAACTATAGAGAAAGAAGAAACTTGCAATGAGAAATTATCTAGGAAAATTAAGGCAAGGTAAGTTGCTTGCGTAAACATGCTCTTTTTTTGTAACTACTTACTGATGGTAACTTTCTAATGAAAATATATCAAGCTTTGTATAAAATTCTATTTACAAATACTAGTTACGTAATATATGAGTCAGCACATTTTGAATTATAAAACATGCATTTTGGAAAAGTTATCATAGAATGAGTGTTTTTTTAAAATTACTTGACATTTAAATTTCCTGAAGTGTTTTGTAAAACACTTTTTGCTTCACGCAGTTTTCCAATGTCATGTAAAATTTCTTATTAGTTGAAATATTCAAGAGGTAGTAATTTCCAAAGTGCTATAAAAGTTCACACTTTAAAGTGAAGCTCTCACATTATCTATATCTATATCTATATCTATATCTGTATCTATATCTATATCTATATATATAGATAGAGAGAGAGAGAGAGAGAGGGAGAGAGAGAGAGAGAGGGAGAGAGAGAGAGAGAGTGTACTGGGGATCAAACTCAGAACCTTGCACTTATCAGGCAAGTGCTTGAACCACTGAGCTAAATCCCTGCCCCCCCCATTACATTTCCAGTATATTAAAATATATCATTTAATGTCTACTGTCACCTAGGTACAAACCGAGACGTATGGGGGTGCTGCAGCTGGGAGGCAAAGGTTTGATCAGTTAAACAATAGTGATCACAAGTGTCTGAACTCAGGAGCAACTGAAACAGAAAAAGCAGAGCATGCTAGGAATAGTTTAGGAATAGAACTGACAGAGTGAACCATGAGAGAGAAGAAAAGATAACTCAAGTACTTAGCTAACAAGGAATATTAAAGTTCTAGGCTTGCAGAATGAACAGAGCTCACCTAAGCAAAGCTTTGATTGGAAGTTGTCCAACTTGCTAATATAATTTCCATTAAAGCGCCCATAGGAAGTACTGAATGACCTCAGCCTAAGGACTGCAAACCAAGCTACCTACTGGTTTCTAGGGACCTATGAAAAAGTAGCATCACTCAGGGACAAAAGCTGACTTCCAAGCTAGCAGGAGACCGCATTGTGGTATAGAGCTTTCTCTCATACTTTTAGGAGCATTGTCAGCAGGATTAGTGAAAGAAAGTGCAAAAACTACTTCTAATCTGTGAATGCATATGCGTTATCCAAGGTACCAATCATAAAAATAGGCCAGATGTAAATAAGGGCAAAAGTCAGCAATTATTTAAAAAGAATTTTCAGACTTGAGCCCTATGGCTACACAAATCTGGTTGTATTTGAAATTAAATCTATAAAAAAAGTATTGTGACAAGAACAAACAACCACAGTGAAAAATCAGAAGATAGTGGTATGAGACAAGATACTCATGTATTTAATATGTGTGACTGTGTCTACTCACATTATATTGTTTATGACATGTTATTCTTGTCAATTCAGAGACTCTGTAACATGAAAGCGATACAGAATGATATACTGGGTAAAATATTTTTTGTAAATATACACACATTCATCACACCACTCACACTCAGTTACTCCTAAAAACATGAACAAACCATGGACACAAAGAAGAGCTAAACACATTTCTGTGTCCTAAAATATACATATTGTGATAGTATGATAATTATTAGTAATATTTTGGCATAAATGACATTTAATGTTGGCTATAGATTATCTTCAATATTTGGTATACTCTGTCAAGGTTTTAGACATCATATGGCATATGATAGTTATAAAAAATTTGATAAAACCCACCGTAAAACTGAAATACATTACTTTTATTTGCAAAAGTGTCATCAAACTATTTGAAATGCTTTAGGGAAATTAAAAAAGGTTTTAAAAGTAGCACTGCAAATAAAAATCTGTGAAGTTGTTATTTAAAATTGGAAGGATTATGAAATTCAAATTACTACAGACTGAAATGTATGTTCTAAAATGTACATCATCAGAGCTTTATGGTACTCATTTAAAATTCCAAATCTCTGGGTGGCTGAGGCAGGAAAATCACTTGTTTGAGGCTAGCCAGGAGAAGTTTTCTATACTCTGTATCAAAACAAAGAATGCAAGTGGATGGGGAATGTAGCTCAGTATAAAGTCTCTCAGTTCAATTCCCGGTAAGCAATAAAAATGATGATTGTGTACTTCAAAATTTAGGCATAAATTTTGTATCATAAATTTAAAAACTGGAAAACATTATTTGAAAAAGGTATGAAGTTATAATCTACCAGTGATTATACATTATAACTTACCAGTGATGATACAGCCAGCAACTCCACCTCAGCCTCCTGAATGAGAAGATTTCAGGTATACCACACCACACCCAGGTTTGAGAGCAATGTTTTTAAAAGTGGAAGATCTTTAAACATCTCCCATTAGCCAGATTTCCATATTATAACGGAAGAAACTCAAGAAAAGTAAGGTTGGATTTTTTCTATTTACAGAGCAGAAATTTGCTGAGTGACCCAGGGGTGCATTTCAGGGTCTGGTGCAGAGGTATGTGCTTCAATCCTGTACTCCTGTACCCACACCTGAAGTCTTGTTCATTCTCATAACAACTTACTTTATGATACAAACATTTGTCATAAAATAACTATGCTATATGCTTTTAGACAATAAAATCTATTTGAAATGATTAAAAAGGGGGTTTTACTATCTTGAAATTAGCTCTGTGATATATATTATTCCTACATTCTGTTATAGCACCAAAGTGTGGTATTTGTTTCCTGTTTTCATTATCCATATTACCATAAGAAGTCATTAAATATGTATATATGAGATTAGCAACAATTTTAAAACACTCTAAATAGGTACACCTAGTTACACAGAGTCTATAAAAATATGGAGGAACAAAGAACAAAATAAAAATAACCATAGCTCCAAGTGATCTGTGGCAAAATTAATTTAAGACATCCTTGATAAGCCAGGTATGGTGGCACATACCTACAATCATAGCACCGGGAAGGCTGAGGGAGGAGCTTCATCCCAAATTCAGAGTCAAACTATACTACAGAAAGCAAGAAGACCCTGTTCCAAAAACAGTTTTAATTATTTTGTTATTGTTATTTATGATCCTCTTTTCCATTGCCTCTAAAATTGCCATGTTGTTTATATTTATAACAAGTCTGAATTTGAACTAGTCAAATGTCAGCTATTTAATAGAAACATGTAACTACTCAATTGTTATTCTGGAAAATTCAGTTCTAGAAAGTGAGCTATAGTCACAAAAGAAGAAATAAACCATTTGTTAAACAAAAATTGGCACTAAGGAATATTTAAAATCACTTCTAGGGGCAACCACAATTATAAAGTAAAGTATTTAAAATTATAGTGCATTGTCTTTTAATAAATGAACAAAATGTAGGTCTACTGGGAACCCAGCCAAGAGTCCCAATTGTCAATATCGAAAACTCAGCCAAGAGTCTCGATTGTCAGTATCAGGAATGTGACAAGAAAAATAAAAGATGAGACAAGTATCATATTACAACAACGGCTGGGACGCCAATGTCTCTGAATCCATTTGGGAGTAGGAACCCCCTGTTCCCAAAGCAGCTGCTATTTACTTGCAGTATCCAGTCATAGGTGCAGCTAGCAAATGGATTGCAATTCATCCAAAGACACCTACTCCAGAGGGTGCAGATAATCTTATGTTTGAAGTATCTTAACCCAAGTATAATCCTGTGGTGATTTAAGAAGGCGTAGATGATCTAATGGTAGGAAGAGACAATGGGAAATCCCAGAGGAGTGGTACCAACAATCCCAGTCCTTCCTTTCATCCCACCAGGAAACATGCAAAACCAGTCACCGTGAATTTGTGGCCCCCAACATAGATCTAGCATAAATGAAAATTAAGTGCCTTAACATTATTTGATTTTGAATTAGTTTTCAGTAATAATGGACATATATTACTAATTAATTGGAGAAATTTTTGCAGTGTGAAAAGTCAAATAGAATATTTAAGCAATAATACACATGCTAAAAATATAAGAAGAGATTAAAAACCTCAGGTGGTAAATTTGTTTCTGAATACAAATCTTCAGGAACATCATTTGATAATTTATAAATCTACTTAGGTGAAATTGCTAGTGATGGTGTGTGAAATAAATTCAGTTTATGCCACAAAGTACAATGAATTAGTTTATTTCATGGTCATTATAGGTATACCATAAAGATAATGAAAACATAATTTTTATTGTTCAGTCAGAAATCACTTTTATTACTCCTGATTGATAGTGACAATAACTATCAAATATTATCATCTGATGACTATCTCTGGCTAGTGCTCTGAAATTTACTTTGTACTGGGATTTGAAATATATGTGCATTGCCAGGGATTTAGCTCAGTGGCATAAGTGCCTGCCTGGCAAGCATGAGGTTATGAGTTCGATCCCAACACCATAAAAAAAAAAAGGTGTGTGTGTGTGTACATTAAATGCAACTTTAAGGAAGTCAGAGAATAACAGACCAAAACTGTGACTGGAGGAGCATTGGAGGAAGAAGGCAAGTCCTTAAGATTAGTATCATCATGGCCAAATTTACCTACTTCCCTAAGGGATGAATGGAAACCTGAGATTACACTGTGATTGGTAACACCTAGTCCATTAAATCCAGATATGCATCTTTACCGTGTTGGGCAACTGGAACCCCTGCACCTATCCCATTCCTAAAACCTTCCTGTTTTAGAAGTCATAGATAAACCAGTGTTAATGATGTCAGCCTTGTACTCTGAGCTTCGAGGAAGTAAATGAAATCTATAAACTTCAGAATTGTGGCAGAAGAAACATCTGAAGAAGACCAGCCCTCAATGTCACAATGACTAGACTCGCATACTTCATCAGGCATAAGTAGAATTTGATAATACCAATAATTAGTATACTCAGTGTGTCAAACATCTGGGTAGGTGACCAGAATATCCAGACCTGTCCTTTCCCAAAAGTGCCTTTGTTCTTTCCATATACCCTTGCTACATGACCTGCTTCTCACACAGCCCTTTCAGGGGCCCAATGCCTGATATCCCAGGGTGTGGGAGCCTTCCAGACCCCACAACTCTTGCATTCCTTTTGTACATAAAACCAGCATCACACAGATGATGCCAGAGTCTGTCAGCAAGTGGAGCTGAAACTTTGCCGTTAGATTCAGAGGCCTCTGCGAGGTGTATGATGGAGCTTAGTGAATGGAATTCTTGTAAGTGAATTCCCCTTCCCAAGGCCATTGCCATTCTGGAGCACAGTGCCCTAGAGCTCTCTCCTCAAAGCAAGGCTTTCAACCTTGCAATTTGCAAGAACTTGTGACAAAGTTCTCCCCTGCTCCATCTTTGCAAGCTGGAACTTTTGTGAAACTTCTTAGAAAACTGAAAACTTTTAAAATATGCTGCTAGGTCTCTTGTTACAGATTCTCAAGATTGAACTAAAACTCCCATTATTATCCAAGTCACTACCTCAACATTAAACTCTCTTTAAAAAGAATTTGTCTCAGTTTAGTCAACTGTTCTTAATCTTGGTTTCCTATAATGTCTCAGGACAGGAGCAAAATGTAGACAAGTTTTTTGCCAAAGCATAACATATATGGCCTGCATTCAGTCTTATTCCTGACTGAAACACCCTAAGCTCTTTTTATCAGCTATATTTTTATCAGTACCCTGGACTTCTGAGCTCTGATCTGAAGCTCCCATCAAGCTCCACTCACAGAATTGTAGGTCAGCTTCTTGACTCAGCATCTCCCAACTTTGCCAAGTCAGCTACAAAGACTTCTGAGCCACACTGCCAAGGAGTGTCACAGAAATGACCCCATGTCTCTGTTACTAAAACCTATTTTAGTCATTTTAACTAAATGTCTAAGAAACGTAACACCTACATCCACAAGTTAAAGAAGAAAATGTTTATTTTGGGAAACACTTTGTAGAGGTTCAGCCCATGGTAGCTGGATCCAAGGTAGGGCTACATCTGAGGAGAAAGAGTTCATGGCGTGACAGACAGAAAAGAGCACCTCTCAAGGGAGGAGGAGGGATATATATACACACATATGTCCAAGCCACACCCACGATGCCCCATCTCTACTAACCAGGCTCCACCTCCCAACATCTCAGCCAGTTAAACCCATCAGTGGGCTAATCAAATATTGGACACCCAGGATCCAGTCCCCTCCCCAAAAGCCTCAAACATGAGCATGTGAGTTTTTGGTGACCATTAGATATAAGCTATAACATTACTTTACTTGTAAACTAACTAAAACAATTCTTACATCATAATAATTTGAACAAGAATTTAAAAAAAAAACTATTTTGCACCCTTTGAAAAAATGCTAAATTTCAATTAGAATGACACATAACAATATGCATGATTTCCCTCACCAGTTACGGAGTGTTGATTATATTAAGAAGCCAGATAGACTCTTCACATGAATAATGAATTGAAAATTTCAGATTATTTCTTTAGTTTCACTTAGGTGTATGATGTTATTCTGAATATATGACAGTATCTTCAAACCTTCAACTGTTACCCAGTGTATTGATAGTTTATCGAGTTTGAAAAGAAAATTAAAAAAAATTATTTCCATAGCTGAGTCAGAATGGAGTTTCCTTCAAAAAACTAAAAGTAGAAATTCCATAAAAAGCAAAGATTCCCCTTCTAGGTGGTTCCCCAAAGAGGTGAAGACATCATATTACAGTGGTACATGCATGGTTGTGTTTATAAACCTTAGATGTAGCCTATGTCTAGTCACAGATGAATGAATAAACAAAATGGTATTTATACACAAAGGAGGACTACTCTGCCATAAAGAAGGATAAACGTGAATCATTTGTAGGGAAATGCATGCACTTTTACACCATGATGCTGTTTAATAAATCAAATGTCGAATGTTAAATGTTGCATGTTTCATGTGAGAAACAAAAAGTACAAATAAATTGGAGAAAAAAAAGTGATAGCACGTGCTAGAGATTCCTTTTAGAGATTTTTCTAAGTTTTTGTTGTCCTGAAAAAGGAATTGATCAAAGCAAACAAAAATGATAGCAAGGATTTACATTTCCAAGCAATAAGAAAAACAATATGCTCTGCAGATCAAGTGCAAGACTTGGTTAGAAAAGGGCACAGGAGCAGGGAGCCATGTAGTGGTACCTTTTGTATCTCCCACGCCTCAGGCAGACATCAGATCCTGGCTGTGCTATGAAGAACCTGCTTGATTTTTCATCAGAAAAAGCTCTCTAGCCCAGGTGCAGGCATGGATGTGTGAGTCCTGGGTCTCTGTGCCTGACAGGTGGCACCCACTTGCCCAGCTGGTCTATCACCCCTGACTGACCAGCCTCATAAGGAGATACATTTTTTGAACAGTAAGATATATTTTGCAAAAGGGTAGGGGACCAGGAGATGGAGGAATCCCTTCCCTCAACAGGAAAGGGAAGGGAATTGAAAAAAATTTAAATGTGCATGTATCAACTATTACATACATGTATCAACTCCCCACAGTGAATGTCACCGTTATGTATTGAAAGCATGTACTAATAAAAATGTAGTAATAAAAATATTTAAAATCTGAATCATTAAGCCAATCTTTTATGTATGTTAAGTGTAACCATTAGGTGAGAAAGATGGAAACCATTTTAAAAGCTTTTCATGACTTATGAGAACAAGATTTAATTATTGAATTTTTATGTAATGAATTTCTACTTCTAATGATGATGGATATCACCTGCTTGGGGTGACTGATAAACTCCAAATAAATGGAAAAGTCATCATTTCAAACACAACAACAACAACTAAGGAAGCAGCTGAGAAATCAGGAACGATACATCAAGGTAATGAGGCAGAGTGAACCTGTAATCTGGACCCACCTTGGCCCCAAGGTCCCTCCTCAATCAGAAATGTGACATCGAATGAGTAGGAGCTACCTTTTTTCACAGATTTAGAAATAAAGTGGTTTCAGCTATAATGGAGCCTGATACAAAACACCTGATGGAACTTGGCCAGAATCCTCTGCAGATCACTGGCAGCTAAGTGACCCCATCCCACTCCAGGTCAGCGAGGTGCTGTCTTGCAGCACCTCAGATCTCCGTATGCCTGAGTCCAACCCAGCCTTGAAGTCCCCAGCAAAACCTCTGGATGGGAGTTCTGGTCCCCTTGTAACTCTGTGTCCCTTCAGTGGACAGCAACCAGTAGTAAGCAGACCAAGAAAGAAAAGGTGGGCAGACATGGCTGACAGGGGCATCCATCGGGAGACTTTCCTGGGGGACAGACAGGGTGCATATGTGACTGAGGCTCCATGTCACCATCACATTGTGTGCTTCCCCATTCATTAAACACGCAAGCTGAGATTTAGCTTATAAGGATTTCCAGATGTCGACTGCGCAGCAAGGCATTCCGTGTGGCAAGCCTGCTGCGAGTACACACAAGCTCAGCAACGCTGTGGGTAATAAGGTAAATAGAATCCTTCCAGAAATGCTGAATGATGATGCCCTTGAGTGACACAGTGGCTGTAGCCATCAGTAAAGAATGAGCAAAGACGTGTGCCAGGAAAATTTGTTTACGGAAAGAGAAAGGGAACCAGACATAACTGCAGGGCACATTTTACCAAAACTTTAAATTAAAATTGTTTGGAAATTAAATGGCATTCTCCATTTTTAATGAGTATTCTGTTATATATCTGTAAATGACTTAGGTAGATCGAATTAATACAGCCCTTCCTGTCTTTTCATAGTAAATTCTGCTAGTGCAAGAATATTGTCTACAGAACATCCACAGTATAGTTCCATAGCCATTTTAGGTTAGTGCATAATAAGAGAAATGAGTCTAGTTTTATTCTTTGGCATGGGGAAATCCAAATTTTCCAGTGTCATTTATTAAAGAAGCTATCTTTCTTCCAGTGAATGTTTGACCCCTTTGTCAAGGATAATGTGGCTGAGTGTATTTGGAGTTGTGTCTTCATCTTTTAGTCTATCCCACTGATCTTCAGGTCTGTGTTTTATCCAGTACCATGCTGTTTCTATCACAGTAGCTTTGCAGTATAATTTCAAGTCAGGGATTGTGATACTTCTGAACTTTCTTTGCTGCCCAGAAATGGCTTTACTCTTCTAGGTCTCTTCAGATTCTAAATAAATTTTAGGATTTTTTCTCTAATTCTGTGAGGGATGCTATTGGGATTTTGATTGAGATTGCATTAAATCTATATAAAGCTCATTGGATCTGCCTAAAAAATTAGAAACATCATACCACAACAATGTATGCACACCCATGTTTATAGCAACAGAGTTTGTAATGGCTAAATATTAGAAATATTAGAAACAGCCCAAATATCCATCAATCAGTGAATGGATAAAGAATATATGCTATTTATTTTTTTGTTTGTGTGTCTATACAGAGAAGGCTAATTTACCTAGACATTTCTAGGTTAATGATTGAAAATTTAGATCATACCCTTAAGTGAAATAAGTAACACACATGTATAAGCATCACATTGTCTTTTGAGTGAGAAACAAAAAACATAAAATATATACTAGATTCAACTATGTAATAGATACTGGGTAATGTGAGGGAAATGTTCCAATTTTGTCAGAGATAGAGCTCAGTGGCCCATCTGCCTGGCAAACACAAGGTCTGAATTCCATTCCCAGTATGAAAAGAAAGAAAAGAAAGGAATAGAGAAAAGAAAAGAAAAGAAAAGAAAAGAAAAGAAAAGAAAAAAAAGAAAAGAAAAGAAAAAAAAGAGAAAAGAAAGGAAGAAAAAGAAAAGAAAGAGTTGAAATTGAAAGGGGAACTATGAAGGGGTAGGGAAAAAGGAAGGGAGGGAAAAGAAAAAATGAGAAAAGAAGGAAAAAATGGAAACAATTTTTTCTAAATTAGGAGGAGCAGGGGGTTGAAAGGAAGATAGAGGAATGAAAAAAACCATCAAGACATATCATGTACAAGTACAAAGTCCTATGATGAATTCCACAAAGTGAGGATTTATAAAAACATATTTTTAATTGTCCTAAAATTTTAAAATGTACCAATAAACTTAATTAATTAAAAAAGTATACTTGCTTCCTTAGGCATAAAACCGAGTTTGCTTCTAAACAAGGTTCAGAAAGACTGTTTTGCATGGGGTGAGGTGCATTGAGAAACAGGGCTACATTAGCATGAATTTGAGATTCATGAAGAAAAACATGAATTGTATTATGGGGTCCAAACTGGCAGAATGACATTAACGAGAGACACATAGAGCTTGGAGTCAGATACACATGCTTTCTTTCCCTTTGTATTTTCATGAAGTATTGTGGTGGCTCATAAAGCTCTAGTTACCATTATATAATGATTAACCTATTTAAAAAATCTTACTTTCAATTTTTCATAATTACAAAAATGATAAATGGAGAAAACTGTCATAGTTTATAACCTATTTTAGTAAGGGAGCACCTATTTATAGTTTAGCTTCAATTTAGCTTCCCAGAATTTATAATAATCACAAAATATTAAAAGATACCCCATTTCTTTAAGCAAATTCTAAATATGGTGTCAGGGTAGATAGTTGTGAAATAGTTCTTCAAAGTTTTAATGTTGCAACTTATTTATTGATTTAATTTATTTACTTTTTTTTTTTTTTTTGTACCAGGAATCAAACTCATGATCTCGTGCTTGTCAGGCAGGTGTTTATTGCACTGAGCCAAATTCCTGGGCCAATGTTGTAATTATTATTAGTAGATAACACTAGCATTTTTGCAAGTTAAAATAAAAGGTGGTACTCCTCCAGAGAGGATGTGAGAGACTTAGCGGTAGAAAAACAACCAGAAAATAAGTATAATAATATTTGTTTTCCATATTCATAAAAATAAATTATATTCATTTTGTTTTCAACTTTTAAAAAAACAGACCTATTATTTTCTCCTCTTATTTGGAATGTAAAGGACAGAAGCTAATAATTAGTAGCTGTCACCCTTTTAACACACTCATTTATTTGTCTGATTCTATAGTATAATTTGACTAGAGATTTCCACATAATACAAATTATGTGTCCTTGATACAATCTCACTGAAAATTCTGAACATTATTTTAAAATTTTAGGACAATTAAAAATATGTCTTTATAAATCCTTACTTTGTGGAATTCACTGAGAGCCCCTGAGATTAATTATACGTTGCTTGCACCTACCCAGTTTGGTACTCACTTACCAATCACACTGCCTATCCTCTACTATTAGATTTTAAATTTCCTAACACTAAAACCACCTCTGAGATCTCTGTCTTTGCCCTGCAATCAGTAACTTCCCTGAACCCCTGACTTCTTACTGTCTTTCCCAGCATAAGCCTATGGTTTGCACCTGGGTCCTAGCAACGGGCTAGAAGGTCACAGTTTCCTTCTGTCCTCCTCCTCCTAATTCCTTGCTGCAGGGTTCTTCAGCAATGAATTATTAGGCTGAATCGGATTTCACTGAGAGGCTTTGTAAAGACACATAGTTCACTGGTAGGAAAGAAATACAAAGAGCAATCAATCGCTTATTTCTGATCCTAAGACTGGTTTCTTCTACTGCAGAGACATTTCCAGTGCACTTAATTTCATAGTTTTGAAGCCTCTACTTTTCCATTCTATTTCTTTGCCTTTTATTTTTTCTCCAAAAACTAAATTCCTAACAACACTTCTTAGAGCTCTTTTTATTTATCTACCTATCTGTCTGTCTATCTATCTGTCTATCTATTTTCCACATTTTCATCTAGGTGAGACTATTCCACACTATAAAAGTTAGAAAATAACCATTAAAAGTGAAAACAGAATTAGAATAATGTTTAACAATTGGAAGAGAGGATCACATTATATGCACATAGCATAAATATTACATTATATGCACACAGGATATATAAGAATACTCAAAAGATATACCAGAAACAAAATTCAAACAGTAAAACACACATTAATGACCCATTTCTAAAAATATTGCCAAGTAAAGAAATCCTACATAGATAAGGATGTATTTAATTTTATTTTTTAAGATTCTTCTTTGCCAAAGTTGCAGCCATAAGGGAGAAAGCAGCTGTAATATAAAATTAGGTCTATTCTAATAGGGAGGATGAACTGTTGATCTAAGATAGATGACTTCTCAAAGATCAGGTGGGAAAGAACTTTTCTTTTGCAGGAAGAATAAACAAGGCTGGAAATAACTAGGTACGGGAAAGTGGGATAAGCAAATGGTGTGAAAGGACAGCTGATCAGGAGATGCTTCTCCCTGCGGCCAGTGACATTTCAGAAAAGTCAAGTAAGAAAGGTGAACATACATTTTTTTTTCATAAAGTCCTTGCTGAAGCCTAAATCTCTAACACTTATTCCGATTCTATCTTCCAGTAGAGTCAGTTTCCACTTTAATACTTAGGTCTTTGATCCATTTCAATTTTAATTTAGTGTGAGATAAGAGATGTGGATCTAGATGGAATCTTGGGCAAATGAAAAGGCAATTTGTCCAGCACCACATATCAAGTAAAATAAATCATATGCACATGTTTAATTATTGCATTGTTTCACTGTTGTGAGAAACTGAAAGTGTAAATGAGAATCAAAGTACACAGCAGATAGTGAGAAATGGGAAAAATTGCTCAAATGAGAAAGGCTGAAAGGGAGGACAGAGACATAAAAGAAGGAAAGGTAAAAAGAGAAGGAAAAAGGGAAACAAAGCTTTTGTAAATAAGTGGGGGAAGAGGCTGGAGGAGGGAAATGGGAAAAAAAGAAACAAGTTACATCATGTACAGGTACAAATTCCCTATGGTCAACGTGATCATTATATATATCTAAAACGTATCAATAAATGAAGAAAAAAGATGTGTTATGTATACATACCAACACCCAACAGTAAGAATAATTACTAAGTATTGCAAACATGTACCAATAAAATAAATATGCAAATCAATTTAAAAATTCAAAAAAAATAGTGGAAGGAAAAAGACATCACCCATAGAGACAAATGCAAAGTCCTGTGAGTAAAATTTGTCAATAATTTACAAATAAGTAACAGATACTACCAATGCGATGGCCTAGAGACATTGTGAGCATCGTATAGCAGAATTTCAGGGGCTTGCCTGATTCTACAGGCTGATTATTTTAGATTGCTTAACTATTTTAATTTTCTAAAAGAGTGTAAGATCGAGTTGGGGAAGACTTATAACCGTGCAAGTGTTGCATGTCTATAGTCATAAAAATGATTTTTCTTCATTGAAATGAAAATAAATTTTGTGGGCTGGAGATTTAGCTCAGTGACATAAGTGCCTGCCTGGCAAGTGTTAGGTTGTGAGTTCAATCCCCAGTACCAATAAATAAATACATAAATAAATAAATAGGAAAATAAATTTTGCTCAGTGCAGAATAATTCTCTCCGTGTTAAACTCTTATTTGAATTTGTTTATACTTCTATCACTAATAAGTGAGTTAAACAAAATGATTGAAAATCATACATTTTTTTAGTATACATAATGATCAGAGAAAACTTTAGAGTTTAAAAAAGCAAAAGAGTTTAAAGGAGGTCATAACTATGTAAAGTAATATAAGACTAAAATGAATCAATCCCAATGCCTGTGTCTACAGAGTAAGCTTTCATTGGCACCGACTCCTGCATAATTATTTAACCTCAGAGTCAGCACTGAACCTTTCCTAGTAGGCAGGAATAGATTTTGCTTTTGTTTAACTTGATACTCTTTCATGGCTATTGTTCCAAAAATCTTTTGTAATTGTTTCTTTCAGTCTTGCCATAAATATGTTGCTTATCTTGATTTAGCAATTTTATTCAGAATTGGTTATATTATTTCCTTGTTTGTAGGACATACATTTACAATATTACCTTGGTGTTTAATAAAGTAAATTTTAATTTTGTCTATGTTTATTATAAATCTTTGGTTCTAAATCATTATTTTACTCTTTATCCCAATTTTTTCTTTGACAATAGCTGAAAGTTTACTTAAATTGACTTCATATTTTAAAAATAATTTTATTGTCATATGATGTTATCCACTCAAATTAAATTCCATAACATCAATTTTAAAAATAAGCATGTATAAAAATTTTAGCCAGTAACCACATACTAACTGAAAATTGTATGGTATTCCAAACCCCTATTGCCAAAAAAACCACTGTTTTATTTTAAAGTTTAGAGGTAATTTTTTCTCCTTAAATTCTTTCATTTTTCATAAAATATGAAAAGGGTAATAGAAAGTCACTTTTCCAATGTGTATTTCCAGTGAAATATGATTTTTCCAACAATTAATGTCTTAGGTAAAATTAGATCTAATGCCCAATCTTTTTAGTTGTTATGAACAAAACAAAATTTTTCCCTGTAGAAACTCAAAATTATTAATAGGTGATTTATCTTGCAAGTATCAATTATTTTAAATTATTCTTTGAAAGAAGACCTTTGAAAATATATATTGTGTTTAGGATAATGTATTGTATTACATAAAAATTACTATTAAATTTTTTATTAAAATGACACTATGGACTTTTTTTCAGTTCAGTCCACACAGATGACCTCCAACTGGGTGAATCAGTTGCATGTAATCACATATTTAAAAGTTTTGATGGCTTTCTTTTACTTTTTTCTGTGCATGATGTTTTTACTCTATAAATAGAAGGTATTTTGTGCTATTTTGAGCCAAGGTGCAACTCTTAAATTGTAACGTATCCATTATAAAATTAAAATCTACAAAATACAGTTAAATGTATGTAAAGAAAATAATTTTGGTAACACTCCATGTGTCCTCATGAAGGAACCACTTGTACGTGATACTAGCATAATGTATTATGTACAACCTTGAACAACATCTACATTACAAACCAAGGTCCTACATCAGCCATGAATGAATTGAATGCATAATCGAGGTGTCCTATGTGCATGTCTGAATCTTCCTATTCTGCATACCCAGTATGTGCTACTGTGCACACACACACACACACACACACACACACAAGGGAAAAACAAATTCTCTTTCAGCCCTGTCAGTAGTCTTTCTATCTTTCAGTGCTAGGTGAAAAAGTTTGATTCAGTGTTCACACTGAAATGTTTGATGTTTAACCCAAAAACTAAGTCCTCCGTAACATACCCTTCACACCCTTAACTCCAGTTGTGACTGTGAAACGTGGATGAATTATTGTGTTTGTCTAGCAGCTAACCAAATGACAACACAAAGTGTGTGAGCAAACCCAAGACACCCGTGTGGGCAAGGCTCTACTCACGTAGGGGGCTGAAGCACGTGCAGAGTTCCGTGGGGTCTGAGATGGCACTGCCTTTGCATCCCGGGGATGAACTGACTCAAGACAAACACTTTGCATATAATTGGACTGAGAGATTCCTTTTGCTAGAAACACAGAAGCACTTTGCCGATTTCCACTTGGCAAAACATACCTAATATAAGAATTAAAATGTAGTATGCACCTCCTTATGGAACAAAACATAATTAAGCAGAATAATACAAATATAAAATAATTCAAAAGTAAAACAGCAAACTGATCATTTTCTAATTGTGTAATTGAATGATCTAATTTTATGTGTAACAAGTGTAACTGTTTGAAATAGAATTTTATTATAAAACTGGTCAATTAGTGAACGACGATACACATTGGAAAGCTTTTATTCAAAATGTTTGGGACCAAAAGCATTTCAGATTCTGGTTTTTTTGTTCTTTTTAACTTCAGAGTTTGGAACATATGCATGAACATAATGAGTTACCTCGGGAATTGTACAGAATTCAATTGCAAAAAAAATTCACATTTCACACACACCTTCTACCCATAGGCTGAAGGTAATGTTCACATAATAATTTTCAGTAATTTTGTGAAGGTGTACCTTGAAATTTCAGAAAACAAAGATCTCACCACTTAGAAATCATTCCCTCTCACTCATTTACACCTAAGTATGAACAGTAAAGTAATATGTTATACCATTAATACAGTGAAACACATGCTCAGGATAATGAGGCAGCACAGTGGTGTTGCAGCAGTGCAGAGGACAGTCTTCAGTGACTACATATGGTATCTTACATGTCTCTCTGTACCTTTAGTACCTCACACAATTTTCTGTTCACCATCATCTTCATCATCTCTGTTCTTGTGGTCACCTTCTGTCAGCACCTGATTATTTCACCACTGGACAGTGAATAACCAACTGCAGCCTCACTGAGGATGTTAAAATCTTCAGTATCTGTGTCTTCCAGTTCACTAAGGCAATCTGAAGATGTGGTTTTCCCATCTAAAGTGGCCAGCTTTTTTTCTTACTTGATCAACAGAATCCAACAAAGTTATCACTTTACTAATCCACCTCACTGGACATAGTTCAGGCCAGAACTTACACCAGGAAGGTACGTGGGTGCTCTATTCCTTATTTCCCAAGCTCAGACAACAGCATCTATAGCATGCTTTGTGGTGAGCTGCTTTAGAAAAACTTTCACATGCATGCTTTTCGCCAGCCCGCTAGCATGCTATTCAAGATAATGGTTTTATGTTGATTCTTCATGGAACTAAGGATACTCTGATCACTCAAAAGACTCTGTGTCGTCTCACTCGGAGAAAATTACATGACAGAGACATTGTTTTTTGGTGTGAATTTCACTAGGAGAGTGAGTGAGCAGAAATAACATTATGCAGGCCATCCCCCAGCCCCGCTTCCCTGCACTGAGCACGAGCCCCCGTGCAGACCTTTGTGCAAACAATCAGAAAAAATGTTCCTGATGACCCAGGACATTTGTTAATGTGAAAATCATCAGGTAAGACTCTGCTCTTTTAAAACAGTCAAGACACATTTTTTTGTAATTGTTTTCATCACAGAAAATTTACATTTACATGTGTCTGCCGAACTGGCACAACCAACACTTTTTCTCTTTGACTTCTTACTTAATTTCTGTAAGAGCTGACCATTTACTATAGTTCAGATCTTTCTGGGCAGAAAAAAAATTGCAACTATAGTGATGTTTCATTACTATTGTAGACTTAGTTTTGCATTTGATTTTCAACAGCAATGATCTTTGTGATCTTGATAGTGAGTTTTTCTGCTGCTTTGTGAGCTAGACATACTTTGTCACTGAAAATTTTAAAACTGCGATGTCACATGTTTTTGAAAAATTTTGCAATTGTCCTATGGAATATTCACAGTTTCCTTTAATTTCTAGCTCTTTGTGATGGCCATTTCATGATCAGCAGACCATTAATCCACAAGGGTACTCGCTTATGCTGATGAATTTGTTCTTTCAATACATGATCCAGGTCTTCATGTTGAGATTTATGCACTGTTTTTCTAGTTTTGTTAACTTGTAGTTATTATTTTAAGCACAGAAATTCAGTGGTATGTTTTCTTTCTTCAAACCATGTCTTGCTCATTTCAACACTATATTCTTTGGTAAGAAAACTTCTACATTTTCCTTCTGTCTCCAACAGTTTGTTTTTCTGTGCTAAACATTAAATCTTTTTCTTTTTCTTGTCACTGTTGTGCATAGCGGCAGCTGCACTCCTTTTTGATGTTTTCAACAATAGATTTACAATACAAAGCAGACGTTAAGAAACATAAGAAACAAAGAGAAGGACCAAGCAATTCCAGTGTGTGCATCTTAGCCCCTGAGGACATCCTGGGCAAACCTCCACTGACTCTTCTACCTGCAGAGTTAACCTTCATGACATTTGCAGGGTGGGTGTGCCTCTGAGAGGGATCTCAAGCAAGCTCCAGAAAATAGATCCCAACTGATGACCTCCAGAGGTCATTTTGTTCTTGGGGACCTGGAATAACTTGTATTCTGTGCCTGCAGGTAGGTTATGACCTGTCAGGTGAGGCAAAGTGTGCAATTTTTTTATTTGTGGCATCATGGTGAACAAAGTTTAGTTTTGGTGGAACAAAGTTTAGCATTTCTGATTTTGAGTTTTCAGGAAAGCAGAGCCCATACAGAAAAGTAAGATTTGGAATGTAGTCAAGTCTTAGCAAGACCAAAATTCTCTCCTTTTATTATGCATCCAACATGGGGTTTCTACTGAAGGGTAATCTTCATGTTTCAAAATGTAATGATCACATACATATGAATTCTGTTGTTATCTCTAAACACAGTTTTTGTAAAATGTCATTAAAAATTCCTCCTTGGTAAAGAATATTAGGAACTTCAAAATTAAATTCTAACAGTTGTAAAAATTTTAGTCAAGTACAAATTTACAACTATATTGTGAAATATTTTGTAAATTATATCTGAGTCAAATACTAGTTAACATTGGCGAGATGCATGTGTCTTCTATTTTCAGCTGATTTTATGAAATACTTTTTTGTAGTATTTTTAAAACCAGGGGGGAATAAAGACTTGTTGGGATCTAGATGTAATCAGTGTTGAATTTTTGGCACAGTTGAGGGATAGAGACAGAGGCGAGGAAAAGCCTTTATCGCTGGCGTGGGAGGTCTCCCCTCAGAGATTGCAAGGACCCTCAAGGGAGGTAAAGATGGGGAGCTGCTTTTATGGGATTGGTATGGGGTGGAAACTGTGTGAGTGGACAGGTCATCATGTTAGGAAAGGACTGTAGGGCTTTAGGCGCATGCGCGAAAGGGAGACAGAAAATTTATTGTTTTGGGACCAGAAGAGGAGTGTGGGAGTTAGTAGAGGAGAGATAAGCTGTTTAGGAGTCGGCGCCAGGCTGGACCGGAGCCATGTAGAACAGCAGAGTCCTATATGAGCGGAACCCATAAATTAGATTTGTAGAAACAATTTTGAAATTAGAAACTGTCTGATCAAAACAGCTGAAGCTACTCAGATCTGGCTGGATGTTTAAACTAAGTAAAGGTAAGTACGCTCTTGTATATATTCCTATTTGTATCAATAGTGTTCCTAGTACGTCAGTTTCAACTGGATTTCAGTAAAATCTGCTTAAAGGTTCCACCTTCCTTTGTGTGTGGACGTGTCCCTAACTTTCTAGCTGATTAGACAATCGCATACTCTGTGTTTCTATGTTTCAAGGAAACTATGACCCTTTTTTACTGGTGGGCAATGAATATCAAGATGACATTTTTTTTTTTTTTTAATGTTAGCCGCTTAAAAAATGGTGTCTCTGAAAAGGAACCCTGAATCCTATCTCTACTTTGATCAGGAATACAATTTATATAGTAAATTGAAACATTGTTTTAGAAACTGTAATCAAGCTGTAGCTACAATTTTTATTAAATACATTATTATGTTTTGTGGCAGAGATCAGACAACTTCTAAGACAGCTTGAATCAATCCTTGATAAAAAATGAAAACACTATGCTCCTAGTTATTAAATTTTAAAAGGCAGATAACATTTTTGAAAAGAAATGTGTATTTAAAATTCAAACTAAGCTTCAAGATGAAAGATGCATTCAATATACTTCAGAGTAAGAAAGTTATAGATGACTTACTGTGATTTTGAAGTAAAAAGATTTATAATCAAGTCATTATCTTACTTTCAAATTTAATTTATCTTCTAAGAATAAAAATTGAATAATTACCAAATATATATTCATGAACAATTATGAGTGTTCATCAAATTTATTTACTAAAAATCAAATTTATTTACTAAAAAAAAGGGTCTTTCGTCTATAATAATATAGCATTTGTGGCACTATTTCAATCAATTCAGGCAATCTGATATCATACATTAGATAATCGATATATTTTAGTTGAAAAGTGCCTAAATTTGTGCTATTACGCATACGAGTGTTTATGTGTGCATGAAAGAGGATATATGCCTATATTAATTTAGTGTAACAATTTTTTCAGAAAAAAAGTGAAAACGAAAGTAGTAAAGAGATTGAAAATGTTGACAAATTTATGCAGCCTATAAGCACTTTTAGTTACTAAAATAGAATAAAAATGTCTACTAAATAAAAATAATACTAGTGAGTCTTAGTCTTGTGGTAACTATTTTAAATTATTTACTGATTATTTCTAAAAGACCATTGCTGTCTGCTATATAAAAATACATGGCCACATTGCCTTGGTTAACTAGCAGTACTTACATGCAGGCTAACCTTTTAGGTATTTGGCTTCAGTTAAAATAATTATTTTCTGAAATTATTTCATTCAGAATATGAGCATTAGATTTCTTGATTCCAGAAGCATGACATCATGTGAATATTTGTCTTTTAAGAATCAATTTGTGTTGAACAAATGTGACTTAGGTGAGGAGGTATAAGCTCTGGTTTCTGTAACCTAACTCAAGCACCGCCATTCTGTTCTGTATGCACCTTGGTCTTTGTCCTGAAACGAATTTTGTACCTCCCAAGTATCCCCTGCACAGCCCCCAGCCTTTGTTCCCCATAAATTCCTCAGCACTGCACTCTGACCCTAGGCAAACAACAGGATGTCAGCTGTCCTGGCACTCCAAGAATGCGCAGATGTGCTAATGAGCAAACCTTCCTGTAATAAAAAAATAATAAGCCTGTCTTTTGGGACAACTTGCCCTTTGCTCCCCCACACCTTTGTGGTTTTTCCCTTTATAAAACACCCCAAATCTTAGCCTATTTACACAGCAATGTAAATTCCACCTGCACTCTGTGTCACTGGGTAACAGCCTAAATAAAATGCCTTTTTTTCCTTCAAGACGTCTTAGCCTTTTATTTTTTCATAACTTTTGATCTTTGATTTTCAGAGTACAACAGTTTGATCCCTCCCCTTCGTTGGAACCCTCCTTCCTTCCTTCATTTTCTGCATTTCCTACAGGGTGTTTATAGCATCAACTGGAGAGCATAGCAGATTAGAAAGTATGTGCTATTTCCCAGGACATGGAGAGTTGGCATCATTATACTGGAATTTTGGCTTAATAAAGAAAGCAACTAGCCAGGGCCAGAAAACTTCTATTGGAAATCCATTCTTGTTCTTTTATCCCTTCTGAATCTGTGACTCCCTGAACAAGACTGATTAAAAATTAAAATAAGTTCCCCTTCACTACAGATGTGAATGTGTGTGTAAAGGCATGGAAATATGTTAATCTGAACTTCTTTTTGCTAAGCCAAGCACCCACTGAAGCCATAATATGGAGGCCAGGTTACACAGATGGCTATGAATTCTACAGCTCAGCGCTGCTTTGTAAACTTTCTCCCTTTGATTTCCTTGAGCATACACATCTGGTTAGATCAAATGCATGGCAGAAGATATTTGAAGGACTGTACATCAGAAAGGATTGGATCAAGGCACAGTTCATGAATATTACTAATGCTTTCAAGATTGAAATTTTCATTGAAGTCGATTCTACCTCAAATAACATAACTATTTTGGGCAGCAAACTTGTGTAATATTTGTTTGTATTGACAATAAAGCTGCATTTGACTGTGATTATGTTTTCAAACACTAGTTACATTATGATTGTTAATAACTAGAGTTACAACATATTTTATGCAAAATAAACACTATTTTTATTGATTAATGAATTTATTTATGTTTTCATACCAAGAAGGGAACTCAGGGCCTCGTCCTTGCCAAGTAGGCTCTGTGATGCTGAGCTACATCCCCAGCCCAAAGAAGCACTGTCTTAATGATGCATATCCACCTATATAAACGGACATGGTGGTCTGAGCTGTTACCATAATGCATTTGTCCACAAACATGGTTCATCATAAAATATGTTTAGTGCCAATCATTCTCTGCAAGTCCATTGAGTACATTTCTATTGGGCATTATGGTTTTTGGTTCAATAAAATAATAAAGCAAGACTTCAAGTACATTTGTGAATATCCACTTAAAGTTACCAGAATGACTTCTCTTGTTTCTTTTCATTAATTCCTGCTTGGTTCACTTATCCTTTAAACTGCATTAAATGTTTGCTGTAATTTTAAAAGGAGCTGTGTTCTTGTTCCCTGAGGTGGGTGTATATCCTTGTGGTACACAAGGCACAGGAGGACTGACAGGACTGGACCACTGTGTGAGAAAGCAGAGCATCATGTGGTCAGAGACCTGGGAGGACACCATGCTCAGCCATGTAAACCTGCGGAAGGTGTGGAGTTTCAGTGCCATGAGAGGCTATGGTATAATCACTGTGCTTTGGAAGGATTGCCCTGGCTGCTGTGTCATGGATAGACAATGCCATGTGTCTTATTGTTTCAGTGGGTGATGGTGAGTGGAAAGCTGAAGTGTAGACTATTTTTGAGATGTCCATTGTAAGTAATCATATTTGTTGGAAAAGTGAACTTTTGAATTCATTTACTTTTTATATAGCAATTTGTTTTGAAGATCAAATAAAGCAATGTTTGTAAAGCTTCTAACAGTATTTCCTGGATGAAAGAAAATCTCAAATATTGTAGGTAGTAGGTACACACAAGTCATGTTTTTTTATAGAAGTGTGGAAAGTTTACACTTCGGGAGTTGATTTAACTAGATTCACAATTGTCAGCTTTAGTGGACTCTTGGAAATGTCCAACTACCAAATTGTATTTTGTTATTATTCTTATTCTCCAACCACCTTTTCTTTCTTTAATTATCCTAATAATCCGTACTTTAATCTAAAAAACCTCAACATCTATTTCTCGGGTAAAGAAAGAAACAATATTTTTCAAAACATCTGACATGCTTACTTTGTCAAGAATTGTTATGAATAGATTGCATTAGTCTTTAAACAATTCTGTAAGTTACTTTTCATTTTTAAAGGTCAATTAATAAATGAGGAAATGGACACACAGGGAGGACAGGTAACTTTCCAGTGCTAGACAGTAGGAAGCACAGCAGGAGATCAGATTCAGAGGCAGTCTGACCCTGGAGCCCCCCCTTTATTTGCAATTTACATCTGGATTTGAATTTGAAAGTTTATCAGCATTGGCACTTTCCACAGGGTTCCTATTCCCAGCAAAGTCCAAGGTTTTCTCTCATTTCCAAGCATCCAGCTTCTTCCATTATTCATCTTCCACTCCTTTTGCTCTGCTGTTTCCATGCCTCACCCTGCTGGTATTCAAGTCTGCTCTAACTTTTTCCATATCTGCAAATCTTCCTTAACAGCTATCTTTTTTTTTTTCAGGGCTCATTTCCTTAAATTTCCCAAGCAACAGTGAATACATTTCTAGTGTAAGAGATTACTGATAAAGTCAATGCTCCTTCCACATCAACCTCAGCTTCATTCAGCTTCCCACAGGAGACTGCTCTTAATGGTTTGCTGTTAATCTCCAGAAAGACACAGTTTTAAGTTGATTAAACAGATAGATGATAGATAGATAAAAATGATCTTTGTACTGGAAAGAATAACTTTCAATGTTCATTCATCAGTTTATTAATTTTCCTAGGTTCATTTTTTTTTTTTTTTTTTGGTAGCGGGGATGGAACTCGTGACCTCACACTTGCCAGGCAGGTGCTTAAGCCACTAAACTAAATCCCAGGCCCTATTTTTTGTTTGTTTGTTTGTTTGTTTGTTTTGCTGCCTCTGGGATGGAACTCACAACCTCATGTTTACAGAATGGGCCCTTAGCCAGCTAAGCTAAACCCAGGAGCCCCCTAGTTTCATTTGTTAAAGATACCTTCTAATTTTGTATGGTATTTGCCTCATTTGTTTTACAAGACATGTTACTGTTTAATATCCTAAAAATTCTGGTAATCTTCACAATCATTGTTGTCTATATTTTCTTTTTACTCTTTCTAAATATTAGAATTTCTTAGATTTCAGTCCTAGGTGCAGCTATGTTCTTTAACTATAGTTTTTTTTGTTATTTTATTTTTCATTTGTTTTTGTTTTGCTTGGTTGTTAACCAGGAATCTTTCAAATTCCGATGCTTTACCTGCCATCTATAGTCCCATAAACTTCAAATGTGTACTTCCTTATCACTGCTCTGACTTATTTCCCACCTGTGCTAACCCAAGCTTCTCTATGCGATCCACGTGAAGGTGTCACTGCTTCTCCAACCTAGTGGATGCCAAGTTTCATCCATCCACTGGATTTCATCTTGTGCTATCTTTTATCACTCAGCATTGTTTTCACTCTTTTCCTGTGTGGCAGAGTTAGAAATGCGTTTATTACTGTGATGGTTCATTGGACATCTTGATTATACCATTAGGTGCCCTTATTTATGGTCAAGCATTATTTTAGCTTTTTCTGTTAAAGTACCTTTGGGTGAGATTTTTAACATCTGAAGTACATTGACTTGCTTAATACAGCTATGTTTCAACTAATCAATTAAAGTCCTAGTCAGTAGAAGAAAAAGTCTGACCTCTCTTGAATAAGAGAGTATTCTGTTAGCCTAAGGGACCTCCAACTGAGAGCTTGACATTTCTCCTGCTTTGAGATTTAAATTGAATGCCCACCAGCTCTTCCAGGTGTTTTGCTCAATGACTTTGACTGGGTGACGCCATCCCCTCTGCTGAGATTCATTTGCTGACTCACCATCAGGTCGTAGGGTTTTCCAGCCTCTCTAATCTGCTTCTATATATAAATGATAAATAACTCTTACTGCTTCTCTTTTTTTGGGCATCTCTGACAACACAACCACATTTTTCAGATTTTCTTTCATCAACATGCCTTCGATTCCATTAATAAGATGTATCTGAAAGGAAATTTGAAAGGTGAAAATGGAAGCATCATATTTCCCAGCAACAGTTAATCAGACATTTGATTGCAGAAACAAACACAGACCACCCAAGTGAGAGCAGGTGAAAGCTATTTATTTTATGCCTTTTATATCAACAGTCCAGAATCGTCACTTGTATTTGGCAGAAATAGTAAGGCACATGAAAAACTGCGAAGCTTTATGGTTAAAAAGCAAATATCTTCAGGTGTGATCTGATTGGAGGCTGCTAGGATGAGCAACTCTCAGGCAAACAAAATAAAAGTGTGACGTTCATTGTGACTGATCATGGATGTTTTGCTTTTTCCATTTGGCCTTAAACTGGGGGGAAACTTGGGGCAGTTAATACAGTTCTGATCATTTTTAGCTGTTTTTTCCAGAGGTTGTTTTTTGGAATCCTGAACAGGCTGCTCTAGACTTGGGGTAGACTCGTTTTTACACAGTGACCAGTGTCCACTTGCATAGTCAGTCGCCAGTCTTTTTTTTTCCCCCCTCTTAAAATTCTTTTCTTTGGGAGAAGTTGATCACCTCAGCAAAAGCTGAAAATCCAGAATTTCATTACACAGAAATTGGTCAGCGATCTCCTAAGACAAAAATATTACATTTTGATCATCTTGATTTCATGTCTTTGTGGTGGTTATCTAACTGAAGAACCATGTGTCACCCTGGATAATGTACAATAGCATGTTTACCCTAAGAAAGCCTTGCTGATTAACAGTCTGTGTAAAGTGCTTTGGAACCAAGAGCCCCAATTTGCCAACCCAACACAACAGAAAACATTTCAAAGTTTATGCACATCAACCAGAGGGCCATATACTTTAAGGAGATGTTTAACCTATTCCACTTTGCCTTCTTCTTTGATCCAAGTACACGAAGTATTAGAAATATCACAGACAGTGTCATGAGTGACAAGAAATCTGGAGTAATGTTATCATCCATCAATCTCAGGCCAATAAAATGTGACGGTTCATACCCACATCAAGGACAAAGATGGTGTCATAAATAACTTCCGTGCAAGGGTCCTAGTCTACTGGGACTTCTGTAATAACAATAACAACAACAACAACAACAACAACAAAAAAAGGGTTGCTTATAATAAACAGACATTTATTTCATACAGTTCTAGAAGCTGGGAGTTTCAGGCTTTAAGTGCCAACAGACTCCATGTCTTGTGAAGGAGTATTTCCTCTCATGCTAGAAGGGGTGGGCAAGTTCCCTTGGGCTTGTTTTACAAAGACACTGACCCTGTTCATGAGCAGGAGCTCTGGCGACTTAATCATTTCTCCAAACCCTGTCTCTCAGTGCTAACCTGTTACAGATTAGGGTAAAACATATCAATTAGGGTAGGGGAGGGAGAATTCAACCCATAGGATTAAACAGTAGATTTTTGCAATCTCTTCTAGTTGCACAAAACTCCACCACTGAGAACAAACAACACTTTGCTTGCATGAACAATGAGTCACTATATCTCTCAGGTAGTATTCCTGAGTAATTAGCAGTGGCCTCATTTTGTAGTTTAGATCTGACTATATTAGTCCCATCCAGGTGGTAAGCATTCAATCAATTGACCTACAAAGGTTTCTTAACTCAGAATTAGAATTACCTGGGTCTGATCAATATAAGGAGAGTACTGCAGACTGGGTGGCATAAACAGCAGAAATTTCTGTTACCATGTTTCTGAATAGAGGTTCAACGTAAAGTTATAGATAACGCCATTGTCTTCCAAAAGCAGCTTGCGCGGGATTGTGTGTGGCCCCTTGTGTGTGGCCCCTTTCTTTGAGGTCAGGTGGTATTTTTGTGTGTACCTGGGCCCTAATCTCTTCTCTTGAAGGCATTTGTCGTAATGAATTAGAGCCCAATTTTATGATCTCATTGTACCTCTTTAATCAACCTTTGTCCAAATACAGTCCTATTCTGAGGACGAGGAGATAGAACTTGAACCAGGAGGGGCAGTCCTCAGCTCACACTAAAAGAGCAGGGGAAAGCAATTCATTCAGAACAGACTCTTTCAAGGATGTCAGAAGGTATCACTCACACTTGGCAAACCCTCAAAGCAGTCAGAGAAATGGGAAGCTTTAGAGAGGGGAAGAGAGACGACTTCAGGAAAGACTTGACTGGATGCTGTGAGGATGAAAAGGCTGGAGCTGCAAGTGAAAATCTTATAACTAATTTTTTTTTTTCAAAAATTGCTTGTTATGTACTGGCTTGGCAAGTGTGAGGTCGTGAGTTCCACCTCTGGTACAAAACAAAGACAAAAACAAAAAAACATTGCTCATAAAACTATGAGTATTTACTTCCTGATTAATACAGCGAATCGTTTTAAGAAATAGAGCTCTACAGTCTTGACTCTTCAAGAATAGTATTAACTGTTATACAACTTTCTATTACTTAGAAATAAATACCTTGTGGTGTTTTTTCTCATCTATATTTTCAGTATAACAGTATAACTATGAAATTGGTATATGTAAAGATAAAATCAAGAAAGTAAATACAACAAGTAAATTCTACATGTACGCCTTAAACATCAAACAACAAACTCCACCTAAATGGAAGACATATAAAAATGTCAAACAAACAGATGTCGGAACTAGGTCCTTTAGTTTATCTGAAAATAAACTTGCCATACAATTCTATTGGCAGCATCTTTCACGGCTTTTTAGTACATGTCTGTCAAGACTTTGGGGAAGGGATTGTTGTGATCAATCTTAACCTACCTGATTTGTAGATGTGTGCTCCAGGACAGCAGAATTGAGGAAATATTTGTTTTTGCCTAAGTGTGAACTCTAGGTTTCTTTGCCAGAATTTTCACTTTTCCAGCATTTAACTTTAAAAGGCCTCTGACACATGGCTGGGTGAAACAAGTGACAAATGTGATATTACATTGCTTCTTGAACTAATGCATCAGGGACTGGAGCTGTAATACTTCATGTTTTGATCTAATCTTGAAGAAAGGCTAAGTCAGAACAAGAAGAATTGGATATAATTAATTCAGCAGACCATAGCAGAACAAAGCACTCACTTTTAACATCAGACACCATAACATGGGTGTTCAGGTCAAAGAAAAATAGTAAAATTTTACCTTATTCAGATTTTAAAGAATTAGGAAGACTTGAACTATACAGCAGAATGTGTACTGCTATGTCTTGAGTTACAATATTTTAATTAATGTTTTAGTTAATTAATATTTAATTAATATTTTAATATTTAAAAACAATTTTTTATTTCTTCTCATGTACATGTTTGTATATAATTTAGTGATTCCATGACAAATGGATTTTATTTTCCCATAAAAACAAATTTTGAAGTCTTTAAAAATTCTGATTTTACCCTTAATAAATTCTCCATAATAAAATGGTGACAATGTAAAAACTATACTTCTGTAGAGAACATACCAAGGGACTGGTGTCATTCTGAGATTTTTTTAAACATGCTTTACCTCATTTAATATGTCACAGAGCAACTTCAGAAGGGTTAACTCACCTCTCTCAGTTTGGGAGAATTTATATCAACACAGAGCTCACACATTAGTTTAAGTCAAGGTGTAAGAAAAGCAAGATGCTCCAAATATTATTGATGAAGCAAACATTAATGCACCTGCTGGTTCTGAGTGTGACTCCTCCTTAGCTAGCTCTAGTCTATTTTAGCTTCCTTCCTGCCTTTCACCAGCGGCTGCAGCACCGGTTCCTTTCTGCCCCGGCCCTGGCACACGGCCCGGAAAGCCTGGCCAGCTTTGTCTGTGTCAGCGCTGCTCTGAGCAGTACACACAGGAGTCTGTCCCTGAGTGATCATCCCCACTTCCCAGGAGGATCCACCCTGTCCTTTGCAGGCTATGCCCAAGTCTCCTCTCTGCATTCAAGAACTCAATGTGTCCTGTAATGCAGTCTGAATTTTGGGATTCCAGACCTCCGCTGATAACACTGTCCTGGTTCTGGTAGGTTCCAGTGAGAATACAGAGGCCAAATTTATTTCTTATCCTTTACACAGTGTTTCAGGTAATCCCTGAATGCTGTATTTCACTGCTGATCTGCGTATAGCACAACACTTATGAAACATTTTCTGTATAAATAATTACACACAGTTAATGTGGCCAAGGCATGGTGACAGCAGAGACAGCAGAGTTGGTTTCTTAGAGCCATTTGGGCTCCTCAATAAAGCGCTCAGGTGATTCTCCTTTGTCTGCAGAGCTTCGATTCAGTAAGATTTGCTAGCCTGACTTCTGCTGTTTTCTTCCTACCCTGATCGAGGACCGTGAGGTACTGTATTATGGACCTAAGGTTTCCTAAAAAGACCTGAAACATTACATTTAAGTAAGGTGACTCACTTCCCATTGCGCACGAGAGATGCAGGTGGTTCATGCACATTTTTATGATTAGAGGATCTAATAAGTCAAAATTCGCTCACTCGTTCTTCCTATTAAAAGAGAAAGCAGACATTAATTAGCATATTAGAAGTTTAAAGACAGATTGCTTTCTTTATTTTTCTGTGAAAGCAGACTTACTGGAATTATTTAAAGAAAAAAAAGTTGGTCCACATTTTGTAAGCGACTAACGTGTGTTAACACAAGGAACAGAAGAGAAGTGAGCATGAGGCCTTTGCAAATATTGTCAGGACCTTATCGCTCTCCAAAAAATGTTAAGTTAAAATGTAAAATTTAAACTTCCGAGAGAACTGGGATTGAGGGCATACACCTGTCAGCCCAGCACTGAGGTCGGCTGAGGCGGGAGGACTGTAAGTCTTGGTACCACTTGCACAACTTCTCCAGGCCCTGGGTCGATCAGTCAGTCGATCACATAGTAAGAATGTTTGCTGTATCTTCAGGCTTTCTTTTTTTTAATTATTATTTATAAAGAAACTGAGGTTCACAGCACTTACGTCCATTGTCGGAGGTCAAGCCAGTGATTCTGTGAGGAAGGCAGGAATATTTTATTATTAAACAAATTGAGCACGGGAAACAATTAAATTCACATAATTCTCAGATTGGTATAAGAATGATTCCTTTAAAATCTCCCTTAAAATTCACCCTGGAAATTCCTCCTGTCATGCTATCTTCTTTTGAGCCGTGGGTGGCTGTGTCCTGGATCCGTCTTAAGCTTTGAGGCTACTAACCAGGCTCGGCTCTGCTCAGGACATCACTCCCTCCCCCACAAGTGCTCCCACAGTTGAAACCGCGGCCAATCCTGAGCAGAGACTCCACACGCTTAGGAGTTTTAATGGACCTTCATGATTCTGTCTGTGGGAAACTTTGCTCCTGCATGAAGAATCGGTTTGGTCTCCAGCAGGACAGGGTGGCACACATGTGCAGTCTGGTACTCTTCAAGGCTGAGGCAGGAAGCTGGCAGGTTTGAGCTCAGCCGTGGCCACTTAGCCACTTATTGTGATCATGTTCCAACAGAAGAAATAAATAACAAATAAAAAAGGCAGGGACTATCGCTCAGTGAAATAGCCTGAGTTAGATTTCCAGTACCTAGAAAAAGATTTGCTCATGCAAGGAGACGCTAGAGATGATGACTCGAGCAATGTAGGTGCCTCCCATACATTCTGCCTTGGATCCGGCTTGGAAGCAAAAGGAGTTGACTATATTACCTAACCCATGGAGTCCAAGCAGTTGGTGTAAATTCAGTGTGATTGCAGCAGGGAAATGACCCAACTTGTGGAATGCCTGCAGGATGATATCAACATTCCAATGAAGCTCCGTTCAGCTCACCACAACTGCAGGATTCTGACATCAGAGAGTTAGCTAGCGCTCTTTAGATTCATCTGAGGAGTTACAGAGTGATAGCTTTTCGGAAAGCACAGCTTCATGCACTGAACATATTTGTGCTGCACTTTATGGCTTTGCATTGACTAATTCTGCATTTAATCCTGGCTGTTGGATTGGAAAATTGAACTCAGAGGAGTCAGGGTACTATACTTAGCACCATTCTGCAGGCATAAGAGTAGCTTTGGTTAGATTCAGTGTGAGTTATTCCGTTCTAAAGCAAGCTGTCAAAGGATTTCATCATGTAAGGAATAGGCTTGGTTTATCTGGTGGCAACTGCAGGTGCTGCAGAAGTGAAATGTATGAATGGACTGAAGACAATTTTGTCTGTCCCTGCTGCCACAAGAAATCAGAGGCAAACGTGTTTTTAGTGTTTTCAGCTTATTCCATGTGCTGGACGACAGGCCAAGACCACAGGCGCAGCACACGGGATCTACCAGCCACTACTTGATGCTTCTGCTGTAAAACAGTCTCTCAGACATCTCCGGATTAGCAGTGTCTCCCAGATTATACTTGCTGGAGATGTTCTCAGCGCCACTTAAAACCAACTGCAAGAAGTTGCCCAAGGAAAACTTTCCAGTGTAGACGATTAAGCCACCAAAGACAAGCTGAAGGACAGACACCTAATTTCCTGGGAGTCTCCTGAGGGTTTTAAGGGTAAAACTGGGTACCAGGCTTAGTTTGCCACCATCACCTGTGTCCATCATAAGAGTAATCTAGTGGCTGATGTTGATATAATAAATGCTGCAAGAAGCTGTCTTTTTCTAGACAGAGCCAAAGGCATTAGCAGACATTGGAAAGAGAGACCTACTGCTGTGAAGCTGTAATACTCAACCCATGTTCCAGGGAGGTGCAGAACATTTCTGTTAACACCAGCAGACATGTAAAAGGCAAATGTCTCTAACATAGCATTTATCAGTTTTACAAGGAGGTGCAATATTTGAAAGCATAAGTGAAGGTAATTATCCCCAGCTGACCCTCAAGTCAATAAATCATTCTTATTTTCCTCAGTTTTAAAAATATATTTGCCTGTGTATTTAAACCTATATTTTTCTGTTAAGTTTAGACTAGTTTAGACTTTGTGAGTTTTGCAGTCTTTGATGCAAAAACAACCAAATACTCTCCCCCACTCCAGGAAGAACACCTGATGTATCTGAAGAGTGGCCATATACAATATTAAAAAAATCATGCAAAATGTAAGTGACTGGGTAAATGTGGCCGATGGGTTGTGGTTTTTGGACCCAATTTTGGAGTCAGATCTAATATTCCATGAATTTAAAAGCTAGACATTGAGAAGCTGCTCTCTTTAAAGGGCTTATCGATTGGCTTACCAAACAACATAGCACGTAGGATCTGTCTTTTAAGCATTCACTGATGGTCCTAAGGATGTGCTCAGTGGTAAAGCCCGTGTCAGTCACACGTAAAACATTCTGGATTCCAGCCCCAGCACCACACACACAAAAAAAATATTGACTGTCACTATTGACTATTGACTGTCAAGTGATGAGACTCATTCCGAGCAAGGGCTTGTTCTGCCTTGAACAAGCAAAGACAACTTTACTGTACATCAGCTGTGCATCAGCTGAAAAGGGCCAGGAGACATACTTGCATTTGTGTCCCTGCGAAACTTGTAGTGAAGGCTTTAAATGAGGTAGTGAAGAGGGCCAATGGCTCTAGTGCCAGGAGTTTGTGTTATGTGAGTCTGTCATGCAAGCGTGGAGGGCATCATTTAGCTTGAATCTAGGTCTGTGAAACTCTGTTCTGCCTCTTTAGGGCTCACTTTTCAGTGGTTCCAATAGACTCTTAAATGTATTTTATGTCAGGTCTTGGGGCTATGTGCCCATGTCTTGAAAAATAGGTTGCGTAGCAGGATTTTTGACAGGAAGGTCTGTGTAATGGCCCCATTTCAAGATGACCATTGATGACCTGACTGAAGTGAGCTCAGCTCCTTTGTGAGGCCGATATCCTGGGTTAAGAATCAGGTTTCGATGATTAGTGTTGGAAGACGGGATCCCAGTGCAGTAAAGCTGAAACGAAAGAAAAGGTGCAGCAGAGAAGTATAAGAAGCAAACATGGGACAGTGTGTGTCCTTGTCATCCAGGAAAAATATCACAAAGCACCACAGCCTAACTCTCCTCTGAACAACAGTGGTTTATGTCTCACTGTAATAGAGAGGTTTGGAGACGGAAGATAAGGGTGCCTGCGCGGTGAGAGCTCACTACCATTTATACACAGATTCTGACTGTGTTCTACATGGTTGTGAGCTCAACGCAGCTGTCCAGAGTCTCTTCTAGAAGGGTACTTACCCAACTCATGAGAGCTGCACCTCTGTGACACATCACCACACAAGAGCCATCTCCTGATATCGTTATCATAGGAATGTGAAGTTCAGTGTAAGGATTTGGGGAGAAAATATACATCAGATCATAATGACTAGAACAACCAGGACAGCTGTTCCTCCTTCAAATACAAGTTTTGTGTTCATGGGACAACTCTGGAAGAATGTGCATTAAAAAATAAGCCATCGCTGCAGGAAGGGTAATGGCAAAGGTACTTATTAACCGGTTTCCTCCGGTGCCTGGTGTCTCATTCATTAAGCATGATAAAGAGGACGTTAGGACACTTAAATTTCTAATTTGCATTCTCCAGTGTCTTATGTGATTCTAGGGAAGTCACATCATATTTTACGGTGTCCAGTGACTCCGGAAACTTGTAGATGGTAAAAGCATATAGGCTTCATCAGAATGTGCTGTTTACACAGAACTGCAAGGAAGTTAGCACCCAGAGCAGAACACCTCTCAACAAAGAGGACCTTCTTAAAATAACATAAGGGCAAGAAGAATACAAGCTGGCCCCCCTTACAATGTCAGCAATCCCACTCACAAGAGTGGAGTCCCATGCCTAAACATTTCTTAAGAGTCCACCTCACAGACCTGTTACAATGACAGTCACATTTCAGTGTCAGTCTTGGAGGTCAAACATTCCAAATGTAGCAGAATCATCAATCTTAGATCCTCATTTACAGATAACACTCATCATGCACAGTAACCAAATTTGTCCACTGATGCAAACCCATAAGAAGGTCAGTGATGAGACTGTAATTACAGCTTCTCTTTTGGTGAAATATTTTCCCCTTTAAGAAACACTACTTCTAAGAACTAGAAATAGAACCAAGGTGAGGATAGAGTTTCACAGGTGAATCATCTACAGGGATATATTGCTTCTACGTTCCTCCCTTATTCTTCAACGTCCACAACATCAGGCTCAGAGTGCTGACCCAGAAAGAAACTTGGGTTTGTACTGCAGCTGTGCATTTGTTATCCATAGGACAGTTTTCTCAAACGGATGCTAGCTTATTTGTCATGGTAATACTGGTGAATTCCATGGTGGTGAACTCATAATATGACTCCTTTGCTATCAAATGTGTGGGCAATAAAAAATTATAACTAGTCATTCAAGGTTGGATTCCTTAGACATCTTCTCAGTAATGATTGTTTGGGTCACCTCACCCAATGAAGGGCCACTAACAGCTGAAGTGCTTACTGGAGATAAAGTAAATATGGAATTTAAGGGGAACAAAATAGTTACAAGTACTCTTGATAGAAGTATGACACTGACACTATACTGCTAAATGAAGACTTTAGTTGTCATAATTATTTCTTCATTTCATTTTTGCTATGTTTATATATTGCTTCAGATAGGATTTTCATGAGAAGCACAACGCAAAAGTACACTTATCCTGTAGGCAGTGATAAGTCTAAAGCCTAATTGTGAGGCAGGCTCACAGTCTGGAAATGAAGTTTGAACTACATATAGTGTTATCTCCAGGATACTTCTTTCATTTGTTTTTAAGATTTGTTTTTCTTTTTCGAGCATTTTTATTCATTTATGTTTGCAATACCTGATGACATTCACCCTGGGAAGTTGGTCCATGCGTATTACACATCTTAGTTGTTTTTGCTTCCCCTCTACGCCCTGTCCTCCACCTCTTAGTGTTCTTTCCACCTGCAAAAAAGCTCTCTCTTTTCCTATTATCTACCTTTTATTTTGCTCTGTAATTTATTTGTACTTTGGGTTCCTTATGTAAGAGGAACAATGTGATATTTAAGATTGTGTCTCACAATTATGTCGCTTAACGTTATGGCATCAAGGTGGATCCATTTTCTTAAAATGAATCAAAATCATTCCTTCTTTATGCATTTTCTTTATGCATTCTTCTGTTTTTCAAGATACAGACTGCTTCTAGTACTTTGTTATTAGTTTTGCTGCTGTAAACATAGGTGCACATGTATCACTGTAATATGTCTTTACCTCCTTTGGGAGGATTCCTAGAAAGTTGATATCTGGATCAAAAGGAATTTCTATTTTTACTTCTTTGAGGAATGGCCATATTTCCATGGGTAATGTGGAAACACTCATTTTTCCCCGTGGCCTTGCCAGCTTTTGTTATTGTTCGATTTCTTAGTGATAGTCATTTATTTTTTCTTTCTTGAGATGGAATCTCAGAATTGTTTTAACTTGCATTTTTGTAGTGGCTAGATAGGCTCAATATTTTTTTCATGCATTTATTGAAAATGTGTACTTCTTCCAGAAAATGTCTAAACATTTCTGTTGTCTATTTTTTGAATGGATCTTTTTTTAGAGGATCTAATTATTTTGAGTTCTTTACATATTTTAGATATCAGTATTCTGTCTGATGATGAGCTAGCACAAATTTTTTCTCATTCTTTAAGTTTTCTCTTTGCTATTTTCTTTGCTGTGCAGAAGCCTTCTGATACAATCCCATATATTGATTGTTGATGTTTTTTGTGAAAATAGGATTCTGCTCAGAAAGTCTTGCTTATGCCTATATCTTCAAGGATTTGACATATTTATCTTCCAGCAAAGGAAATGTTTCTGTTCTAGTATCTAAATCTTTTATCTATTCTGATTTCAGTTTAGTGTATGGTGAGATATATGGGTCATTTCAATCTTCTGCATATGTATAGTCAATTTTCCCAGCACCATTTGTTATAGAGACTATCTTTCTTCCAACCTATATATTTTTAAGATTTTTACAAATTGGATGAGGATTACCCACATAATTGAGTGCGTAATTACTCTTCCCTTATCATGTAACACAAAAATATGGGTGATAGCTAAGTTGATGTCACATTATGTAAATTACAGGACATTAAGAAGAATAATGAAGGGTTTTTGTCCTCCTCTGGGGAAGGAGAGCGCGTTTTTGATAGTATACATGGCAACTGTGTCATGTCAAGTTGAAGTGTCAGAAGATGGGACCACTGAAGAGTCATAGGCCACGTAGTCCTCATGAGTGGGTTTCAAGCTTTTGAAGAAAAATCCAGGAAACAGAACGTTCTTTCCCTGCCTTATAAGGATCCAGCAAGAAGTCAGGAGCTTCCAGCCCAGAACATGATCCTGACCGGGACCTGACCATCATGGCACTCTGATCTCAGACCCGTGACATCCAACTCTGTGAAAAATGACCTTTTTAATTTATCAACTGACCATTTTGTTGTTTTGTTATGACAGTCAAACCCAGACACTTAATTTTACTGCCCTGTTCTGGTTTGGGCTGAGATACTTTTATGAGAAACATGCTCTCAGTAAAAATAAAACTGTGGCTTTCAGAGCTCACAAGCCAGGGCTGCCTATGGCGGGAGGTCTGACAGATGCGTTTCTGTTTTTCAGCAACTGCTACTTATGAGTCATGGCGATTACGCATAGCATAGTAATATAAATCTTACTTATGCCCTGAACCAGAATTTAATCTGGAGTTTAAAATAGTGCAAATAAAAATATAATCAAGACTTCTAAAAGATTTTACCACAGTTTTTTTTTAACTCCTAAATAATTACAACAATAAAGATAATTTTTAAGCAATTGTGCTATTCTGTGACAGAAACTCATGTTTCAAAATTATAGCAAATCTTCCTAATAAATTTTACAATGTCAACTACTCTTAGTGTAGAGTCCAGCAACACTAAGTACATACACTCTTCTTTGCAGCCAATCTCCGGAACCCCTTTCATCGGACTGGAATTCTGTCTGCTCAGAAAATCCTCATTTACCTCTGCACCAGCCCCTGACAACCACAAATCCAATTCCTGTCACTATGAATTTGTTTATCGAATATATCATCCAAGATAAATCATATAGTAGCTGCCTTTTTGGGACTGACTTATTTCATTTAGCATAATATCCTGCATTTTAAACATTGTTATCATACCATATGTTATCACAGCCCCTTTCTGTGATTTCAGTTACAACCTTGGTCTAATATTGGAGGATGTTATTTCTCTTGATTTAACTGATTTGTTCAAATGCCAGGCAAGCAAATGTTTGTAGATTGGAGAGGCACATTAAACACCATAGGCTTTGATATTTCCGATTCCCTACTTTCGTTGTAGTATAGAGAACATGAAAAAACTTCTACATGAAAATGCCTCCAGTGGGATTCTTGACCTCCAACTTAGGTAACTATGGGAGTGGTTGGCCCAGTACTTAGTAAGTGTACACAAATGTACATGGGAACACAAATTGTCAAGGAACAAGTATGGCTGTGAATCTACAGACGCATCAGAGCTACCTGTTTTCTGGCATTGTAAGCTCATCGGCCTCCTTTCCCTGAGAAAGCTCAGCTCTCCAGCAGCCCCCAGCCCTTACACACAGACACAGCCTAAATCAGCATCATCCCTGATGGGCTCAGGGTTTGCCACTGCGCCTTTTCATGCGTGTGCTTCATTGTTTTGCAAAAGGAGCGTTATCTGCTCTTCCGGGGAGCACACATAGTACATGGCCACTCTCTCTCCTCTGTGGGACTTCAGTAACAGACAGCAAACTCTGGTATCTCCAGAGCTTATTTTCATTTGGGTCATTATTATTATTTTTAGTTTTCAAGGAGTTATCCTATTAGGATTAGGTATAGATGGCCTTTATGAATAAGTTGGAGAAGTTGCTCCTGTATTAATAAGTTTGGAAACGTCTACTTTTATATTCCACTTTTCCATGTTTTTTACCCTCCCAATCCACTGCCATGCTTGTCTCTGGTGTGGTCAGTTGGTGTTAGTGTGCTCACAAATGTGCTTGGTTTATAGAGCAGTTGTCCTTGAAGAAGGCCTCCTACTTCCTTGTCAGGGCAAATTGTTGCTTGCCAGGCCAGAGGACATCAGGGCTCGGGCCGAGACAGGCATGGAGGAGACCAAAAGTTGTCCTGTGAGCAAGGTCCATGAGCAAAAGGCGTCATCTGCTCTCTGGTCCAGAGTGAGGATCTCTTCCCGATCTGCAGATGAATTCAGAGAAATGAGAAAGTGCACCATAGTCAGCGTGGTCATCAGAAAGCTTCCTTCTCGGCTCTGTTTATTTATTTTCCAGTCAAGGGCGCTACTTTACCGTGGGATCTCTGTCAGTGTTGTACATTTAGTTAATCCTGTATTCTTGTCACGTTTCCTCATAGTCTGGGCCAAGTGTTAGCTGTATGAGTTGCTTTCAGAATAATGCGGACCTGTCATGATCTTTCGGTGTTGCGAGTTTCATATTTGAATATCTTATTTCCTTTTTTCTCTAAACATCTTTCACCACCAAAAGAGGCTGGCGTACTGCAAAATCTTAGACAGAACCCTGTTCCCATGCCATCTGACATCACAGTAGCATGTTGAGCCAGCATTGCTTCTGAGTGCACTTTATTCCTTTTCCCCAGGTGAAAATGTGACTGATTATGTCACTGCTCCATGCCTGCATACCCCTGGTAAAGCACACCCCGATTTGCACCAACAAGACGATCTCTTCAAACACAAAAGAAAACCTGCTGCCAAATCTCATCCTGCGTGTCTGCTTATCAGAACAACTTCTGTACCAGCTTCTTTAAAAAAAGTATTTTCGATAGATAAAAACATTATGTATAATCACAGTGTGCAACGTGGTGTTTTAAGGTATGTATATTTTATAGCAGGAGTCAATCACACCAGTTAATAAGTATAGTACCTCACCAGCTTGTTAGTTTTCTTTTTTGGGTGAGAGCATTAAAATTTCCCTTAGAAGCTGAGTGTGGTGGCCCATACCTGTAATCCCAGCACTCAGGAGGCCAAGGCAGGAGGGTCATCACAAGTTCAAGGCCACTCTGGACTATGTAATGAAATTAAGACCAGCATGGGTTACATAGAGAGACCCTGCCTGGAAAACAAACAAACAAGCAAACATATAAAAAAAATTCTATTCTTGTAAAAATTTTAAAGGTATATAATACAATATTATCATCTGAGACCATCATGCACTCACCCCGGAGTTCTGAGAGACTTTGAACTCTGCCGTCCGTGGCTTCCTCTGACTTCCCCTTCTCTGCTCCTCTCCAGTGGTCCTTTGGTAGCCTCCTTTCACCCTCTGCATGAAACAACTGTTTAAATGCAGGTGTCCCAAAAAGAAGCTGAGAGAGGACACGTGCACTAGTGTTTTACTAGACAGAGCAGTGCAGGGTGAAGCACAGAAACACGAGTTCAGGCTACCTTCCAGGAAGCACCTTGGCTTCCCCTTTTGGAGGGTGCACAGAGAAGGAAATTAACTTTTAGCTGCTTACAGTCTTTTGACTCCTATTGGTCAAAGTTTTTTCACGATGCCTTCAACATCACCAAACTTTCATTCTGCGTCCCCGCCTCATCCTGCAGCTTCTGGTAAACCCTTGTTCTGATCCCTTAGTTGAAAGAACTTTCTGTGGAGGAGAAGATATTACAGACATTTGCTTCCTGTGGCCGAATTTCACAAAATGAATTCATACCCTAGTGGTGCATTTGCAACAAGCGATTAAAGTTCCCAAAACCAATGTGGTCCAGAGAAGAGCTGAAAAAGCAGTGAATAATATGCACCTATGGTTTTTAAGCTAATTTTGTGGTAAAGCCACAAAATTATAATGATTTCTGTGGGATAAACTGTTAATTCCTACTTTCAGAAAAACAGCTCCATTGGTACTTGATTTTCTTGATAAATACACACTCTTCTCCAATCTGGCAAAGTTTGTCCATGTGTATCACACATGGATAATTCATCCATTCAACAACAGTCATTAGGCACTTATGGACAAGGTATCATCCTTAGTTTGTAATCAGTACAGATTTCAAAGACAGAAATCATCCCCTTATGGTATTGGCAGTCTTATAGTTACATCAAATGTTTATAGAAAGCTTTATTAATAATTTATTTTTCATAGTAATATTTGTGCCTTAGGTAGTTGCTATCACAAAGAAATTACATTGTCATTTAAGCACATCCCCATCAACTGGATTCCTTAATTTTCACAAGCTCATAAAAATATTTCCTCCTTCGGCTCAGTGAAGCAATGCTCATATCATCATTTGGGAGTATAACAAACAAAACTTATAGATGGATAATGTTTGAATTGTGCTAGAAATAGGAGGTCCTTTATTCACCCAGTTAAATGGAACATTTACGGTAGTAATTTATTTAACATTCTTAAAAAATAGCCATTCAGCAAACTGCCCACCTGGAGAATTTCTTCTCCTCCAGTATAGGTTGTCACTGATTTAATTAGATCATTTACACCCACCTGCTTTCTAGAAATATATCAAAAGCTTAAAAATCTTACATGAGAGCTCTGTGCTTGGGTTGATATTACCACATGACACATTTTTTTCCCTTTTGTTAATCTGCATGTTTGAGAATTTTATTACCATTTAGGTGTCTCATAAACCCTGGGAAATACTAATCAGCAAAGCAAATACACATAACTTTTACTATTAAAATATTATATCTTTCTTTCAATTTTTTAGTTTTAAGTATTGTTGTTTTTCTAACACATTACAACTAAATGTTACACTAATTTTTTCCATCACAGGTAAAAGATCTAGACAAAGTTTAAAAAAAAAAAAAGAACTCATAAAATGTGAAAAGTTCACTTGTTACAAAAATTTCAGAATGCATTACATTTTATAGCACACCTATACAAAGGGTGTTAAAAATATGTGGGAATGTAAAATTAAATGAAATACATATTCAGTAGTTTTCAGACAAGTTTAGATTGTACACAGAACATGCAAAATAGATAATAAAAATGTGCATATCTTTGAGAAGTCAAGGTGGAGTGAATTTCTTAAAATATAAATTATTTTATTTCTTTTGATACATAAATATGCATGTATATTTCAAGATTTAACAGTCATCACAAATACTGTCACTAATTTCTCTACACTTAAAAAGAAGTTTTACCATTACAGGGCCATTACAATTGGTTACAGAGTTCAGAACATGTACATTTTATTTTCACTTTATCAGAATATTTTTCTATAAACTTCAAATGAATAATTTAAGTGTAACAAATTTAAAAATTGAAATGAAATATTTTTCACATATATAGATCATTTTTGAGAAATAATTTTTGCAGTGATAAGAAAAATTCAAAAAGATATTAAGATTGGACAGAACCATGGAGGTTATAGCTGTGATCTTGTGTAAAGAAAAGATCTACTATAAACCCAAAGTAAAATTTGCCCAAATACTGACACATAAACACTTTTAATGACAAAAATTGAGTTGACTCCATTTTTATTCAGTAAAAATTAAAAACAGAATTAAGTCTATTCACTGCATTTTAAAGATGAAGGGACTATGTTTGTTAAATAATTCTTTTCAATAAAAGGCAAAGAGAAGGTGAATAATCCAGGATTTATTTGTGGGCTTTTTCAGTCTGTAGCCTGTATTCAAATACTTGGTTGATTTGATGTAACCACTGTTGTCTAAATTTTAATGGTCAACCTTTCTCTGTGTATTTTTATATATTTAAAATGAAGTCCTATAGTGTCTCTTTTATTTTGTGAGGATAAAAATTGGTAATACATGTCTGATCAGATCATATTTTTTCACTCAACAAGTACATCCTTATACACTTAAGTCTGGGATGACAGAAGTGTAATAATTTTTGGGTTCTGTCTTTAAAAGAGAAAAGTGGAATATGGGCATTGTCGATACATGGTTTTAAAAGGGTAAGAGAATCACTTTCAGAGAAAAACATTGAACTTGCCTACAATCACAGTGAGTATGATACAATAAATAACAACTTAGAGCCAATTAATATTCCTCTAGTTCACTTCTAGTATACATACTTGTACCTCTAGGAGACCACATATTTAACGGCATTTTTATCTCTTTTATTTTTACATTCTCTTAAAATTCTTATGAGTATATGTTCATAGTGCACAATGATTGCATTCCTCACAGACAGTGGGTTAATATGCAGAACAATTTTTAACCATTATTTCATTCCATTTTTTATACCTCCCTACCTCATCCTTTCATCTCTTGATCCTTTTGCCTTTTGCAAAAGACCTTTTTATTTTCTATTATGCATTTTTAATTTTGATTTTCAATATACTTGTTGTACTTTACATTTGTCATGTGAGAGAAACCTTACAATATTTAAGCTCGCATGTCTGATTTATGTCACTTAACATTATGGTCTCACGGTGTATATATGCTTTTCTACAAATGACTCATTTGTTTTTGTGGGAGAGTAGTACTCCATCGTGTATAAATACCACATTTTCTGTACTCATTCATCTGTTGACAGACAGATAAACCTCTTTCAAGATCTAGTGCCCCTAAGTTGTGCTGCTATAAAAATGCCTATGGCACTGTAGTAGGATGGCTGTAACTCTTCCTGGTAGATAACTAGAAGGGAAATACCTGGGTCAAATGGAATTTCTATTTTTAGTTTTTTGAGGAATCTCCACACTGATTACCATAATTGTTTTCTTCTGGTTTAGAACACACACTATGTATGAGCTCTTCAAGATTGTTGCTACCTTTTCGTTGCCCTAATGTCCAGCATAGGCTTAGTGCCTTAAAGTGTTCCTTGTATCCAAAATAAAATTAGGCTGTCCAACTTTATTTTGCTATTTTAGCAGTGTTTGTGTTACATTTACTGCATGTCCAAAACCATGAATTCTGTGAAATAAAACTGGATTTCTCTCTGTCTTTCTATGTATGTTATTATCCATCTCTCCTTACCGACATCAAAGAATACAGTGCCTGGTAGTCAGGGGTTGTGAGGAGAACAATTACAATCAGGACACAGAACTATTTATGGTGGTTACCCAGAGTTAAACACAAGAAAATGCACGAAATCTATCCACAGCACTAAAGACCCAGAATATTCAGCCAAGGGCCTGGATCCCACAGCAAAGCCCTGCATGAGTCCGGATGAAGACTAGAACTCATGACAATGCCTCCCACAAATCCAACTGGAGGGCTAGAGCCCATAACAAGGATTCACTCCAGTCTGTTTCATGGATCTGTGATCTGTGCTGGGAAGACCCAAAGGTCAGCGGTGGAAGCCAGAAAGTCTATGCCAGCAGGGTGAAGGAGCTGTGCTGGAACTGAGGGTTCTACACTGGAGCGAAGAAGCCACACTCATAATAAAGACCAGGGTTGTCCTGAAAAGCACCACAGCCATCCTCAGAGACACAGAGCCCCTGAGCTCCTCTGATGATGAGAACAATCAAGTACATGCCAGAAAGCCAGTGTGACGAGTTTTTCCTCGAGATTAAACAGCACACATCTCCTCCTCCAGAGTCAGGAAGTGATGCTCGATGTAAGAACCAGAGCTCCCCCAAAGTGAACCACAGCCACTCTCACCAACAAAATCCCAAGCTCCTCTAAGGACAATGGCCGATTCACACCAGGGAGGCCAGCAGGACAAGTTCCTCCAGGAGAACCAATGGCTCAAAACAACACTTAGGAGAAACCACAACACCTAGGGCTTCTTCTCCATGTCTCTAGGGAGGCTGGCAAATCTCCTCAGGTGAACCATCTACACTCAGCAACATGCTGGGTTAATTCAGCTGGAGTTAAGTTGAGCACCAGTTTTTAATCTATAACAGTAACCAAATTCAGAAGTACTGACCCATACTTCTGAGTTTTCAAATAATAATGCATTTCCTTTTAACTAAAAATTTTCTACATAGAAAAATGTTTTTTTTTTTCAGCTAGCTAGACAGCAGTGATGGGATATAAAGTCCTATTCAAATACATCAAATATTTTCTAATATTTGAAAATCCAATTTGGTGTTAAGAGCAATCTTATAGTAATCTATAAAAATAAAAATTCATATATGATTCAGAAAAATATTGATATATTTTATTGTTTCTATATTTTTCACAAGTGTTCTTAATTTCCTGGCCAAGCATACTATCAGAACAAATTAGGTCATGAAGAATATAAGCAGCACTTTTGTGATTCAAATATATGTACAAATATATATGTATTCCGGTCACTCATTCATTAAACTATCAACTCATTCAATAAGAAAATTTAATAACCATATACTATATGTCTACTTACTACTATTGCCTGACCTACTTTAGGCATTAAAGATTATTTTTAAAGATAACATTATAACTCCAAAAAGTAAAATATTTATACACAGTAACATTTTATTTAACTCATCAGTTAATAATGAAAGGAATAAAATGTTAAAAAATAATTCAAAATTCCATACACCCAACTAAGAATACAGACATCTATGTAAAACTAGATGGAATAGTATTAATAGTTATTGTGAATTTACCAATTTTTTCACCAAAAGACACAAACTACAGGTAAGCGAAAAAGACTAAGAAGCATTTGCATGATGAGTGACATTTTATAGTTAATTGGATTATAAAACAACTAAAACACAATGGAAGAAGGAGCTATCCCTGCAAAATGAGGTAGGGAAAAATTTTCCCCATTCCATAATTCCATCTTAGTTTCTGATATAAACATTGTAGATATAGCAATAAACAAGAAGAGATTTTTAAAAATCCTTGGAGGGTTCACATTTTGAGATGAGATTTTATAGTTTTCATGTCCTAAAAAAGAAACAATAAAATACAGTATACTCATAAACTGGAAATAACCTTACTAGATTTAGAGCTCTTATTCCCTTTAACTTGCTTATTTTGTTTAACATGACTATGTTCATAGAGAGTAAATAACAGTACCTTTGGAAGTTTCTTTTGTTTTATCAACCTTTTATATATTATTTCAAATGTACATTTATTATTTTGAGTATACACCCAGATTAATTCACTGCTGGAGATCATAAGGTAATGAATTTGTGTAGAGTAAGAAATACTGTCTTTAGGGTTTTTAAAACAAGTTTAGAGTTTTGGAGATACAATTGAGAGAAGCACAATGTCTCTGTTAATATCCTCACTGTTGAATGATCCTATAAAGCCAGAAATAAGTAATTAAATATATGAACTACGAAGTCTTTTTTAAGTTTACAATGGAAAAGAAAATAATATATGAGAATCACAGCACATTCGCACATAATTTTTCATTAGGCTGATAAGCAAGTTTTCATGTTCTAAGAACAAGTACTTTTTAACTAGTGAGACAGGGAAAGAAATGGAGGCTTGGGAATCATTTGCAAATGTGCAAGAAATCAATTAGTGTAATATGCACTGAGGACAGCTCTAAAGGAGCTGTTTTCCACATCAACAAGATATGCTCTCTAATAATAACTTTTATAGTTTTAAAGAAATCAGTGATAAACCTTAAAGGTATGTGACAAGTACCTATTCTTTGTTCCCAGTGAGACAATGAGCTATCTGATTATTAAGTAAAAATAACCAGACTCAACTCTAATTCTGCCATTTTCTCTTAACTCATTTCTTTCACAATAGATTGAATCCCAGAAGTTTATTTTTGTTGGGGAGAAGATTGAGGGAATTTAGGAGGAAAGAAACATTAGTAAGATTATGGATCCTTGTCCTCTTCATGAGCTGGGAACTTCATTCCCATTATGAAGCAGGTATAAATATTGGTACTGATTTCAAGGGTTAAGGATTAAGAGAGACGCGGTGGATTGGCAAACGGTCCACTTGGAACGCCCCGGTAACCTGAATCTTCATGGTTCTGGTTATGGATGGCCGTCTAAGAACTGTTACCAATAGCATAAATGCAGAACTGGAGAAGAGAAGGAAGGGAAAGGAAAAAAAATACATAAATTTGTATACACACAAGATAGCTAACATGATGGAACTACTAACTCTATTAATTCATGGGGAAGTACAGTTACTTACTACTTGTACAGTTTGATCAACTTCGCATGTCGATATCTGATAATCTAAGCAACATGCAATGGAACAACCATTGTTAAATACCTATCATCTTATTTTGAAAGTCTATATTGTTGTTTTGTGTTTTTTGTTGTTATAATTGTTTACTACTTTTGTTTTCCTTATCTATTTTTTTTCTTTTTCTTTCCAAATTAAAAAAAAATCGGAACTGGAAGGGAAGATGGTGCACCGTTGATCCTCCTGGAGAAGCTTGCACCCTGGTTTTTCTGCATGAACTCAGCTCTTCTCATCGTTAGAGGAGCTCCAGTCCTGGCTGTCACCAAGATTGCAGATGGCTGCAGCTCTTTTTCAGGAAGCTGTGGTTCTTACCTTGAGCCTCACTTCCTGGCTCCCATGCAGATCCTTCAGACATGCACAAAACAGTGTTGTGGGCTCTAGGGCTTCAGCTGGACTTGTGCAGGACGCTGCTGTGCGATCCAGGCCCTCAGCTGGATTCTCTGGGTCTCTAGTGTGTGGACAGATCTCCTGCGCTCTTCTGCATTTGACTCGTTGGGTGAATATTATAAAGTCATCTTACATATTCCATATTAAACCCTTTCCCTGATTACAACAAGAGTCATGCATATAAAATATAGGCTGGGTTTGAGGAAGATCATGTCCTTAGAAAAGTGCTAATTCTTATGCTGACATGTTTATTACATCATCTCACTTGAGATGTTTTCCTATTTTCCTATTTTTCTGTATCTTCTCCTGAAACATAAATTACTATAAATTATTTTAGTATGTATTACCAGTTCTAATCCCTCATAAAAAAGACTACCAGAGGTTGCCAGCATGTCATAATTACTGTTATACACTCTTAAGGTAGACTTTTTAGGGACTTTAAGTCTTCCATGCTTAAATATGACTTAATAGCTGTCCAGCAATGACCTGTATTTATAAAAATACTGTTTCTCACATAAAGCACATGTGACCCTACAGATAGAAGATTCATATTTATAGGTAGGATTTAGAGTCAATCTGTCACATCTTATAAGAGTTGACAGAATTTAGTACGTCCAAAGCTACCTGGGGATTTTTAATTGACATCGTTGTGTTTAATAGTTTCAGTGTGATTTTTTGTTTACAACCAACTTTTTCTCCCTCTCTCGTTTCATCTTTTCTTTCTTCTCGCTTCTATTCCTTTATATAGCCATTCTATAAATACTTTCTAGCCTCTATTACATAAAAAGAAACTGAGAGTTGTTGCATAATAAGAAAATGTATCTATAATTAAAACCACTTTTCTTTCTTTAATGAATATTGCTTGGGCTAGGAATTGAACCTAGACCCTTGCATACTCTAGACAAACAACTTAGTCACAAGTCACACTTTTAGCCCACAGTTTTTCTTATTAAATTATTCTGCAAAAATTAGATTCTATCATATCCCAGAAAATATGACTATCATAAAAACATCAATTAATAACAGATATTGGCAAGGCTGTAGGGGAAAAGGAACCCTTCTATATTTTTGGTAGGAAAGAAAATTGGTACAAACATAGAAATCACTGTGGCAATTTCTTAAAACACTAAAACTAAAAATTTCATTTGACCCCACTAGTCTCCCCCTAGGCATAGTAGAAGAAGCATCGTATTACATTGATAACTCCCTCGCCATATTCATAACAGCACAATTCATCATGTTAATCATGAGAGCAGCCTATATGTTCAATAGTAGGTAGATGAATGCACAAAATGTGAGCCAGGGATACAGCTCAGCAGCATGGTGCCTACTGGGCAAGTGCAAGGCTGTGAGTTCAGTTCCCCATATCAAAAAAGGGGTATTTGTACACAGTAGAATACTCTCTGCCATATAAGAAGATAAGCTTGAATCATTTGTAGGAAAATGAATGTACATTTTTTGAAGAGAATAAAACCGATTGAAATAGAGTCAATCAAAGCAAAACAATGAACGTGGTACATGACTTCAAAACAAGATAAAAGGAAATCAATAGTGGCTGCCATAAGGCCTCTTGTTATCTTCAAAATAACTGCCCATACTATCAAACGTAATAAAATCAAACAAAACAGAGCAGGATAAACACAATCAAAACAAGACAATGAATGCAATACACGGCTTCAAATCAAGCTAATAGGAAATAAATAATGACTACAATAATATATTTTGTTACCTTTGAAATAGTTGTCCATGCCATCAAACATAATAAAACCAAACCAAACAAATCAGAATAAAACCAAACAAAACAGGACAATAAAAATAATATGATTTCAAAACATGATAATAGATTAACAATGGTCATTGCTTCCCTTTTTAGACAATTCCTCCCCTTTCACTTTCATAACATTTATTGTGCATTTTGGATCCCACTAACTCCTTCAGTTTTTTATAGTAGGGAGACAACAGGATGTTCGCCTGTATGACTCTGAACCATTTCACCCCTGAGCATGATCTCAGGTTGTATCCATTTACCTACAAGAGCCTGGAGGTTATCCTTCTTTAGAGCTGAGTAGCTCTCCATTGTGTAAAAATGCCATGCGTTTCTCATCCATTCTGCAGTTGATGGGCAAACTATCCCTACTTTTTCCTGCTTCCCTGTCACATAGAACATTGTTCTCTCTCCTTTGATTTTCAGTGTGTGAATTTTCTTTCATGTTAAGTTTGTTTCTTGTATAAAGTATATTGATGGATCCTTTCTCCTGATCCACTCTTCCTGTGTTTCTTTTCGTTGGTGAATTGAGGCCATCTGCATTAACATTAATAGCCATGACCAACATGCACTGCCTCATCTCTGCCATGCTATTTTCCTGTCACTGGCTGCCTGCTATTCCCTTCCATCCAACTGTCTGCACTGCTCACTGATCCTCCTCTACTGCTGCTGTTCTTGGAACTGTGGCCATTTCTATCTCTCTCTAGAATACACTTCAGTATTCTTTGTAGGGTTAGTTTGGTGGTCATGAATTGCTTCAGTTGTTCTTTCTCATGGAAGTATTTTGTTTCACCATTTATTTTGAAAGATAGTTTTGCAAGTTGCACCAATCTGGTTTGGAAGTTATTTTCTTTCAGGACTTGAAATACTTCCTTCACTCCAGCCTCTCCATGACTTGATGGTTTGTGTTGAGAAGTCTGTTGTGATTCTGATGGGTTTTCCTTTATAGGTGATCTGTTTCTTTTCTCTAACAGTTTTAATATTTTGTTCTTGGTTGAATTTTTGAGATCTTGATTATTATGTGCCTGGGTGTAGATTTATTTTGGTTATGGCTATCTGGAGTTCTACATGCCTCACCTACCATATGTCAGGTCCTTTTCCCATGCTTTGGAAGTTTTCTGATATTATTTCTGTAAATAGACTTTAAATGTCATTTGTGTTGAGTCCTGTTTTTTCACTAATACCTATTATTCTTAAGTTATTTTTCCCTGTGTTGTCTTGGAGCCATTAAATTGTTATTTTCTGGTCCTTGTTATTTTTTGAGATATTTCCTTTCACAATTGCAAGCTGCAATGCTGTCTTCAAGGTTTGAAAGTCTGTCTTCAGTTTCTTTCGAGCAGTTTTGCCAACCTTCAGTGGAGTTTTGAATTTTCTAGATATCTCTTTGAATCTGTTTTATGTATTCTAAATCTTCTTTATATTGTTCATTCATGGTTTCACTCATTTTCCTGTGTTCCTCTATTTCTTATCTATGTCTTCTTTACAGGTACTTAGCAATACTTCCATTATGTTTTTCACTTCTTCATTACCTGAGATAGTATTTGTGTTTTAAAACCTTTTATAGCCTCATGAAGTTGTTTCTTTACTTCAGTTGGCATCACTTCAGAAACTGCAGTTATATGCCTGCTATCTCTTCCATGTTGATAGCTCCTGGACTTGCTCTGCTTGGGTTGGAAGCCAGAGACTGCCTTTTGCTTCTTCATCTTGAAATATTCCTGGGTTCATCCAGACAAGTGGGTGGTCAGGTCCCGGACACTTCCCACATTGGCTACAATTTTTCTAAGATGTTGCTGGTTTACCTGGCCAGTGCTGGCCACGGATATCCCACAGTAGCCAGTGAGTGCACTGGTACAGGGCTGGCTGCTGCTCTCCCTGATGGTTGCTGGACTGTGTGCAGAGGCTGCGTAGCTGCTGCCTCCCAGACCTGAGCTAGTTACCAGCCAAAAAATGAATATACTTTAAAACGTACAGTTAAGTAAAATAAATCAGCAAACAAACTTAAATATTGAGTGGTTTCTTTTATATGAAAAGCTAAAGTATTAATATTGTAGAGCAAAATAAAAGATAAATAATGGGAACTAGGGAGATACATCTACTGCAAGTGAGAAAAGGACCAAGAAATGTACAGAGGGAAGGAGAAAGCAGTGAAAAAAGAAGGAGATGAGTTTTGTGCAGGTACCAGTGACTTACAGGGAGTGTGCTCACTACAAACTCCAATCCGTACTACTACAAAATAAAAATTGAATAAAAAACACACCTAAAATAAAAAATAATTTATATAAATACAAAAAATAATTTCATAAGGTTTTATTAACACTTAAATGTATTCTCATCTGTTTTTCAGAAACTTATATGTAGAAACTATTTCAGGATATTAACAATAATTATCTCTAGTAGGTGAGATTCTAGACCCATTTCGTGGTTCTTTTATTGTTTTATGTGGCTTCTTTCCCTGTGATATGGGTATGTTGCTTTTGTTTGGATTTTTATTTTTTTAAAAAAATGTAAATAAATTAGTATCTAAAAACAGTGCTCAGAATAAAGATGACACTTCTCTAGGTCTGTCATACACACATGCATACAGTAAGCATTTCCACTAAGAAGTTAATCTTTTCATTAATAATCTTCTCTGGCTTAAAAGGGAGCCATTGACACATTAAAGAAATTTCTTGAATAAAAATAACACAGAGAATCAGTAGAAAAATAAGTAGGTGTGTTATTTTCTAACAGTTCACTTAAGTAATGTCGTGTATAATGCATTCTTAAGGCAAAAAACAGAAGAAACACGGTCTAATTAGTCAATTTCACAGCATCATTGCAAGAATTGAATTCTATTTTGTAAAAAAGTTAAAAACATATCTACAAGGGGATAATAAAAAACGCTTTTTAACCACAAATGTTAATGCCAGCCCTGAGTCGTTATTCTAGGGTCTCATGAAGATTCCCTCTTCATAACCAAAGACTAGGCAGTGACGTTGCTAATGAAGGAGGTCAACTACGAGTGGGAGCAAGGGACACATAACAAATTCACACGTCTGTCTGAGATGTAAACCAACTCTCAAAAATAAATTCTTTGGAAGTTGAAGAGAATGAGTAACGACTTAATATGCATGGTGGCTTTTATTCCATAAGTCCTGATGAAGTATTGTTTGAGTGATTTAGAAGATTTAATATGGAACTTTACTTTATTGTTTAATAAAAAAATTAAATGGATCTTTTGGAAGGGGACTAAGAAATGGGGTGAAGGGAGAGAAAAGAGTGAGGCAGGGGATAAAAAGACAACTGAGTGTTGCGTACGTGTACCTACCTCCCAGGAGAAAGTGGATCATCACACATACACGTGTGTACGAAAAGACAATAAAACACCAACAATGGCATCCGGTGGCATCTATCCTTCATTTTGGTGTTTGGTTTTGGATACGCTATGGTCACTCGTATTAGCTGCACGATTTTGTCATTGTTAGCTGTACCACTATTTTCATTCCTTTCTTTTCACTCTCTGAATAATTCTTCAGTTCATCTTTTTTCTAGCAACTTTATTGTGCTCTCAAGTTTTTCCTTTTGTTTACTAGACTTGACCTCCCTTTAATTTCCTTGAAACATTTAAGTAGAATGAGTTGTCTGGAGTTGTTTCAAAAGGGTATTTTAAAATTTTAACATAAATTGCCTTGCAAATAGAAACACGTTTCCTATTTAGATTGCAAATCTCAAATTCTGTAATGGCTATTTGGACTTTCAAAACCATAATCTGCATGTTTTTATTAACATATAAAGTGAGAATATTACATTACATTTTTATGTTTTAAATGACTTTAAGAGTCGTCTTCAGCTCTGTGTCCAGGTCAGGGATGTGGTCCACTGTAATGATTCTTTCCTGCTCATCCCAACATTCAGATCCTCGAAAATTGTGGTCCTCCATCTCATTTAATGAGACTTAAATTATTTGTTTATGACATCAAGATGAGATAATTGGCTCTGTAAGTAGATGCTAAAACATGTAAGAAATACTACAACTTCTATGACCAAAGAGGGCAGGGATTTAGCTCAGCAGCATAAGCACCTTTCTGGCAACTGTGAGGTCATGAGTTCAAACCCCAGTTTAAAAAAAAAATTCCAAAGAATAAATTTTAAGGACACCAATCAATACTGAAAGTAGGAAATTCTTTTCTCCCTTATTAACAACAATTAGTTACAAAGAATAACAGGTTTCATTTACTCAGCCAAACATGTATACCCTGTACTTTGATAATTCTCCCAATCTCCCCCTACTTGATCCTCTAGGGTCCTTTTCTTCTATTCTAGTAATTGCAAAATATTTTCATTTATGAGTCACATGTTGATTTTTTGTATATAATTTAGCCAGATAAATTTCAGTGAAATGTCATTATTTGAATAGAGAACAACTTTTATGGAAGCTAAAAAGTACAAGCAATAGAAAATGATGTTTAATTAACATGAAAAATATCTTTAACAATCTGTAAGATCACACTCTGATGTTGGCAGAAAGAGAAGAAAGCATGAATATGGAAGAAATTACCCAATATGCTTTTATGAGCATAGAGACAAGACTATTTACTGAATACGAATAATCATGGTGGTTGCTAGCTGGTTGGTTATGTATGCACAAGGATGCAAACACAGATATAGTGACAGTATTGCAAATTATTTTTCAATCTAGTTTACATGCAGAAAATCCATTTTATTTAACAATAGATAACCTCAGTGTCCTATGAGTACTCTTGAAGAGCAACCAATTAAACTTCTTGAGACCTATTCAATGAACTTGTGGACTAAAAAAAGGAAACAGAGGTTTCAACATAATCTCACATTCAATTTAATCCCTGAATACTTATGCATATTAACAAAGCACAGTAAAGGTGTATATTTATAAGCAGCTGAGTTACTTGATGCTGGATTGAAGAATTTGTATGACATTAATGAAAATATCAGCGAGGGTGAAAATACTGTTAGGTAACAACTGTTACAGAGATGGTGGTTGTGTGTGTGTTTGCAGGTAAGCAGAATGCACTAAGTGTGTTACTTTGGTCAGGGTTAAAAAGTTTCCAAATGAAAAACTGAGTCACATACTATTATCCTCACCTCTGCAGTCTAAATTATAACTCTCCATGCAAATTTATTCATGTATGGTGCTTGTGATTACAATTCCTACTAAAATACACAGCATTTTCGTATTCAGTACACACAGATGCAAACTGACCTCATGGAGCTTTTTTGTTTTTGTTTTCTGCTGCTATTTCAATTTATTTAAATTTTTTCATGAGGCAGAAATGTAATGCATTAAGTCACTTTCCTTTTAAAAACATAAATGCATAGTAATTAGGGGCCCCGAGAATTTGGAGAAGCACAAGATTAGCCACGCAGTAATGCAAGCTCACATCTGCAGTCAGTCTAAAATTGTCACAGAGACCTAATTTTGCTTCCATGCAGATGTAATTTGTTTCTTAGCATTTGCATGGGGAATTGGGTTGGTGACTTCTGTTTAAATCCATTTACTATTTCATTTTGCTTTATCTTTTCAGCAAAGCTTCTGGGAACACAGTAGACCTGGGTGGGCATGTGGATGCTACCGTAGATTTGCCACTTCAAGCCAGAAAATGTTTCAAAATTACCTCAACGATTCTTCAAGTTTTCTTTAATGAAATTATTTTCCATTTTCATCACTGCTTATTTCAACTAATTACTATCCAATCACTTTATTTTATTTTAAAAACAAAACAACAAAAAGAATAAAAACTATGATACAGAATTTCAAAACAATAGTAAATAACACTTGTTAATATAATGAATATTGGTATCTTCAAAGTAGTTCAGATTACAAGACTTTTTTACTCAAGCTCACTGTCTTCCCCAGTCCCTAATTATTTCACAGAGAAAATAGAAATAGAAGATCCCATAAAAAATACTTAGATGAAGAATTTTGAAATTGTTCTAGGAAAAAAATTAACTATGGCTTTGTCTTTGTTTCAAGATTGGTGTGAAAAAAAGGGAAGTTGCTGATTGGATGTTATCAGATCACCTAAATATTTAGAGTCGATGGTTACATAAGGGCCAGAGCAGACCAGCCAAACTTGGTCACGTCTTTTGATGGCCTTCTTCGGAAGATCTTTAGCTTCTGGTGATGCTGCCTCAGTAGTTCGGGCTCTTGTTGGATTTCAAGAATTAAGCATTTTCTGTGTGATAAAGTCATTAGGGAAAAACTTCATTGTCACCATATTTTTTCTGCTTCAAGGAATATTTAAAACATGCTCTCTAGAATATCTTGGCCAAAGTCCACTATCATCAAAGCTCCATGCACTCAGGATTTCCAAGAATTACTGAAGAGCATTTTTAATTGTAAATTTTCAACAGTATTTAGACAAGACCATTTACAGTAAGTCTTTTCACATCTTCTGTCTTCAGGGACTGAAAACTGCAACTATTAGTGCAAACGACTCACAGATTGGTCATCATGCTGAGCTGGTGGCTCTTTATGGCTCCTTTATAATGGGAAGAAAAACATGTTACTGGCATTTGGTACAAGAATGGCATTCATCACCCTCGTCACACGTGGTGAACTGAATGCTTACAGAACACATTTGCACAGATTTCTCCAGAGACTGCTGGGTTTGGGGTACAAACATTGAAACAAAGACTTGAAGCAAGCAAGTAATTCCCCAGGTTTGCCCTTTGCAAATTCAGTTAGGAGACATCTTTGTAATTTTCATCTCCTCTATTTCCAGAGATAAATTTAATGCATGTTTCTGAAACATGTTTCATTGACTGTGAGCAAAATAGCAGAGTTGAAGATGGGTTACTTTTTGGTTGCAAACTTCAAGAGATCACACTGTTAATCCTCTGTGGCTGAATGTTGGGGCACATTATTTTATTACAGTAATGGTAAATGGTCCATCACTTTGTCAACCGGGACTTCAACTAAATGTGACAATGAACAGCATTTCTGCCAAGAATCTCTAAATTGAGAAGTTTTCTCTGGACACAATAGATGTCTTAGTGAATTTTGGAACAAGACATACAACTACCATTGTCAACCTCTGTTTTCTGGGAAGTATTGCCAAGAATGATGGTGGTTGTATTAAAAGCAAGTGAATTTATCAATGGATCTGTCACCCACCATTTACAGGTAAGAATTCTTTTTTAAATTCCAAAATTTTACTAAAACAGAAGAATAATCAGTTTAACTGCATGATATGCTGTGCAGTTAAAATTAAGACTGGTTAGAGGCATAGTGGAAACACTTAATTTGTGGATTTGGGTGAATGAAAAGACAGTTTAAGGGAGAACAACTTAGGTTTACATTTCAACCTCTCCAACGAGATTTAAAGAATACTTCAACATAATGTTACTAACGTTTATCAGAATGTCAGGTAAGTGACTACTCAAAGCAACTAATTTTTTAAAAATTATATACAATCCTTAAAATGAGCCAAATTTCCTTCTTGACATATAGAAGTTTATCAGATATTCTTCAAAATTGAATATTGGGATAATGAAGAATTTCGTAGAAATGCATACTCTTCATTTGGAAATACCTACTCTCACATCATTCACAATGTCTACTTACTATTTCATACATTCTAAAGTCAATGTTATCATAATAAAATGAACATTTCTAATCATTGAATGAAATTCTTGAATTGCAGTATTTAGGTAGATGCTTCTTGGCGATAATGCAGATACACAGTATGAGCACTGGAGGAGAACACTAAGGAGGTATGTGGCTGGGAGAAAGGCAGTGAAGCTGCCTGGCAAGGATGGAGAGGAACAGATAATTGTGATCCAACAGAAAAGATCTTAATGGACATCAGTGTTGCATCTGCAAAGTGATTGATAATGCTGACAAGGATAGAAAGAGAATGACGTTTCAGTGACTGGTTGTAGTATGCTTCACGATGGGAGACGCTGGGTGGGTGGCAAAGCCAGAGGAAAGATCAATCTAAAAACAGTTGCAGTAAATTATAAAGTGGTAAATTATACTACTTGAGGCTGAAGCAAGACTTAAAGGGACTGTACAGTGTGTCTGCTTTAGAGTTTACAAAAAAACTGGTATAGAGGAGATCTACATTTGATGGACTTTGAAAGAATCTTATCTATTGTGAGAATCACAGATCCAACACTGGAATTTACAAGGGAGATGAGTCAGGACAGCATACTCAAAGGACATACTGGCTATTCTTGGTAATAATAGTGCAAGAGAACAAATACCAGGCTAGTAGTGTACTTTAGTCGGCAAAGAGGAGGGAGGTTGACCCACAGGTGTGTCTGGAGAGGATCCTGTTCTAGTGTCTAACTGGAGTATAAAGAAAGTTCAGGCTTCAGAGAACTCAACAAAGTCCTCTACAGTGCCTGAGCTGGCTCCGTGCAGCCAAGGCTGAACTGGCAATGTGGTGAGACTCGGAAAACCTTGGTGAGTATTGGTCATTTCCAAATTCACCTACACCAAACTCAAAGAGTAAGTTTACCCTTCACAGTAGGGAATTTAGAAGGCTGCTTCAGAAGTTAATCTGCGGAACCTCTCCCTCACTTAATTTTATTGACATGGTTAAGAAAAGATGCAAATTATCTAATTAATCATGCTGTGATATATCATGCAGTTAAAATTAAGACGGGTTAGAGAAATAGTGGAAACATTTGATTTGTGGATTTGGGTGAATGAAAAGGCAGTTTAAGGTAGAATGACTAAGGTTTACATTTCAACCTCTCCAGGGAGATTTAAAGAATACTTGACCATAATGTTGCTAACATTTATCAGAATACTAATTTCCACATATCTCCTCATATCTCGTGAAATGTTATTCTAATGGTTGTGTGGGCAAAACTGTCACAGTTGCTTTAAACCACTAAGCATTAAAGACCATAAGATACTGCAATTTCACATGTTTGCTCATGAAGCTTGCACTTCTGTGGTTCTGCAATTGCAAATAATTATTTAAAATCTTAGAATCTCATAAGATTGCGACTCATGTATAATTACCAAAGAAACTGAAAATGCTTGCAGTAATAGTTTGCTGTAGGTACTATAAAGACTGTCATTGGTTGGATGACTGAAAAGAAATTTGGTTCCTCACTATTAGGCATGCTGAAATTCCAAGGCATAAGAGTATAGATTTTTTCTGAAATTGTTTTCTTGTTTTTGTTTTTTTTTTTACCATTTTCTCCCTAGGTCTTCACACTTTGTTTTTCTGTATATGTCCAAATTTTCTCTTCTTAAAAGGAAAACAGTAAAACATTAAATTCAGTTCAAATACCATTACATCTTGAGACCAAGATGATGAAGAGTTCACAGGTGAATTTTGAGGAAAAAATATAGTTTCAAATGAAATGTTTCTTTTATTGAAAAAAATTTACAGTGCCCTTTTTGTGAATGTTTGATTTCAATTTATTTGGTAAATCATTAGGCTTCACTTTATTTTAAAGAGAAAAACAGAATAATTAAGAAGTAAGCAAACAAAAACCAAAAGCAAAATGTTGACAACGGCAGAAGAAACAGTGGTGATGTAGGATTTCAAAACAAGATAATAATAATTTAACAGTGGTTGTTATATTGCATGTGTTATTCTCAGAGTAACTGCTCAGACTACCAGATACAGAAATGCAAGATTGATAAACAAGACAATTTCCCTTTTACTGTATCTGTTGTGACTTTTGGGTCTCTTACTCTGTTTCTTACAACAGCGAGACAATGTGCTGGTTACACGTGCAATGGTTTCTACTTGCATCCATTTACCTATAAAAGCCTCATGTTTGTTGTTCTTTATGGGTGACTAATACTCCATTGTATAAAAATGCATCTTTTTATCCATTTCTCAGTCAATTGGCATTTGGATTATTTCCAAGATTTTGCTATTACAAAATGTGCTGCTATAAACATACATATACATATATCGCTGTGGTATGAGGTTTTCAGTTCTTCTGAGAAAATATCCAGAAGGGAAATAGCTGGGTCGACTGGAACCTCTAATCCTAGTTTTTTGAGAAATCTCCAGAAGAAAGTCATTAGGGTGAGAGATATAGCTCAGGGGGTGGAGGGGAGGGAGAGGAGAAGGGAAGAGGGAAAGAGAGAAGGAGAGGGCGAAGGAGGAGGAGAAGGAGAAGGAGAAGCATATTTAGGTCTTAAGCACTAAACTATCTACGTATATCGAACTTACTCCCTTCAGTAACATCAGTAGAGTCAAAGATCCTGTTATGAAAAGTTTTTTTTAAAAAATTCCTTCTCAAAGGAATTTTAAAAAGTGAACTGAAATTATTGTGTAAACAAATACTTTCTTAAACAATTTAAACAATGACAGACTCTAAACTATTCCCCTCTAACACCCAAACTCTTCTACATCCTCCTCTGGGAAATGTGGGCACCTTCAGGCCACTGTCCCTCTGCACAATGGTGGCAGGCAGTGTCATCTCCAATCACCATTGTAAAGGTAAAGACTCCTTCAGTAGGAGCTAAGAAAAGACTGCCAATTCCTTCGCAGTTCCGTGGTGGTGGTATTTTGGAGTGTTTCCCAGGCTTTCCCAGCTGACCGAGCTGAGGAAGATGTGCAGAGTTGGAGGATATTTCATAGGCCACTTCTCCCCAGGAAGAGGGCTTGCTAAGTGCAGTGCAGCCAGTAGGAACTGCAGCTCTCTTCCAAAAACCTTTTTAGATCTTTTGTCTCTCAAATCTTCTGTGATTTTGAGATAGGTTATGTGCTGAAAGATATTTTACAATATTGTATCACGATGACCATGTGACAACCAGTTTATCTTTCAAGTCACGGTATTTTTGAGCCAAGCTGGTAGCTAAAAGTGTTGAATTATATAATGTTTGAATACTTATTTAGTTACTGTTCCAATTAATTTTATTAAAGAGGCAGACATAAAGACAGGAGCACTTTTAAAAATAATTTATAAAAATACTTTCAGAAGAAGTAATTGAGATTTGATCTTCACATTGCAAGGAAATTTTCTTTTATTATTTGTTTTATCATTTTTTTTTTATATTTTTGGTACCGAGGATCAAACTCAGGACCTTGTGCTTGCCAAGCAGGTGCTATGCCACTGAACTAAATCTCCAGCCCTTGCAAGGTAATTTTAAAAGAATATTTTGCATCATCTGTATATTATAAAAACAGGAATTGTGGTAATCTCTAATACTGTGCCACACATGTTTTTCTGAAGTGATTATTTCTTCAATATGATGTTACTAGCATCTTATAAAATTACTAACAATCCCTTCAAGGTTGCATGATGTTTAGTAAATTTGATATTATTAGTGAATTTGTTTGACAATTGAACTTGGCATTTGGAAAGAACTGATATTTCTGAACATTCTCTTTCAGTCTGTGAGTAAAAAACTGGTGTTATCATGAGTAAAGAAACAAGATTACCAAGTAGAAAATTCAGTAAGCTTAATAGTTCTTGCATAATTCTATGACATAAAGCACTAGAGAAAATATTTTATAGAATGTAACATAATTTTTAAATTCATAAACTATTCATTGTATTGGTTATCTCATTAATGTTTTTGAGATATGTATTGTTTGATTTCTCAAAAATTTCAGGAGCTAATATATCTTCTGTATAGTTTTCTAAAAATGATAAAATGTGCATATTAAGATATATTATCTGCTTTATGAAATGATTTATTGGTTATCTTTCAGTGTGTCATAGTAAAGTTTCATAAATTTTATATTTTGAATGACTTATGAGTGTATATTTTCAATAGCTATTTTGTCAAATTTAATTGCTCTTCAATTTAATTTTTATTTTTTTTTAACACTGGGATTAGACTCACAACTTTGCCCTTGCCAAGCAGGTACTTGTGCTGCTGAGCTAAATCCCTGACCCACTGCATTAAATTTCTAACAGAGAATTTTGAAACTCATGCCAGAAGCAGTTTCATAATCTGTATCTAGTGCAAATTTAACCAACTTCACAAAATTAGACACATTATTACTCTATTCCAATTTAAAAACTGATGAGCCTTAAAATATATTCCTGAATTTTTAGACACCTGAAAAATTGCTCAGTACAGTATGACTAACAATAATTACCAAATTGCAATGCTACACATCATAAAAGCAAAATTAAGGACTAAAAGCTTATTTAAAACTGTGATGATGCATTCTTCAATATAACTATAAATTCAAAAATGTTATATAATAATATTAGAATATTAATGCAAAGCTATATAGTCTAATTTTATAATTTGACAAAACAACAAAATTTTAAACTTCTATTTTGTCCAGTTCAAGATACAAATAAAATGCTCATGTTATGTATGACCAGTTTCTGAAACTCACTGGCAAATACAAGTTTGATGTAGGAAGAAGTGATTTCCAGAATATAAACTCTTTAGCCTTCATTCAGTCATTGTGGGCAGGTGAAAAGAATTCACTGGTGGAGAAAAGTGTAAGGCCTTTAGCTGAGGGCTTACATCAGAAAGTGGGCAGAATAATTTTCAATGCAAAGTAAACTCTTTAGTTTCCATGATCCTGACCAGTAGGTAGAACTTATGAATGACAGGATTCTGGTTATAGAGAGGAAAACTTGGTAGGGGCTAAATCAGATATTGCTTTCTTTCTTTTTTAATAATTGAACTTTAATCTTATTTTAGGCGTCAATTTTGAGAGATTCTGGGAAATTAATCGCAGTCGATTCAGCCCTAGCTCTAGCCACCTGCTATGGAGAAAATTGAAGTATTTCCAGCTGTTATAAGTGAAATTTAAAAAGTATTGTTAGTTATATAAGCTGATAAGAACACTGTAAGCAAAACTAACTGCAAGGCTTGTATGGTCGAAAATTTAAAATGATTCTTTATGGCAAATGTTTACAGAAATTAAATGAATATAATAATGTATGCAGTTTGTAGAGACTGAATAAAATATTTTGTGTAGTTTATTGCACTGTTACTTCTATTCTGTCAAACTTTATTTTATATTTTCCTTCCCAAGTCTCTGATCAGTATGATCATTATCAGCATTGATGGTGACCGGCATTTCCAAGGATGCATAATCCCAGCAACATAGCATTAAAAGGCTAGGCCCTGTATCCAGTTAGTAACACAAATGGTTTCCTTTGTTAGCCTACTTTGCTCAGTGAAGAACTGAACTTCCCTCTAGCCTCCTGATGTTCCTTCTATATTAACGAACCCAGTGTACAGTGATTGGCAAAGCAATGCACCCCTCTTCTGCCCCCTGCTATAAATTTTCTCATGATAGTTTATATGCTTACCAAGCATAGAGTATATACTATACACTTAAGTAATGATAATAACTGGTAATCGAGATCTTCACATGATAATGCAATTTTACATTGATTTACTTGAATGAGCATGTGAACTGATTATAAACAAAGTAAATAAAATGCTTAATAAAGCAAGTTACTTAGCTAAACTTAATAAACATATATGTAACTATATATTATATATAAATATACAACTATATATTATATACAACTATGTATATTATATATAACTATGCATAGTATATATGTAACTATATATATCACTATATATATTTAATTACTAATTGGAGTATACTTAATTGTTGACCTAAATATTTTAAAAAGTTAGCTATTTATTATGCACATTTCTTATTAATGAAAAGTATGTTAATTGCATTGCCAGGCTCATCTTTATCTTGCTTTTGGAGATAAGAAAAATAGAATTAAACTTGGATTCTTTTGTCCCAGTGCTACACATTATGAACCGATACATGAGCTCAATTCCTTCTTAGCTTATGGAAAAGTCTTAATAATAAGACTCAGTGGCAGTGTGCATTTCTATGAGTTCACAGTGTCCTTCTCATCTTGGTCAGTCACACTGTCATTTTTAAGTTGCCTTTTTATTGTTGATTTGTAGATAAATGTGTATACATTAAAAGAGCAATTAGAGATTATGACCACCACTTTAAAGATTCAGCAATAAATACAAAAGGAGTAAACTCCTTGGAGAATCAACTGCAAAGTCTGAATACTTGTGCAATCTGCTGGAGTGACTGAATTTTTATCAGAACTGTTTTGATAATTATATTCCAGGTCATCTAATCTCAAAAATGAATTGCAGTGAGCATTTATACAAGAAATACAAAATCTTTCTAAACTAGAATTCAATCTGACACTTATTAAAAATAATATAGGGGAGGAGCAAAAGATGGCTGATCAGTGAGCAACAAAATACAAAGCCTCCCGGGAGAAACAACTCATATGCCAGAATAAAACATCCTGGAGAGATCCAGACAGAGGGAGATGGATCCTCTTGACACAGGAAGAAATTAAAACATAAAAAAGCTCATCAAACACGTCAGGACTACAACTGGAACAGCTAAAAGTTACAGGACACAGTTTTTTGCTGCGACCTGCCAAGTTTGCGCCAGCCTGAATTTGCACCAGCTTGAATCCGTGCTGGCTGGCAGAACCGCCCAAACTCATTCCCGCCACTACTCTCCTCCTTCTCCTTCTCCTTCTCCTTCTCCTTCTCCTTCTCCTTCTCCTTCTCCTTCTCCTTCTCCTTCTCCTTCTCCTTCTCCTTCTCCTTCTTCTCCTTCTCCTCCTCCTTTTCCTTCCCCTCCTCCTCCTTTCTCTCTCTCTCTCTGTCTCTCTCTCTCTCTCTCTCCCCCTCTCCCTCTTTCTCTGTGTGTGTGTGTTCTTTGCTCTCATTGAAATAGATAACTCTTTGATGACCAAGCACGAATGCTTCAAGTAAAGCCATAATTTGGAGTAAACTAAATTCAAGTGTGTATAGTTACGCATAAAAAAGGAGTGCTGTCAAGGGGGAGAATTTAGGGGCAAGAGAATTTAGTAGTTATGATGACTATGCCATGCCCTGCCCAAATAATTCTCCACCCTACTACCAGCTTAATTTTCCAAACATACACATTTCAAAATCACTTTCTGTTTCAAAAGATGAATTATTTTCCCTTTGTGACTGTCACATGGTGGACCTTAGATACACTGGAATGTTACATGAATTTGTAACATTTCATGGCATTTATAAATGAAGATTAGTTACCTATTCTTACGTCATCCATAATATGTGCTGGCTGTGGGGAACAAATAAAAAATATGCAAAAACATCTGTAACAGTGTTGTCATTAAAATTAGTCAGATTTGTGTTCGAAGAACATCTCCACAATTCTCCAGCAGTTTGATCTTTGGGATGTCATTTAAGCTTCCTAAATCTAAAGTTCCTGATCCAGAACACTGTGAGTTACCCATTCTCATCTCATCAAATGTCTGATGATTAAATAAAATATTCTTGGCCAAATACTTGGTAAAACAAGAGGTGCATAGTAAGAAATCAACTGTTACTCTTGGAACTTTTCTTGTTGTTGTCATACCAGCTTCGTATTTAATGTTTACTTTTTCCATTTGGCAAGTGGAAAATCCAAGAACCCTTCTGCCTGGATTTGCACCTAGCACGGTTCTTTTGTAACTTTCGTAAACCTGACTCTGAGGACTTCCCTAGACCAGTAACCGTCTCTAAACAAACACTTTTAATGATATTATAAAATGTCATTCAAATTGATATTTCTTCTGCTGTTGTTGTCCTAGAACTGAGACTTCTTCCCTTCCTTTCTTTCTCCCCAATCTACTTCCTTCAGTCTTCCTATGATTAGAAAGTTCTTGATCCATGCTGAACTTAAATGTACAGCTAAGTTGTGGAGAACATGGAATGTAATAGATGTATATTTGACAGACATTCTTATTGCCATATGTAAAATGAGAAATTTTACAATAGCAATTTTATTAGGTTGCCAAAGGAAACAGAGCAAGAAATACAATCTTTTTAAAAATTCAATATATGTTCTTGCTACCAGTGTCCAGGTGGGCAGTATGAATATCTGCTTATTTTTCACTCAAAGGGTGTTCACTGCTCATGTATGAAAATTACATGACTAATGTCTTTGTGTTTTAAAGGGAAATCGAAATAATAACTATTTTTGGTCTTGTAGGACTACAGACTTCCCCTCATAGCAGCTCAATTGAAACAGATGTTCTGTCTGCTGTAGTTATATTGCTTATGTAATAGCGATAATTTCCCACTTCTGATTTGTCAGTTTGGAGGATTTAAAAGTCATTTGATGACTGGTTGTAAATTACGGATGTTTTTCTTATGTTAAGTAATTTGTGCTGGGAAAGTGGAAGGCTTTTAATGAGTTTTTTAATTCTCTTGGCCTGCATACTTTCATTTCTCATTTAGCTAAACAGGTGTGACAATTTATAGAATTTCAAGCAGAGACATGTCTCTAATTATTCCATCTTGGGACTTTGAAATGTGTTTTATGGGGAAATGTCATAAACTTATTTTTTAGATACATGAACAGGTTTCAACATATGGCTTCAATTTTTATTTAGTGTAGAAACTTCAAAATTAGGAATCTAGAAAGTTAAGCTTACAAAGAACTTTATATTCTATAGAAACTTTGTTATTCTGTTTTGCTTCTTGGTAACATATTATAACCTGACTACAAGATCATCATGCAAAGTGACTAACCCATAATACTCCTTCCAATATGTGTCATCATACTCCATTTCCTTAACATGCTAATTCAATTACAAGGATCTGAAATGCCTGTTTTGTTTTGTTCTGTTTTGTTTCATTTCATTTTGTTTTGTATCATTTCATTCTGTTTTGTTTTGTTTTTTCCAGCCTGCTTAATCTTGTGCTGCCTTATTTGAGTATCTCAACTTAGTATATAGTTTCAGGAACAGGTTTACAGATGACCTGTGCTGGCTAAGCTCCCAGTTCAAGATAAGTAATTACAAATGATAAAAACATTTTGAAGTCAAATTAGGCCAAAATTCAGTAGAGTTTTTCATCATGCTTAAAAGTAACTCTAATAATTATGTGATAGGTAAAATTAAATTTAAATGCATGGATCAGTTGAGTGAGTGTGGAGGAAGTAATTTTTGTCTTTTATGTATTAAATTTTATTCTATTCTTAGTTTCTCTATGCACCTTTAGCAGAACAACTATGACAATAAGATATACATGATCTTAGATGTTTTAAGGAGCATCTTTCAGAGATTTTGTTCTATTTTATGGCATAAAGAACTTCCATTATGTCATAAGAACTTTCCATTTGGTTTTACAGCTCAGATTCACCTTACAGTCAGGTTATATGGAGCTGGAATCTCTAATCCTGCCAAGATTGTGTGAGGGCAAGCAATTGGTTTTTTAGCCATCCTGGTGTTTTCTCCAGGGAACATCTGAACTCCTTGTTCCTAATAGACATTATACTTGAATGAATAACATTGTTTATATGCTAAGAACTAAAGAATAAACCTGACTCTTAGCTTTCTAAAATCATGCAATTACTTCTATGACATTCAATAATTATTTATTATTTTCTAAATCTAGGCCACATCACTTTGGAGATGATAAATGAAAGAATTGTGTGTGCCTGTGAGCGTGTGTGTGCATGTGCCTGTGTGTGTGTATGTGTGTGTGTGCATGTGTGTGTATCTGCATAAAGGAGACAAAACTGAATAAAAAAGAATACATATTTTATGATCGGTATAACAAGTGACATACATCAACCAACTGTTCATTTCAGAGATAAAAATATCTCATTGCCATTTATTTCAGAAATAAAAAAACTGCCAAAAAACAGACAAGTTTCCCATCATCTCCCAGATGTTAATTTTCAAGTATTACCTTCTTAGAATTTTTAGGATTTCTCCAAAGAAAATCTTTGACTACTGATCATCAACAAAATGTAAACTTATTTCCAAATAAATGTTTTCTCTTTTAAAAAGATTGTTGTTTCTTTTAATTTATTTTTATTAGTACTTAAATATTTTATATTAATGGGATAATGTGGAGTTTCCATAGATGTATATATTTCATACAGCTTAAATCTGGTGACACATAACTATCACCTCAAATACATACCATTCATTTATGGTAAAGGTTTAAGATCCCTACAGCTATTTAGATGTATGGTCTATCTTTGCCATCGCTGATAACCCGGCGGGAGCACACACCCAAGCTTGGTGCTTCTATCGCTGAAATAGCTCTCCTTCATCAACTCCTGCCCTGTCTTCACCAGCTTCTGCTAAGCACTCTGCAGCTCTCGGATTCCACGGGGTCATTTTTATATCCATTCCCTGCATGGCGCCATGAAGCACTTGACTCTCTGTATCCGGTATACTAACTCCATATAATATTTCCTAGCTCCACCTTTGTGGTGATAAATGGCAGGAATTGATTCGTTTACTATGACTGATTAGTATGCCATGGTGTATATTGACACATTTTCTCTACCCACTTGTCAACCTATGGATATGGAAGTTGTTTCCATTACTTGACTTTTCTGAATAGTTCTGTAGTGAACATGGGAGTGTAGATCATATGGTAGTAAGTATTTTTAATTTCTTGAGAAATGTCTCTACTGTTTTCCACGCCTTCGATAAATTACAGTACCACTATCTGTGTCCAAGAATTTCTTTTTCTCCATATCCTCCTTATCAGCTCTTTTTCTCTTTTATCTTTTTGGTAAGTTACTCTTAATGGGATGAAATAATATCTCGCTGTGGTTTGATTTACACTTAGCTGATGATTAATGCCATTGAACATAATTTCATATGCCTGATGGTCATTCATATGTCTTCTTTTGCAAAATGTGTATGAAGGTCTAATGCTGATTTTTGAGTTATTTGTTTATTTGATACTTATTTTTTGGTTTTCCTCACCTATCTCATTCTCAAACCTTCTTCACATGTAGAGCATACATATATTTTAATTGCATAACTTTTCTGTTCCTTCTTGTTTCCTTTGCTGTGCAGAAGATTTTTAACTTGATGCTATTACACTTGTCTACTTTTCCTTTTTTCTGTGTCCTTGGAGTCTTTTTCAAGTTTTCTTTGGACATTCCAATATGTATAGCTTTATAACATTGATTACTACAGTTTTTTAGTATATTTTGAAGACAGTTGATACATAGCCTCCTGTTTTGTTCTTTTATTTTTCAAAATGGCATAGGCTATATGAGTTTTTATGGTCATATTAATTTTAAGATATTTTTCTTTAGTTTTTCTGAACAAAAACATTGGTATTTTAGTGGTATTTTATTAAATTTGCAGATTGCTTTTTGTAGTATGTATATTTTAACAATACCTAAGCCCCTAATCCAGAGATGATGTATTTTCCTTTTGTATATGTGTGTGTTTGTCTCCTTAAATTTCTTTCATCATTTTATAGTTTTGACTTAGAGATCTTTTAACTATTTGCTTCTTAATTTCTTATCTCTAGATTTATTATTATAAACAAGCTTCGCTTATTAATTTTTACTTCAGATAATTTGCAATATTCCTGCTTTTTGTGTGACAAAAATGTACCCTGTAATTTTATCTGACTCATTGACTTTTTCCAAGAATTTCCACAGAAGTTTTGTGGGGTCTTCTATATATGTGTGAGGGGAATTCTTGAGATCAAATCCAAAACAATGAAAGTTCATCTTCATTTATTTTCCCATTTAGGAAATTGTTTATTTCCTCCTATTTCCTTCTCACAGTGCATTGTAAAGTGGTGAAAGTGGGCATCCTTGTCTTATTCTAGGTCCTAGCAAGTTTTCAACTATTTCCCATGCAGCATATGTTAACTGTTGTCTTATCAATTATTATGGTGAAACATGTTCTTTATATGCCTAATTTGTTCAACCATTTTTATCATGAAATGATGTTAAATTTTACCTAGTACCTGTTCTCTGTCTCCTGAGATTATCTTATGGTTTTTGGCCTTCATTCTATTGATGCTGTCTGTTTCGTTTATTGATTGATATGAGGTTAAACTATACTGTTGTATCCTTGGCCTGAATTCCACTTGACCATGGTCAACAATCTTTAAAATGTGCTTTGGGGTTTTTTGCTTATATTTTGCTGAGGTCTTTTGCATTCATGCTCATTAATGATACCTAAATTTTTCTTTCTAGTTGTGCCTCATGTAGATTTGGCATTAAAATGATGAAGCCTTACAGAATGTGTTTGGAAGTGTTTTTTGACTTTTATTTTTGTGAGGAACTTAAGGGAAAATTGATAATAATTCTTTAAATGTCTAAAAAAATTTACAGAAGATTTCTGGTCCTAGGCTTTATTTGGTGAGTGGGTAACAACAATTGATCATATTTATTGTTGTTGGTGTGCTCAACTTTTCAATTTCTTCATGTACAGATATTTGTAAGGTATATCAAAGATTTTGTCCATTTTTCTTGGTTATCAAATTTGGTGGTATAGAATTGTTCACAGTTATCTTTAATGACCTTCCATATTATTGAACTCTGAGTTGTAATGTTTCCATTTCATCTCCGATCTTTTTTATTTGGGTTGTCTGCCTTTTTCTTAAACAGTCTTGCTAAGTGTCTATTTTGTTGATATGTTCAAAGAAACAACTCTATTTTACTGACATTTTTCATTCTTAAAGACTATTTTTAAAAATTTCTTCTCTATTTTTTATTATTTCTTTGATTTTATCAAATTAGTGTTACCCAATTACTTTTCTAATTCCAAGAGATGCAACATAGATAGTGTATTTAAAACCCTTCTGATTTTTTTGGTGTAGACATTGACTACTGTATATTTCTACCTTAACAGTACTTTTTCTTTAACCCAATTGCTTCAGAAGGTTGTGTCTCCATTTTCATTTGTTTCAACAACTTTTAAAATTTCCTTCTAGATTTTTTCATTCTTTAGTTATTCAAAACTAAATTTTTCATTTCCTTGTATTTGTAGAGATTTGAAAGTTTTCTCTTTTTTTCTTTTTTCTTTTCTTTTATGTTCTTTTATTTCCTTCCTTCCTTCCTTCCTTCCTTCCTTCCTTCCTTCCTTCCTTCCTTCTATCCTTCCTTCCTTCCTTCCTTCCTTCCTTCCTTCCTTCCTTCCTTCCTTCCTTCCTTCCCTCTTGTGGTACTATTTAATCTTTCTCTGGAGCTCAAATCCAGGGTGTTATGCATGTTACCAAAGAAGTCTACTACTGAGATACATGTCCAGTCTTTACTTCTACTTTAATTGTACTGCAGTGTGAAAATGATATAATTTTATGTGCTTTTATTTTATTGATACTCATTTTGATGTCTACAAAAGTTTTTAATATGGTATTATAGATAAATTCATTCTATAATCTTGAGCTTTCAGTTGTGTACCTTAAAATTATGCAGTACACTTAATGCATAAACTATATGTTCTACTGGATACACTTAAGGATGTCAATGGCAGAAAAATTGAATATCATTATTTTGGTTTAATTTGAAAGAGTTATAAACTTTCACCTGACTTGCTAGTGTTTTGATTTTGTGACAGAGAACTCTTCTGTGTTACCTAATATATATCCGTTAGGTAGGTAAACTGTTTTTGACTGATAGATAGCTATTATTTCCAAAACACACTGCAAATTACTTTGTAATATTACTTTAAGTTTTGATAAAATACTTTAGTCTGAAATGGCTCACTTTTGTTAATAGCTTACACCTCTAGATTCTTTGGTACATATTTTTAGGTGTATATTTTTACTCTGTGCCTTTGGTTTATGTGCTTTTTACCCTCAGCCATTAGGTAAGTCATTAGATAAGTCCTGCTTTCTATGTTTGTAGAAGCTTTTGTCTTTTTCTTAATTTTTTCCTTCCTTATCTCTCACCTCAAAACTTTTCATAACCTCTATCTCTTATGATCTAGGACCTTTAACTATTTTGTAGAGATTTTACTGTTAATATATTCCTGGTAGTAAACTTACCCTACACACTTAGTAGTAGCTTAAAAGCCCTTAAAGCACTTGTTTTTGCTTGTGAATCAGCAACCTTTATTTAATTTTGTTTTGATCATTGTCTTTGACATTTCTTAAAGTCTAGGTGCTAGAAGTATGTGGAGGTTATGTATTCCAAGGGATGATAACAGATGGTAACTGCTGGCTGAGAACTTAAGTATCTACCAGTGGTATTTGCTTCCTGGTAATGTGGTATCAAGATTCCCAAACAAGATTTCAGGAAGAGTGAAGGAAGGAGGGGAAGAAGAGCTTTCCACTTTTATAACACTCGGAAGAGTCATACAGTCTCTTGCTTTTTAAGTACTATTTGTTGATGTGTGTCTGGAAGTCTTTAGAAGAGTAGATGCTGTTAGAAATACCTTTTGCAGCTATTTTTGATGATTTATCAAAAAATTCATTCTTTTTTTCTCTTTTATATTGTAAATCTCAGACTTGTTTCTTTTGCCACTTCCTCTAATAAAATCTGTACATTCTACCAAACCATATGCATAAGAGCTCATTGTAATTTTCTCTTTTGCTTAAGTCATATTATAAAAAATTCCACCCTTCAGCAGCCTTGTGCTGCTTTGTAGCATATTTGCCAGTTTTATCACTGCCATCTAATTTCCTGTCGCTCATTTTCAGTAACTGTTGAAAATATTTCATAAACTTTCTCCCATAAACTCCCCACCACTGCTTAAAAATCTTGCTTCAAATCACTTGATTTCTTTACTCCCAAATATTATGACTTGAATCTAGGTGTCTCCCCAAAGTCTAATGCACTCTTAGGTAGAGTTTTTGGAGATAGTTTTTGGACCAATGGTGTGTGTTTCTGGGACTAAGGAACTGTGGTACCAGCCTTGGAACCAGCCAGCTATGAAACTTCTACAATTGAGTTGAAGTAAACCTTTCCTCCTTTGTCTTGTGGATGTTGGGTATTTCGACTTAGAAACAAGAAAAGTAACTAAGACACCATCGTACTATAGCAATTCACATCCACCAAGATGCCAAAGATGTCATCCTGAAGGTCCGAGTACTGGGATCTGATTAAAATTAATAGAATCTTATTAATTTTCTCATTTTCTAATTATGCCTCATTTGCTTTTTGAAAACAAACTCCTATCACTAAAATTTTTGTCTCTCCTGAGGAGGAAATTTATTTGGGTAGAATTTTCTTTTTTAACTCTAGGGCTTGAACAAGCCACCATTCCTGATAAGTGTTGTGTATGGGGGATAGTTGCATATAAACATAATATTATCTTGAAGGTTAGTTAGAATTTGTATGCAAAGTGAAAATATGGTTCTTAATTTCTAGATGTCACAAGATTGATGATTGGCTTTATTTAATATATTTTATTCTCCTGTGGATAATCAAAGCCCAAATTTCTCAGTTCCAACAAACCTTCTGACACATTTGGATTAGTCAGATTATGCGTTTTGAGACCATGTCCAGAGTCCTGGACAGTGATGAGGGATAGCTCAGTGTTTTGGCCAGTTTAAAGAATGCATAATCATTATCCTACTAGACATTTAAACAACAATTTGTTTTTCTAGTGTTTCTTTTCCAAAATAATATTTTTCTAATTCAGTCTATTATTTCTGCAATTTTTCTCACCCAATCTCCATAGCAGAGATAAAATTTATCTCTGCAGAATGATCATATCAAGTGTCATAGCTGTCTACTTTCATCTATTATTTATAAATTTACTTTTAATATATCATAATTCACCCCATTTTTTTGTTTAACTTGCTTTTCTATGCCATTTTACTAATAATAGTCTATGCTGAATTACTGCCCTTTCCATAGTCCATGGCATGATTGAATTTATTATATGATACATATTTTAATTTTTGAAAGAAATGAATTTAATTCACTTTTGTGACTTAATGGAAGTAATCTACTCATGGATCTCATTTGATTAAATAGATGCCTAAGTGCCTAAGGAATTTGGACCCAGGGAAATTTATTTTTATTTTTAGACACAATAGAAAGCATACTGAATAAGAAAGCATCAATAAAATAGTTACAAAGATAAGAAACAAACAATTTTACCTGTTTCTGAAATGAAAGATAATGTTTATAAGAAATAAACTTGGAATTAAGTAGGAAAAATTTTAACTGCTAGGTGAAAATGTCTATATAAAAATTAGTTGAAGTGATGGAGTGATTGGTATCAATTAAATGAATGGTTTAATGTCTGACTTTCCCCATTTGTACTGCAGTCCATATGTAGATTTTCTGGTAACTAAAGTCACATCTTTTCTGTATTTCTTTTGTACTAGCAATTGAACTCAAGACCTTATGCTTGCCAGGCAGGCTGAGCTGCTGAGCTGTATCCCTGGCCCTTTATTCTGCATTATTGAGACAAAGTCCCACTATGCACTTAAGGCTCACTTTGAATTCATTATGTTGCCCAAGTTGGTCTCAGACTCAGTGATCCTCTTGCCTCAGCCTCCCAAGTGCTGTGATTATGGGCATGCATCATTATGCTCAGCTAATGTCATATTTTTGTGTGACATAGCTAATTTACCTTTTTATGCTACATAGCTGAAATCTATATTCTAGTGAATGTCAAATTATTTGTGAGTCATTATCAATGGAGTTCAGAAAGTTCAAAGCATATGGTTCAAAAGTTCAACGAATATGTAGAGCCCTTATTAAACACATTTTAAGTCAAAATTTGAAAAATATTTTTAGAATTATATATAAATATACGTATTTCTGCAATTTTAATGTAAATACTTGTTTTTCCCAGATGCAGAAAATGTAACTTGCAAAACATTTATAAAATGCTTCCCTTTTACATCGTCTTAATACACTGGCTTTCAAGAGAAAATGTAGATTTGCCAAATATTTATATATCCTTTCAGTGTTATGTTCACTAGATCTTGATGGCATTCAAATTTGGAAAAATGAAGGCAATATACATAGTTATAAAAAGTTCCATATTCACGCATACTTTTTGTAAGTCCCTTGAAATTCTGGCACTTGGATTGTGAGAAATAGTTAAATAAAGCTGCATTCCAGCATGTCTCATGACTTCCTTTAAAGTGCATGAATACTAACAATATCTTTGTAGGTTGTGCCCAAAGAATGTTCTCTTTGTTTAGCAACTGAGTATTGAGAACTTAGACAAGATGTATGCTAAATAAAAGCAGTCATATACATTACAAGTAGACAGAAAAATTTAATAGCATAAAATATAATATGTCAAATCTCCTCTACCATTTTATGTCTTATGTTTAATTTATGAATATATTTCATTTAGATCTGAAATGCTCTGAGAAATTTCAAACAAATGGAGCTTACTACAGCATTATCACTATATTTTAAGGTTATTGTAAAATATTTTATTAGGAACTCAATATTAACTTATATAATCACACTATTTCCATTTTGAGCAAGAATACCAAAAATTGAGTCACAGTAGAAAAGAAAAGTCAGCCTACTTTCAGTAGCATTTTTATAGTCAGAATATTTTTCTTTCCGATTTTCCTGGCATCAGGAGATAATGGCAGGCTATACTGAATTTCGCAGCATGACTGTGAATGCTTTTCTGAATCAGCAGATTTCAACATAAAATCAAAAGCAGGAGTTAGTGACAGCTGCTTGTGTGATGCTAAGCAAGTTGTCCAGGACCTTAAACCACTGATTTTTCCATCCTTCTCCTAAACTAATTTACTATCCCATTTTGGCATTCACCTCCACTCATCTTTGTTTTGTTTTGCATCCTGATAACCTCCAGTTCCAGCCTTTTTATAGCTCCACCTTTGCTTTCTGAACTAAAAGCTAGATCTAAATCCGTCTTCTGTGTGAATTTCCATCTATATAACAATTCCCCGCTTGACAGCACACCGCACACATTTTATACTTCAAATGTTAGAAGAGACTTACAGTTCGCTCTCATTGATTATACTAAGACACCACCTCAGTTTATATCAGCTCAGTTGCCTAGCAATTTCCAGTTATCCTTGTAGTTTTGGACCAGCTCACGCAGTTGGGTATATTTTAATACTTGGTATTTAAATTTATATTGTATTAATTCAAAAATTGAAAATATATGTTCACATAGATCAGGTTTTATCAAGGATTCTTGGCTTCATGAATTTTAACACCAATCTAATATATTAATAATAAAAAGGATAAAAGTTAAATTCCTGCTTTGTACTGGGCGATACAATCTCTAGGTATTAGGCATATTTGTGCTTAATTTTCAGAACAATACATTCTAGTAATTGTTATTATAGTCCCTATTGCACTTAGTAGAAAAAAAGGAAGATAATGTTTCTTTCATGAGTTTAAAAGTGTCTCAAGTCCATTTCTGAGTAGTGGTCAAGAAAAGGTACTTAAAAATTAATGATATTTACAGATTTTCTCCTTCATACTTTGCTAAAGCCGGCATTCAGGTTTCTGACATCGGCCCCTCTGGTGCTTCAAATGATTTTTATGATTGGTGCTTTAAAGTAGGTACACTTTTTAGCAAATTAGTGTCAAGATGCAGACTTCTAGGAACTCTCATTTCCTAAAAAGGACTATTTTGTAGTCTGAAGCTTTAATATACACAGGTTTAACAATCCATAAATAAACTGTGAGATATCATGTAGGAGAAGCTTGTACATTTTTTTTTTTTTTGCTATGATTTAAGACAGTGCAATCCAGCAAATCCTAAACGTAGGCACCAGCTAGAAATTTAAAGATTTGGGAAATTTACTTACATCATTGACTCAGCAGATGCTTGACAGAAGATTTGGCTGTGTATAGCTGAGCAAGAATGTTTTTGATGGGAGAGATTTATTGAGGTTGGAATGTCTCTGGAATTTTAACTTATTTTTTCTCTTGCTGAATGATAGTCACAAGTACTAATGAGAAATTTTCCTACAAAACTCTTAAAAAATGCAAACTCAAAATTTTGAAGAAATAAAAATGAAGAATGATTTTCATGCAACAGTATCAGCTCCTTTCCCAGGAAATTTATGCACCTCTGATAAATTTGAAAAAATCAACACTTCCATTCTTTGAGTTTGGTCCTATTTTTAGATTCACTAAGTATTTCACAAAAGAACGCATGAGGATATTAGATATTTACAGTTACCATTTTGAAAATACTTTCCTTTTTATAAAGGCTCAAAACTATATTTAATGAATTCTGCTGAAATAAAAATGCTTTCTTTAAATGTATATGTTTCAATTTTTCATAATATTAGATACATTTTTATACAGTCAAATAACTGGTAGTCACTATATTTCTCACAATATAATGCTTAACGGAGTTCATGAGACTAAAGTATTTGAAATGAGATAATATAATAATAAAAATGAAGAAAGGTCAGTTCAATTTCAGATAAAGGATTTATTTTTAACAGGACAAATGTATGCTAAACAAATATCTTATTAAAAACTCAATATAAAATGTTTGTTATCCATTAATCCTGAAAAGAGAATTGGATTTTTAGTTTTATTTCTTCTTAACTTCAAAGAAAAATTAATTGGATCAAAGAAATTAAAATTTATTCAATATCATTCCATATGAAGTATAGCAGGACATGTTTATTGTTTCCTTTCTAGTTTTATGAATATATATAAAATGCTTTAGATATATTCACTTTCAATATTAATGATACTATAAATTTTCTTCAATTTTCTTTGCATTCAACTGCTGTGAAATTTCCATGGCTACCATTGGTGGTACATTTTTAGAATTGTATGCCCTTAAAATTTGAGAAGATGCAGGAAGTTTGAAGATTTCTGAGCTAAACAATGAAGAAGACATCGAATAAGCATGAAATGGGTTCCATTTGTGTTGCATTAGGGTTCGATGGAAGGAGATAATCATAACACCAGGAGAACCCTCTGAGCTCTTAGAAGCTGAGAGCCAAGAGGGTGAGGGAACCTGATGGGAAAAGGAAATCACAGAGGGACTTACGAGCTCAAGATCAGAAATGGGAAAGTGAGGGTCAGAGAACACTAAGGGGCCAAAGTGATTTGGAGTCTTTTATAGAATGTGTGTTTTTTACAACTAGCAAATGATTCGTGGTTTACTCATGTATAATTTGTATAGCTGCTAACTTTCAAAAAAAACCAAACTATGAAATACAGCTCCAAAACATGGGCTATATTTAAAGCAATCACATTGAAACAACTAACATCATCATACTGAGCCTGTGGTTTCACAAAGTTAAGAGACAAAAAAAATAGCAGGTTAAAAAAAAGGCAATTAAGGGTGTTATGGTTTATGTCAGTGGTTCCCAAGCCTCATGAATTATGGACTCTACCAAATCTAGTATTTGTGATTGGTTCATTGTCTAGTGCTTGGTGATGTGAGTACTACAGCTGCCTAGGGGTGGAGCCAGGATGTGATGTAAGGGCAGGAAGATGTGTTTGCCTCTCTTGACGGTTTCCACCTTACTGTTTGCAGCTGCCATAAACTGCAACCCTGCCATGTCACCCTGCCTTGGAGCCAACTGAGTATGGACTGAAACCTCCCAAACTGTAAGAAATAAATCTTTCTTTCTTTCATTTTGGATGTTGGGTATTTTGTCCCAGTGACAAAAGTTACTAAGACAAAAGAGAAAGTGTTAATTGGAAGTATAAGAAGAAGAAAGCTCCCAATGGGTAGTTGAGAGAGGTCCCAAGAGTAGGTTCACCATGTGGATTCTGTCCAGAATTGTTGAAGGTGTGGGAATCTACCTACTGCCCAGTGGCCATTCATCATAGGGAGCCTCACAGGACCAAACAACCTGGTGAGACTTGGGTTGTTTTTAAGGCAGGATTCAAAAGAAAAACGAATCATTCAGCATTCCTGGTTTCTGTGAAATCAGGCCCCAGCCTGGGTGTAGGGAAGGGATGCTTGGTATTTGCTATTTTCTACCCCAAAAACCCATTTCCTGGGAACCAGAATTCTTACTTGTTTTCCTCAGTTTGCTTTTATGTTTTCAGGCATACCTATCTATGTGGCTTTAATTAGCTCTTACCTTGGTGTGCTTGGTGATTATGGTATTTTGCCAGGTTGTCTGGGTCTGTCCCTAGCCAGCTGGCTGTTCCTCAGCTAAATACCTAAACTATCTCTTACAACACTCCTAAAAATTCGTGTTTGGAATCTAGGCTCAGCATCTCAGTCTCGTGTGCAGAGATTAACAGTGTGGACTCCATTTGCAGGGACCGTGGACCACTCCTTTGCAGACAACAGCCAGAAGCCGACCTGCAGAGGACATTGGTTCACATGGTGTGGACAAGGGGCATGCTTCCTGGGATGAGGGGAGGGGACCAGTGGCCTCTCCATCTTCATCTCCTTGAACCTCTGGCAGAAGTCCCACTCGCATTCCACATTCCCAAATGTAAATATCTGTGGTATGCTATGCCTGCATTTGTACCTTATTCATAATCAGGAGTTTGCATATTTCTTTGTGGACTGATTAATTTATACATAAACTTGAAAAGATACAAATTATCACTAGGGGCAAAATATTTTGTAAGACTAATCTTGTTAGACACTCTCATCCATCCAAAATATTGATTTAAAAGCTAGGTAGGTCATTTATTCATTGTATATTGAATTTAAACTAATAAGGTCTTTAAATTTATTCTGCTGATCTATCCAAGAGAATATACAGATGATGACAGCAATTGTTCTAGTTTAAGTTAATGGTATTGAAAACATCACTAGAAACATCAACTGCTTCATTTTTTCTAGTAAGTAAAAATCTTAATGGACTATACTCAGCTTCTATAGTATATACTGTCAGCAGGCCTCTCTCTCACCCTCTGGTGTGCACTGCTGCTGGTTTTTCCCATATTTGTCTTGCTCAATTACTTTGAAAAAGTTTCTCTTGTAGAAGTCAACTCATCAGCTCTTGAAAATTCTGTACATAATTCTATCATAACAGAAATGGCTTACCTGATTTCATTAAATTGAAGATAAATGAAAACAATTTTGAGAATGAATTCTCTTAAACATCAACTTTATTAAAATTCCTTAAAGTTTTTTTCATTTAAAATTATTTTAGGTTAAGTTTGGCTTATGAGTATATTTTTCTCATTACAAAGTTATGACTTAGCAAAACTCTTTATTACTGCAATATATATGTATATATATATAGTGTTTATATGCATCCCCACATGCATATAAACACACACAAGCATCTACTTATTAGATGAAATTTACATTTCAAATAGAAACTTTGTTTAACTTGAAACTTTGCAACTTAAACTGATTTTACTAAAGCACAATCTATTACTTCTTGTGAGAAATAGCAGTGGTTTATTGATTATAAGGCTTTGAGTACATTTTTATAAACTATTTGACAATTTAATTTGGAAAGACTTTCATAAATGTAAAAATAGTAAATTATGGATTTAATGAAAGGAAAGAAAAAATATAGATGAACACTGATATTTAAGAAAGATTCCTAGTTATTATATGGGATCTTTCTCACTCTGAATTCTGCCACTGAAATAGTTACAGTGAGTTAAACTGTCACATGATTATATATTTCCTAACTTTATTTATTTTCTCTGAAAAAACTAGAAGCTGTTGCCAAGACCAGTGTTTTTGTGTTTAAGATACAACTGATACAGAAGAAGGAAACTCCCAACTTTATGTCTGGTACAAGCTGGTGTTCTCTAAAATCGAAGAATGCATTTCAGAAACAATGGAGGTTAAGAGAATATATTTATTGAGAGAAAGAAAGCTTCTGTCTGATAGACAGAGGAGTCCCACGGGGGTTTCCAAGGACCCTGTCTTTTCTAGAGATTTTTATAGAGCAAAACCATAAGGTGAGACAGGTCTAACATCGGGGGAATAAATGGGAATGCGTAAGGTGGGCATGAGGTGGGACAGAGCTGTGGTCAACCAATAAGATTAACTGCTCAGGTAAAATTGACTAAATCAGGAACAAATGGGGAAACTAGTCACATACCAAGGGCATTAAAGAGCAGTGACTCTTTTTGTAAAGAGATTGGGATGATGACTCCTGGCTTCCTCAAGGTGATAGTAAACTATTGGATGTGGCTGCATTTGCTTGATCTTTGGTCTTGAGATCTGGCCCACAGCAGGAGGTGTCTGTCTTCTCCAAGTTCACAAGACATCTGGTCCTCTGTGTTGGCTCCCTTGAGGGCCTAGCCCTGTTGGACTGCCTATAACATTTCTAACTAACTCAGCAGCCTATAATACAACAAAACTGTATGTTCCTGGATGTCTAAAGATCTGTGATTTATGCATTTCACATTCATATTGGAAGATTTATTAGGTGCTGATGAAGTATCTAAGCTACTATTACTGTGGTGTCAATACATTTTAGTTAAGAAAGTAGGTTCATAAATTGCTTGAATTAAATGAATTAATTTAAATTTCTATATATGTGTGGGTATAATTAAGTAAATTAATGGGGTTCTCTCATTTATTCTTAAATGTTTAAACAATGCTATTGATAATAGGGGAAAGAAACCCTCAACTATCAGATGTCTGATACATGTTCATGTTCTCTAAAATTGAAGAATGAATTTTAGAAACAACAGAGGTTAAGAGCAGAATATATTTATTGAGAAAAAGAAGGCTTCTATCTGAGAGAGAGAGACAGAAGGGGTCCTGAGTGGGTTGCCAAACACTCTGTCTTTCTAGGGATTTTTGTAGAGTAAAATAATGAAGTCAGATGGGTTTAAGGCAGGAAAAACATAGGAACTCACAAGGAGGGCATGAGGTGAGACAGAGCTATGTTCAGCCAATAAGAATAATTGCTCAGATAAAATTGATAAAATGAAGGAAAATGAGGAAGCAAGTCACATAGCAAGCTGGCACGCTTAAAGAGCTGTGTCTTTTCCTCTGGGGGTTGGGATGGTGACTCCTGGGTGAGACAGACCTATGTAGAATATCAATCCTTAGGATGGAGGTGTATTTGTTTGATGTTTGTCTTAAGGTCTGGCCAAGGGTGGAGGTGCCTGTCTTCCCTACATTTGCAAGGTATCTGGCCTCCTTTGAGGGTCCAGCCCTGACTCACTGCCTAGAATATCTCTATCTAACTCGGTTGCTTGTAACACTTTTATTACCAAATTTTGAGGTGCTGGAGTCTCCTGCTAGAGGTAGTTTCAAGGTTCTTTCTGTCCTGAGCAAAAAATTAATGAAGACAAGTGCACAAGATAGTGAAGTTCTATGTTTACTAAAGGTATGAGAAGAGACATTCTTTGCAGAGCAAGTCTAGACAACTGAAAGTAGGCAGGGGTTGGGGGATGCCCTCTTCAGGGTGTCAGGAGACCACTGTAAGAGAGAGAACACAGTTGCCAAGAGCTCATGGCAGCTATCTTTACAATGGCCGAGAGCTCACTGGCGACCATGTTTTGTGCGTCCTATTCCTCAGGCTGATGTCAGATGCAAGCTGTCATATGACAAACATGCCAGAGTTTCCTGAGGAGAATTAAAGATACTAGTTTCTAATTTGTTCCAGGGGCAGCACTTTGAAAAGTGTTCTGGGCATGTGTCCAGGAATTTTGTAACTGATAGATCATCCCCATTTCCCCCATCAATTTGCCATGCTGTAGTCTTCTACCTCATTACTAAAACAAATCAAATCAAAACAAAACACACCTTAAACAAAAATCTGTGCCTTTTTCTACTTTGTGCCACAGTTAAAGACTCTATTTGTAGCCAAGGTGTAGGAATAAAGAAACCACCCACACAGGCTTTGTGTGAGCAAAAGGCCTGTTTATCTCATTGAGGTACCAGCATGGCTGAGTCTGAAAACAAAGTGACCCTCAGCTAGGGGAAACCAAAGGTTTTAAAGGGGGGTGTGTGCCAATGGGTTTGCCCAGGGAGGAGTCCCTGCCTTGAAGAATTTGGGAGCAGAGAGAGTATGGTCAGGCCTTTCCACATGGACAGGTAGATGTCATCAAGCTTCCTGGAACCCAGGAGTTTAGGACTTGGTATCTTGTCTTTGTTCTCCTGTGCGGTTTCCTGCTGTGTTTGCTGAAAACAGCCTCAACCTTTGGATTGGTGCTATTATTCCCTCAGTTTCGTTTCCTTTCGTTTCATTCTTTTCTTCTTTTGTAACACTCCCTTCTTTGTTTTGGTATTTTTTTGGTGAATTTTTTAATTAAATGTTTGCAGTACAAAGTGATTACATTTATCAGAACTTAGTACATACACACAACACATCTTATCTCTCTTTACTTTTCCTTCCTCTCCAGTCCTGCTTTTCTGTATCTCCCAATTGCAACAGGTGTATCTACTTGTTTCCTATCTACATTTTTATTTTGTTCTTTAAATTACTTATGCTTTGTTTTTCTTATATAAAGATATTGCATGATATTGTCACAGGCAACTGAATTAGAAATATTATAGGCAGTCATACAGAACTAGACCTTTGAAGGCACCAGTGCAAAAGATAACTTTCAGCTGTGAAGGAGACAAACACCTCTGTCCTCAAGACAAATGATCAAACGAATGCACCCACATCCTTCCTAAGGATAAATATCAAGGATTGATATTCTAAGTAGGTCTCTATCATTCTGAGGAAGCCATGAGTCACTAACCAAGCCACCTACAGGAAGAATCACTGCTCTATAGGCAGTGCCTGCTTGCTATGTGACTTGCTTCCCCAATTTAATTAATTTTACCTGAGCAGTTAATCTTATCTGTTGCCAATAGTTCTGCCCCACCTCATTCCTATCTGCCTTGTGAGTTTCCATGTTTTCCCCACTTTAGACCTGGTTCACTTTGTGGTTTTACTCTATAAAATTCCCTAGAAGAGACAGAGTTCCTGGTAACCCACTTGGGACCCCTTCTGTCTCTCTTTCAGACAGAAGCTTTCTTTGTCTCAATAAATATGTTCTGCTCTTAACCTCCATTGTTCCTAAAATTCATTCTTCAATTTAGAGAACACAAACATGTACCAGACATCTAGTAGGTTGGAAAATTCTTTCTCCTGTATCAGTATTTAATTTTGTGTGTGATTTATTTTACTTAACGTACAGACCTTGGTTTGGGTCATACTACTTATCTGAAAGCTTCCTTTTTAAAGAAAATCTAATGTAGAAAATTAGTAGTAGCATCACTAGTTTCTAATTATAAATGATCCCCAAATAAAAACAAAATGAAAAAAAAATATTTTGCATTTTTATTATAAAAAAGGAAACACCAGTTTAAAACAAAATGATTGGAGAATAACAATAATTAATACATTGCATATTGTTATCTCAGAGTAGTTACTTGGGCTACAAGACGCAAACATGAGACAGTGTCCAAATAGTAATAGCACAAACCTTTCTTTTCAATGAATTAAGAAAAACTAGCAGTATCTCTATCTTAGCTCTGATATATATATATATATCTTTTCCTTTTCCCTCCACCCCCATTTCTTATTTCTGTTGAACACTTGCTTCCAGATTCACAATATGTATTGTACCTTTGGATCCTCTTTACCTGCTCAGCTTCTCACATTAGTGAGACATTATGATGTTTACACATGGGTTTGATTTATTTCACTTATGAGTGTGATTTCTTAAGTTCTATCCATTTACCTATAAAAGTCTCAAGTTTATCCTGTTTATAGCTGAATAGTTATATATATTAGAAAAATCCATATCTTTTTTTATCTCTTCCTCAGTTGATGGGCATTGGGGTTGTTTCCAAGATTCAGTTATTACAAATTGTACTGCTGTAAACAGTGGTGCACATATATTGCTGTGGTATGGTGTTTTTAATTCTTCTAGGAAGATACCCAGAAGAGGAATAGCTTGGTCAAATGAGACCTCTAGTCCTAGTTTTTTAATATCCACACTGATTTCCACAGTGGTTGCACCAGTCTACACTAACACTAATACCAACAGTGGAGAAGGGTTCCTTTTTAACAGTCCTTCCACATTTGTCACTGATTTCCAGCTGTGCTGAACATTTTTTCATCTATTTATTTGCTTTTTGTATTTCCCTATCTGACAAGTGTGTATAAGATACTGGCAAACAACATAAATTAAATCATTAAGATTGTACACCATGACCAAGAAGGATTCATCTCAGTATGCAGGGATGGTTCAACATACACAAATCAATAAATGTAATAAGCCCTATTAACAAAACGAAAGACAAAAATCATATGATCATCTCAATAGGTTCAAAGGAAAAGAAAAAGGCATTTGACAATGTCCAGCACCCATTCATAGTAAAAATCCTACAGAAAATTGGAATAGATGGTTTTACCTCAATCTGATAAAAGCCAGCTATGACAAACCAACAGTTCATATTGTCAGAGTATTCTGGTTCAACAGAGAAGCAAAAAGCACAAAATGAACACGTTTATTGGTTTAAGGGCGTGGACAGAACACACAACCCTTGGATGCTTGGCTCTCTCCTTCAACCAGATACAGAGAGGCAGAGGGTTATATGACCTCTGATCAGAAGTGGCGCATGGGGTAGATATAGATGACATGTGAGAAACAGATTGGAATTCTCTGTGCATGCAAACAGGAAGGGGAGTTGCAATTAGGGCTCAAGAAGAAGCAGGAAGTGGTAGGCATTCCCGCTTTGGCCTTCCACCATGTTAGACTACTGCCGTAATAGTACAGTATTTTATACTAGGGCAAAAACCTTTCACGTATCATCCTAAATAGTCAAAAATTGAAAACTTTCCCACTAAAATCAGGAACAAGACAAAAAAGTCCACTATCACCACCCTTATTCAATGTAGCTCTCAAAATATTAGTGCAATTAGACAAGAAAGAGATAAAATGAGTAAGGATAGGAAAGGAAGAAGTGAAATTGTCATTTGCCTGATGCTCTATTTAGAAGGCCCAAAAAATTCCACCAAAATCTTTCATATTTAATAATCAAAGTCTGTCATGTAGCTGAATAGAAAGTCAACATTCAAAAATCAATAGCATTGTTGGACACAAGCAAAAACTCATAGAGAAAGAAATTAGGGAAACTACACTCACTTAACAACCACATCCAAAAAAGGAAATACTTAAGAATCAATCTAAGAAAGGAAATAGGTCAATATACTGAAAATTACAGTACTCTGAAAAATGGAGATCCAAGAAGATATTGAAAAGTGGAAAGATATTCCCTGATCATCCATAGGAAGATCCTACATAGTGAAAATGACTCTACTCCCAAAACTGTTATACAGACTTAATTCAATACCATTAGCCAATGTCACAGAACTTGAAATTATATTAGAAAGCTACTGTGATAAAGTCAGTATGTGTTGGCAGTAAAATAGACCAAGGATCAGTGGAACAGAATAGAAATTGCGGACCAAACTCTAAATACACTCAACCCCCTCATCTTTAACAAAGGGGACAATAATGCTCACTGGAAGAAAGAGCCTCTTTAACAAGGCTTTCTCTGATGCTGGAAAAACTGGCTCTCCACATTTCTAGAACTAAAACTAGACCCATGCCTATCACTGACCACACACTAAGCTAAAGTCAAAATGGATCAAAGATTTAAATACTAAAACACTGGCACTAAATCTACTGGAAGAGAATATAGGCAAAAATCTTGAAGACATAGGGGTAGGCAGAGATTCCATGCACTAAATCCAGACCACAAGGGAAATACTACAGAGAATCAACAAGTGGGATCTCACCTTGCTCAAAAGCTTTTACACAACAAAAGAAATCATCAACAAAATGAAGAGACAACCCACAGAATGGAAAAAAATTATAGCCAGTTATCCCTCAGACAAACAGTTTATATCTAGAGCATATAAAGAACTGAAAAAAATCGGGCCTGCCAAATTCAAAGATGCAATCTGAAAATGGGCATCTGAGATGGATACACACTTCTCAAAGTTAAATTAATGTTTTCCCATATTCCTCAAGAAGAAACCTAGGGCCCAGGTTTCTGCCAATGCTAGTGGTAGACACACGTCAGCCCTTTGGGTATGACTTCAAATGAGCGGCTTCCTAAATGCTTACAGCCTCTTAGGCAGACTCACAAACAGAGGGACAAAGGCCAAGGCATTTCCCATTCAGACAGGGCAACTCTGATTTCCCAGGTTGTGCTCCAGTGCCCCTGGGTCTAATGAACAACTGACATTTGTTTGGAGACCTACTTCTGTCTCTGACCAGGCTGGTACCTTCCCACCACCCTTCCCTCCACACAATCAGGTCTGTCCCAACATGTGATTCTCAGAAGATCCAACATACAACATCCTACAAATTCAATCTAGATAAGAAAAATGAAATACTGATTCATGAAATTGAACTTCTAAGAATGATCAGTTTTGTAGATAGACCTAGAGTTAAGTTCCATTCATTCATAGCTGATTTGTTCAAGGATGTACGGAGTGTGTGGACAGAGGAGACTGAAAAAATATTATAAATTTGGTGATATCTGTGTTATTTTTGAAAGAACTAAGAGGTCAAGATTCTAAAGACAGTAATTGCACAAACCAGAACTGAACAACAGCATGATATGTTTTCAAACTGTGTAGGAAGAATTAGACATGCACCGTGAAAATAAATAAGTGTAAAACTTAGACACATACTCTGTTTCTCACACCTCCTTTTAAAGATAGCAAATTCCTTAGCATCTTTTATTTTACACACTGAACGTTTTTTGAGATCTACCTATGGTCACAAAATGATGTGGTAAAGTGCTTACAATTCTTAGTGCTTATCATACTTTAAAATTTCCATTAGCAAGTTCTAATTAGCAGCTAATATGATGAAGTTGTTCCAGAAAGGTTTTAAAAAAAAACAAGGAATCTAAAAAGTTGACAGGTGTAAGTAAGGAAGAAATTATTTCAAAACAGATAAAAGTAGAAGGGTGGAGAGCAAGATGACAAAAAGAGGAATACTGAAAGAAAAACATTCTGAAAAAATAAGCAAAAAAATGTCTATTTTCATTGCCATTACATTTAAGTAAGATTCTGAAAAAAGATCTTTTGTCATATTTAAATTGTTTTACTTATTTTCTTTTTTAACATCACAGTTGATTCTAATCACAGCAAAATTCAAATCAGCTTTGAAGAGCATTCTATTTTCAGTATTTAATAATCATACTGAACTTACTTTCAGTCTTATTCTTGCTTTGTTTTAAACCGTGCACACTCTAATACAAATACATAAGTTTCAGAAGGTTTTCAAGAACTCTGGCCTATTTATGAGTATAAAATTCTAGGAAAAAAAATTAAGCAATTATTTTGATTTTTGAGTGGATAACTTAAATATCTTCATTGATAAGTCCTTCACATATCACATATGCATGCAACATGGGTGAAAGTTGTCTACTTGGCTATGTAAACTGTAGGTAACTGGATACTATTCTTGAATTTCTCATCAGAAGAAAGCCCAAACAAACAGCAGGAAAACAATGCATCATCGTGAGCACCAAAGAAACTGTGCTTTAGCAAAGGAAAACAACAGAAGTCATGTAAGGCGATATGGAGCAGATGGCTCAGGCTAATTCTGTATGCAAGCCATAACTCGTGACAAAAAGAAAAATGGATTGGGAGCAAACTGGTGCATCAGGATGTGCATGTTTCTTAAGGCAAGAATCAAATTCACAAACCTAACCTTTAATCAGAGCTATTTTTTTTTTTTAATGGTGCCAGGGATCAAACTCACCACCGGGTGCTTGCAAGGCAGGCACTTACACTGCTGAGCTAAATCCCCAGCCCCAGAGCTGTTATTTCTAAGAGGTGATATGCCATATGATTTGCAGCCACATGCTAATGGTGTCTAGAAAGGAGAGAAGGAAGAGACCAGAATGAAGCTGACCTTACTTTAGATATTCAGAGAAAAAAATGTTTATGCCTTGATATTAAAGAAAAAAGGACTGCATGCATCTTTATCTGCTTACTGATGCAATTTAGATTACTGAAAACAAACTTCAAAACTACATAAATTTCTGTATCAAAAAATGTGAAAAGGTGGTTGTGCATGCCTGTAATGCCAACAGTCAAGAGGCTGAGACAGGAGGATCACTTCGAGTTTGAGGACAGCCTGAATTCTGAAACCCTGTCTCAAAAAGACCAATAAAGAGGACTTCAGAAAAGATGGCAATTGATAAGCAGCAGGATACAGAGCCTCCCCTGAGAGAGACAACTCATGCCACAGTAAAACATCCTGGAGAGGTCCGGACAGAGGGAGATGGATCCTCTTGACATAGGAAGAAACTAAAGGCAAAAGAGCTTGTCAAACACAGTCCCAGGGCTACCATTGGAGAAGCTAAGATTAGTGGCCACAGTGCTCTCGAGCCCCTGAACTTAGGCCACTGTGACTGGCCAGAGCGGCCCAAACTTGTGCAGCCGTGACATGGTGGAGCACCCAAAATCATGCCACTGTGACTAGCTGGGGTGCTGAAGATGAAGGCTGGTGAGCCCAATGGAGAACAGAGCCGGCGAGGGACCTGCATTAACCCACAGTGAATGCTGGGAATAAGACCCACCCCACAGGAAGGAGGTGACCAAATAGACAGCATGTTGGAATCTGGCAGAGGGAACCTGAAGTAGGAACAACAGTGACTTCAGTTGGTTGCTCCCTTCCCAGAGCAGATTGGTGGGATCTGCTTGGCCTGGGTCACGCCCCTGGCCAGGACCCAATAAGTCATCCCAAACCAATTCCCTATATGCAGCACACACTAACGCAGTGAAGGACCCCAAAGGTTGACTGGCCCGGTGGGGAGGGGCAGGCATACGCCACCTCTGCTTGCACCTCAATGACCAAGAGCAAACTGGAGATGGCAGAAATCCCTAGCCAGTGTGCTTCAGAAGAACCATAACCAACAAGGAAAGGGACTGGGGCCTCCACTATACACCTGTATGGAAAAAACAAAAACATGACACGAGAAAGAAACAAGAAAAAGCCCCCAGCTCCAAACCCCAAGAACATTGATCCAGGAGAGGTAAATACAAAAGAGACTGAGGACAGCAAACATGCAACATCAGACACGGCATCAATGACATTAAGAAATATTTTTGGGACCTCATAGATGAACTCAAAACTGAAATATTAAATCAGGTAAAGCAAGATATAAGTAGATTAATAAAAGAAATGCTAAGCACCTCTCAAGAAGACACAGATGGAAGAAGGGAGAAACACCCAAAAAAAGAAAAATTTGATAAAGAATATAAAGAAAATCTAGAATACATGAAGCAGATTCAAAGAGATTACCAGGAAATTAAAAACTCCATTGAAAGCTGGTAAAACTGCTTGAAAGAAACTAAGAATAGACTATCAAAGCTTAAAGACAGGTTTGCAATGTGTGATCATGAAAGGAAATATCTCTTAAAAATAATAAGTAAACAGGCAATAACAATGCAAAGGCTAGAGGATGACAAGAGAATATATAATTTAAGAATAAGAAATGTGAGTGAAGAAGCATGAATAAAAACAAAGGAATTATAAAGACTGTTCATGGAAATAGTTAAGATTCCCAAGCATAGAAAAGAAAATGATATTCAGATATATGAGGCATACAGAACTCCAGCCACCTACAACCAAGACAGAACTATACCCAGACATCAAAAATTCAGTATGAAAACAGAACATTAAAAGCCATCAGAGAAAAGAAACAGATCACCTATAAAAGGAAATCCATCAAAATCATGGCAGACTTCTCGACACAAACCATCAAATCAAGAAGAGCTTGGAGCAAAGTATTCCAAGCCCTGAAAGAAAGTAACCTCCAGCCCAGATTGATGTACCCTGCAAAACTGTTACTAGAAATTAATGGAGAAACAAGATGGTTCCACAACAAAGAGGAACTGGGGGAGTTTGTGACCACCAATCCAACCCTACAGAGAATACTGAAGGACATTCTAGAGAGAGAAAAAAAAATACCAGGATTTTAGGAACAGTGGCAGAAAGGCCCCAATGAGTGGGGCAGGCAGTAGAATGAAGGAGAAAAGTAGACAAACAAAGGCAGAAAAATAGCATAGCAGAAATGAGGCAGAGAAGGTTGGCTATAATCTCTAACATAGGTGGCCTTGATACACTTAAAAAAAAAAAAAAGAAAAAGGAATACAGGCAGAGTAGATCAGGAGGTAGGGTCCATCAAGATGCTCTGTATAGGAAATATAATCAACCTGAGAGAGGGTTTATGGACTGAAAATCAAATATGAGAAAACAATGCTCTATGTGACAGGGAACCAGAGAGAAACAGGGGCAAGTTGACCAGCACCTGCAGATAGGATGAAAAGACAGGATACTTATGTGCAGTAGAGAACTACTCAGCTATAATGAAGGAAAACCTTGAGGCTTTTGTAGGTAAAAGAATACAACGTGAGATCAAGTCCATGAGTGAGAAGGTTCAAAACCACTAAGATAAATAGCAGGTTGTCCCCCCCATCTAAAAACTGAGGGAGTTGGTTTGACCCAAACTGCACAACACCCTGTGGGAGTGACAGGGAAGGAATAATATTAAAAAAGGAAGGCAGAGGATATTGTTAATAGTGTATCAGGATTTAAAATTCACATAACTTTCACTGCTCTGTTTAGATGGATTTTATTCTGTTCCAGTTTGTCTACTTGTACTAGATTTGAGGACACAGACAACTATCCTAAAAACAGCAGGATGTAGTATGGTAATCATCCTTAATTCATCCATAATTTCCTATTAACTTAGTCTGAAGCCCTGTATAATTTACACTGTATTAACATGACTGATCTTAATTGAATCTGGTTTGTTAGATGGCTGTTTTGTATTGACAGATTTTATTTAAAGCTGTTTTTGTATGTTAAACCATCCCTGCATTCCTGGAATGAACCCCACTTGGTCATGATGTATAATCTTCTTGATGATTTGCTGCATTCTATTTGCCAGTATTTTGTTGAGAATCTTTGCATCAACGTTCATTAGTGAGATTGGCCTATAGTTCTCTTTTTTGGTTGGATCTTTCTCTGGTTTTGGTGTCAGAGCAATACTTGCCTCCAGGAATGATTTAGGGAGGATTGCTTTCTTCTCTATTTCATTGAAGAGTGTAAGGAGTATTGGCATCAAATCTTCTCTAAATTTCTTGTAGAATTTAGCTGTGAATCCATCTGGACTTGGGCTTTTCTTTGTTGGTAAGTTTTTAATTACATTTTCAATTTCAATAGCTGATACTGAGTTGTTCAAAATTGATATATCTTCTTGGTTGAGCTTTGGTAGTTCATATGTTTCTAGAAATCTGTCCATTTCCTCTGTTTTCCACTCTATGTGAGTAGAGATTTTCAAAGTAGGTATTCATGATCTTTTGAATTTCCATGGGATCTGTCATAATTTCTCCCTTTTCTGTTCTTATTTCATGAATTTGGGTTTTTTCTTTCTTTCTTTCTCTTGATAAGGTTAGCCAGGGGTTTGTCAATTTTGTCTATTCTCTTAAAAAAACACTTTTTCAATTCATTAATTCTTTGTATTGTTGTTTTAGATTCAATTGCATTGATTTCTGCTCTAATCTTTACAATTTCCTCTCTTCTATGAGCTTTTGGCTTAGCTTGTTCTTCTTTTTCTAGAAGCTTGAGATGGAGCATTAGGTTGTTTATTTGTGCTTGTTCTGTTTTCTTGACATGACAATTTATTGCTATATATTTCCCTCTTATGACCACTTTCATTGCATCCCACAGATTACAGTATGTTGTTTCTATATTTTCATTGAATTGTAGGTATTACTTTATTTCTTCTTTAATTTCATCTGTAGCCCACTGGTTGTTCAAAAGGCTGTTATTTAATTTCCATGTATTTATGCAGGTTTTACATTTTTTTGCCATTAATTTCCAATTTCAGTGTGCTATGCTCAGATATTATGCATGGCATGATTTCAATACCTTTGCATTTACTTAAGAATGTTTTATGGGATAATATATGGTCTATTTTGGAGCATGTCCCATATGCAGCTGAGAAGAATATGTATTCTGATGTGGGTGGGTGGAACACTCTGTAAATGTCTACTAAGTCCAATTCCTCACAGGTATGATTCAATTCTTTTATTTCTTTGCTGACTTTTTGTATAGTTAATCTATCTCTTTGTGACAGTGGGCTGTTAAGATATCCTGTTATAATTGTCTTCTTGTGTATTTGGTTTCTCACATCCATTAGTATCTATCTTATATAGTTGGGTGCTCCTGTATTTGGCACATACATATTTGTAATTGCTAGTTCTTCCTCTTGAATTTTACCACTAAGAATAAGTAGTAAACTTTTCTATCTCTTTTAATCATTTTAGGTTTGAAGTTCACATTGTCTGCAAATAGAATAGCTACCCCTGCTTTTTTCTGGGTTCCTGTTGCATGGCATACTGGTTTCCATCCTTTGACTTTTAATCTATGAGTTTCCTTTTGGGTCCGGTGTGTTTCTTGTACACAGCATATTGTGGGATCCTGTTTCTTGATCCATTCTGTCTACTTATTTTTTTTATAAGTGAATTGAGGCCATTAATATGTATTGATATCACTGATATGTACTGGCTTGACTTTGCCATGTTAAGTTTCAGTTGTTCCTTTCTGCTTTTTCCCTTATTTAATTGATTATCCTTCCTGGCGGTTTCTTTCTGTTATTGTTTTGTGGATTGTGGTCATTTTTCTCTCTGTCTAGTATGTCTTTCAGTACTCTTTCTAGGGTTGATTTGGTGAACATTAATTTCTTCAGTTGTTCTTTGTCATGGAAGTATCTTGTTTCTCCATTAAATTTGAATGAAAGTTTTGCTGCGTACATCAATCTGGGTTGAAGGTTGTTTTCTTTCAGGGCTTGAAATACCTTACTACAAGCTCTTCTTGACTTGAGGGTTTGTGCTGAAAAGTCTGCTGTGATTCTAATGGGCTTTCCTTGATAGGTGAGTTGTGTCTTTTCTCTAACAGCTTTTACTATTCTGTTTTCATGCTGTATGTCTGAAATCTTAATTATTATGTGTCTGGGTATGGATTTATATTGATTGTGACTGTTTGGTGTTCTATATGCCTCATTTATCTGCATATTAGATTCTTTCCCCATGTATGGGAAATTTTCTGCTATTATTTCTGTAAATACTTTACATATGTCATTTTCTTGGACTCCTGTATCTTTGCTAATGCCCATTATTCTTATATTGTTGCTCTTGGCATCATCATAAAGCTTCTGGATTGTCATTTCATGCTGCTTTGTTATTTTTAAGAGTTCTATCCTTTCCTGATCACTAATTGTGATCCTGTCCTCAAGGTCCAAAATCCTATCCTCAGCTTTCTTTAGGAGGTTTTGCACGCTTTCAATAGAATTTTTTGTTCCTTGGATGTCTCTTTGAGTTTGTTTCATGAATTCTGCTTGTTTTCTATATTGTTCATTCAAAGTTTCAATCAGTTTCCCATGCTCATGTACTTTTTTCTCCAGTTCTTCTTTAGTTGCATTCAACAACTCCTTTACTAAAGTTGTTATTTCTATCTTTAAATGGGAAAGTACTTCTAATTTGATTTCCTCTATAGCCTGATGGAGTTTTTTTTTTTCCATTCCCTATCTTTTCAGAGATTCCCAGTGTATTGCTTTTGGGGTCCTCTATTTCAATGTCTCCTATACTTGCTTCTGGTGAACTATATGTTTGAGACTGCATTTTACTTTTTTGTTTTGTCATTTTCACTCTGCCTGATGTTTTCTATGTGTAAGAGGGAATCATAGACACTCTTTTCAGACACACCAAAGTCTTACAGTTAGTTGGAGGGGGTTTTACTACTGGTCCTATTTATCCCCTGTACACCTCCATTTTAAAGGCATACTCATCATTTTGACACAGTTAATCTGCTGTAGTCCTAGGTTTGCCACCTGGGAGCAAAGTTCCAAAGTTTTTCACACTAACTGGAGCCTGCTGAGGTCTTCTGATGTTCCAGGTGGGAGGGTGGGCCCAGCAGAAGCAGTCTAGGGCAGTTTTCAGTCTTGAGCAGACTTCTGAGATTTTCCTGGTTCAGGGTGGGCCCTTGGGGGAGGTTCCAGGCAGCCTAAGCCTGAGATGGGGTTCCTTGATGTTCCCAGTGGCAGGGTAGGCCCAAGGTGGAGTTTTCAGGCAGTTTATGCCTGATGCAGGCTTCTGCTAAGTTCCCGGTGGCAGGACATTAGCTACCTTTTAAATTTTTAAATCTTTTGTGTTGTTTACCTACTATATAAAGGTATGACTTTTGCACATAATTTTGGGTTCATGTGACATTTAGCGGCATGTATGAATTGCATAAGTTTAAATCAAGGTGAAAGTGTGTCTTCTTGACTCACCTTTTTGGAGCAGAGTGGACAGTGTCCTGGGGCTCAAATTAAGGGACATTCTAGGCCAGTGTTCTGCCACTGAGCTACAGCCAAAGATTCATTTTTATTTTCCTCATGGTGAATCCCTTGAAAATCATTTTTGCTACCTTTTTGAAATGAAGAGTATATTATTGTCATCTGTAGTCTCCACATTGAGAAACAGTGCACTAGAAATATTTGCTCCTATTTATTTTTTCCTAAAGTTTTCAGATTAATTTAATTTAGGTTCTTGGACGATTCCTTAGAATAAAATATTTATTGAAAACTCTGGAAAAAAATAGTATTAAAATCAACTATTCTTAAAAGAAATAACCAGTATTGCCTAATGAAACAGAGGATAAGTTTTTCACATTAGTTCATTTATTAAATTGACATTTTTATATCCATCTTCAAGTTCTGTGAAATATTATGGAAATTTAAAAGTAAAAAAAAAAAGTCACATATTTACCCTTACACATATTAAAAATATCAGGGAGGATAAATGATTAAAACAATGAATAAAGTAAAATTTAGCTGCTTGAACCATGATTCTACACTCTTTTGTCAATTTTAGTACTTACTGTGTCAAAATCCAGTTGTCAAAACCTATGAAATTTATAAAATGCATGGAAAATAGAGCAACATTTGAGTGCATTATAAAGATTAGGAAAGGTTTGCTAGGGACTGGGGACATAGCTGAGCTGCATAGCTCCTTCCTGGTGAGCACAGTGTTCTGAATTCAATTCCCAGTAACAACAACAACAATAACAAACAAACAAACAAACAAACAAAAATCCGGAAAGGAACAAAGCAAAATTTGCTAGCGGCACAAAGGTGTTTGGAGTGGGAGCTGTTAAGGCTTATTGCTAGATTTCCCTCTAAAACCTCATGTGATCCTGGGTGGAACTTTGCAGTAGTGACTGGATCTAGGGTGTGTGACGGTAGGATTGCAGCCCGCCCTGGGTGTGAGTGCTACCTGCCATAAGGGTGGGTAGCTGTATAGAAAATAATGGACAGAAAGAGGGTAGCTGTTGTCACTTGCTGCTTGTTGATTCTTCCCTACTTCACTGCTTTGCTGCCCTCTGTCTGCCATGAATTCTTTTTCCTCTACAAAGCCCTCTGCCAAATCACCCTGCCTTGGAGATGTCCGAATATGAATTAAAACCTCTACAAATTGTAAGGTGAATAAACTTTTTCTCCTTTTAAGTTTAAATGTCAGGTATTTTGTCTTGTCAATACGAAAAGTAATTAAGACAGATGAGTACTGAAGTGGTATCAGATACTGTAATTAGAACATCATCTATTTAGTATGAAATATGTACTTTTCTCAAAATGTTTTATATTTTGAAAGAATTTCAAATCTTATGAGAACTGAAAGTTGTTGAAACCTTCTATTATTAAAAATATAGAAAATTTACCTTATTTCACATTCTACTTCTTAACTTCTGCTGCACTGATATTTAGTTCCTAATTTTAATGAGAAAGTTTAGATTTAGAGCACCTGAACATTACTTTTGAATGACGTGAAAATTTAGTGTGAATTCAGGGAACATTCAAAATAAAATCAAGAACAAGTTCTGGCTTTCTCATTGCCTTCTGTTAGCTTGAATTCTTTCCCTCTGGCTTTTTCAGCTTTTTCCCAAGTTAATACTTTCTCAACACTTGGATGCCTGGTATCTTGTCATTAATCACTGTGAAGTTAACAGCTAGTACATTGCTCAGAGTTAAATCTTGAGTTTAACACTGTCGACACAGCAATGAATCAAAGTCCTGAAAATAGAGGATGGTGTCTGTTATGGATTAAAAACTGATAGTCAACTTACGCCAGCTGAATTAAACCAGCATGGTGCTGAGCATAGATGTCCCACCTGAGGAAAGTTGCCAGCATAAATAGAGATGTGGAGAAGGAGAACGTAGGCACTGTGGGTTTCTCTAAGTGTTGCTGTTTGAGCTATTGGTTCTCCTTAGAGGAGTTCGACCATTGTCATCAGAGGAGCTGGGGACCTTGTTGGTGATAGTGGCTGTGGTTCACTTGGGGGAGCTCTGGTCCCTACATCAAGCATCACTTCCTGGCTCCAGAGGGGAAGACGTGTGCCATTTAATCTCCAAGAGAAACTCATCATTCTGGCTTTCTGGCATGTACTCAACTGTGTTTTTTGGTGGAGGAGTTGGGATCTCCATGTCACTGAAGATGGCGGTGGTGCTTTTCAGGGCAGCCCTGGTACTTTATTATGACAATGACTTCTCAGCTCCAGCATAGAACCCTCAACCTACCAGCACAGCTCCTTCACCCCACTGATATAGATTTTCTAGCTTGCACCGCTGACCTTTGGGCCTTCCCAGCACAGATCCATAAAAGAAACTGGAGTGAGTCCTTCTCGTGGGCTCTGGGTCTTCATCTGGACTCATGTAGGACATTGCAGTGGGATCCAGGCCCTTGGCTGAGAATTCTGAGAAATCTGTTTGGACAGATTTACTGCATTTTCTTGTGTTTAACTCTGGTTGACCATCATAAAATATAAATTTTGTGTCCTGATTCTAATTGGTCTCCTCACAACCCTTGACTACAACAGTGCCTCTTCAAATCAAAGCATTTTTTTAAAATAAAATTATCATTCAAACTTTCATTCTTAAAAAAAAGTCTTCCTGGCAATTTTCTCTCTGCAGTTATTGTACTTCAAACATAATATGTGGTAAAATTTAACTTCATGAACAAATGTTTATCAGATGTAATTCTTGAAGGGTATTTGCCAATGAGAAAGACATGTTAACTAACAGTGTACTGGATTTGTACTTTTTTTTCTAAGAGTTTTTTTTCTATAATTGTTTTTCTCTCAAAGTTGATAAGTTATATCCTGTATTTGAAGGTTTTTATTTAAACAAAACTATAAATTTGATACATGTGTTATAAATCATGTGCTTAACTGACAAGATAAATCCAAGTTTTGAAACTTGAAATGTTTCTATGATTTATTTTAAAAACCTCTGGGTTAAAACTGTTTATCCACATGTATTGTTTTAGATTTTCCATTGCTGGGACAAAATACCTGATTTAAAGGAGAAGTATTTTCTTTGTCTTAGCATTTCAGAATAGTCAGTCCATGGTCAGCCGGCCTCAAGGCAGAAACATCACAGCAGAAAGGGCTACCGGAGCAAAGACGCTATCTTCAAGACTGCTGGGAAGCAGTCTACCAGCAAGGAAGAGGCAAGGGGCCAGACATGACCTGCCCAAACACACCCACACGTGCGATTTACTCATTAAAGCCAATTACATTTTCAATCAAAAGTAACCATCCAATCATACAATTAAAAATATCACACTCTACAGCATTTTCTGCAGTAGGATTTTACACTAAATTGTGAGTAGTCATCATGAAATCTTCTCTTTGGATTATTAAATGTGAATTTTTATCAATTATGTTATGACATCATGGAAAACAATAGTGTAGGCACTCACATCTTCAGTATGTGTTAATTTGTTGTTAAAATATTATCACATTCCCTTTTGACATCATTTTTTGAAGCTATCAACTCTATTGTAAATATTAGTGGGATAGTGGGATAGTTAAATACATACGTACTATATATAATAATCAAAATATTCTCTCTTAGAAAATTCAGACTTATTGAGTAAACAAAGCTAACTTCAAGATTCTTAGAGAAGGCTAAAAATGCAATTGTGGCATGATATTTTTTGAAGGTAAATATTGTATAACCATACATTTTAACTTTATTGCTGCATCTTTATATTTTAGTGCACCTCTCATTTTAGCAGTCAAGATTTTGAACGTTTTTTAAATACGTGTTTTTGTTGGTAGAAAATTTTCTTTTCTAAACAAAGCTAGTTGTGATTATAACTGAGATCATACCAAGGGGAAGATCATTATATCCCCAAAATTAGAACTTTAGCAAATTAATATGAAGTAAAATTATGAGAAAATTGAGTTTTTATACTTTGAAAATTAGAAAAATTGTATTTAAAATGCTTTTCCTTCATTTATAAGATGTTTAGATGCTGCTGAAGACTATTATACATTTATAGTAAAGCAGTCTAAATTATAGGTAGAGAAAAGCAAGTGTAGATTTTTTATTTATTTGTACACAGGATTAATAAAAGTTATCATTTTTAATATCATCCATGAAGCTTTAAGAAATAGCTAAGTATATACCCTTTGGCTCTGAACTTAGGAACAGTTAGAAAAGTCTAAACAGGTAATTATCAGAACATTAGAAACCAAAACTAATCAAAGAGTTTGAAATTAACCTTCCAATAAATAACTTGGGAGAAATTATATAGTTTTCTTTTAACTACTATTAAAGCATAATTTATCTTTGAGATCGTTTCTTAGTTATTTTACAGAGATGAGTGATATATTTGCTAGTTGGATGTTACCAGTAAAAAAGACAATGTCTTAAATGTGGGCAGGGAACCAGGCAGAAAAATGTTGGAAAAATATGCATTAACTGAACATGACTTTAAAACAGAAGGGGGTTACATTGGGCATGCGCCAGGCAACCCACTGTAAAGATAACCAGATTAGATGTAGAAGATTTATTATAAAGACAAGGAATATGGGCAGACTAATAAGCTGAAAATGCCATGATTTCAACTAACAATTATAAAATATTAACCATGGGAAATACCAACATTGAAGAATTTAATACATATATGAAACCACAGAGGATGTGTTGTAAAGTTGTATTTATGCGACACAAAATAAACAAGAATGCTAATATTAATAGCATATATGGTCTGATATTCCTTAGACTTTTTTTGATATTGTTATGATGTTGTGTTATTATTCTCTTTATCATAGACAAAAACTATAAAAATGGAACAAGAGGATCAGAAATAGCCCTTTCATACAGATAATATGAAACCAAGATACTTAAACGTTGTAATACATGAGAATTTTTTAAAATTTGAAATTCTGTGTCCATACAATCTAAGCCTGGTAACTTAAATAGACCTGAAGTGCAGCAATAAAATAAGTACCAATTGTAAGACATAGATGTTTAGACTGATAGTAGAACACTCTAGTGTAATAGAACACTCTAGGTACAAATTTTAAAAAATGTTCATCTATTGCAAAGTTTAAGTATCTTGGTTTCATATTATCTGTATGAAAGGGCTATTTCTGATCCTCCCATTCCATTTTTATAGTTTTTGCCTATGATAAAGAGAGTAACAACACTTACCACAGTGCCACGGAGAATACTGAATGAGGAAATCACACAAACAAGTATTCTAGAGATTTGGAAAATTTCACCTGTACAGAATTGTTTAAGAAGAAAACAAATGTCGGAGGTTTTCAGAAAAAAAGAGGTATGTTCTGAATTTGTTCACATTTCAACTATAAAGTTTAGAAAAACTTAAGTATTCTCATTCATTCTATTGAGCATGTATACATATTTATGTAAAAGTTCAGTCACTGATGATAGTAACATAGTGGTGAACAAGAGAGCCAAAGCAGAGCTCCTCATATGCACATGGGTGCCCATTGAATGAAAAAGACTGTCCCCTCCCTGCTGAAAAGCCAACAGAATTTGAGTACTATGATTACAAATTCTTTCAGTGTCTTGGAAGAAGAGAAATCGGGTTTTTAGCTAAAGAAAACTCATTGTGTTTGGCAGTGGATCACGTCACAAAACCAATGAAGCTCTGGAGAAGCTAAATCTGCGGAAATGACATTTCTGACAGCCATGCTGAGTAGTCACATGTAGGACTTTTGCCTTGATCTTGACTGGCTGCCCCTCAGTATATCTCGGTAGGATTCAGAAAATTACTGTTTTGAGATGTCCTTTCAAAAGTGCTTTTTCCAGGTCTCAGTCTTTCCGCCACACCTTTGTATAACTCCTTGTTCTATAGTTCTACATTTCCATGTTGATTTTACTTGCTTTCCCTAATTTACAGGGTAGACACTTAAGTAGTCCTAAGGAATAGTTAATGTGTTTCTCAGAATGTTTCCCGTTGTGATTATAGCTACATTATCTTTCCAATAGGTGAAGTTTATAAGATTTCACACCGTTTTTAGAGACAATTGTCTATTAGCACATGAAACAGTTAAAGGTTTAAATGGCATTTATTTTTTCCCAGTATTAGGGAATGAAACAAAGCCCTTTACATTGAGCCACACTGCCAGGTCCCATCTTGCCATGGCACTTTTTTTTTTTTTTTGAGACAGGATCTGTATTAGTTACTTTCCCATCACTGAGACAAAATACCAGATACTCATAAAAGAAAGGATAAATTTGGCTTCTAGTTTCAGTCACCGGAGTCCTGACTCCAAGGTAAAAACAGTCAAGCTGAAGAGTATGGCAGAAAAATGTGCTCAATACATGGCAGCCAAGAAGAAGCTAGGACCAGGAAAGGAGAACTGCTTCCAGGTCATGCCCTGGTGACCCACGTCTTTGGACGAGACTCCATCCCAAAACACTTTTAGCTACACACTACTTCAAACTTTCAAACATGTGAGGACATTTTAGATCTAGATTATATTAGGCACCAACTAAGCTGCTAAGTCTGGGCTCAAACTTGTGATCTCTCACCTTAGTTTAAGCTTTCAGGGGAGGGCTGTAACTCGGAGGCTCTACTCTTGCCTGGCAAGTGCAAGGCCTTGAGTTCAGTTCCTGGATCTGGAACCCAAACAATAACAACAACAAACAGGGTTGGAATCAAAGGCACCCAATCTGGTTAATATTCTTTTTAATAAATCCTAGAAAGACTTTGTGATTCTTTCTCATAAGATTCATGTTTTCTAAAATACAGACTTTTGGTCACCAGTCTTCAAATATGAGCTTTAAAAACAGGGAGAAATCTGTACATGGCTATTCTTAAATAGAATAGATTTGTATCTGACACAGATAGTGTCAAAATAGATGGTGAAAATATCAATTATGTGAATGTTTCTTACAGGAATACTTGCTAAAGTTGCTATAAAATACAAAAGCGGAGATTATGATGAAGAATAAAAAGCAATGCAAAACACTTATATAATTAAAATCACACTATGTGGATACCTACTACTGAAACTACTAAAAACAAATAAAATATTTGGAAGAAATACTATCAGCAAAGACATGTTTCATATTATTCCTTGACTAGTAAAACATGAGAAATAGTGTTACCATATTAGTTAGTTAATGCTAACATTCCTTCAACAGCACATTTTAGTTTGCATGATGTGGTGAACACTTTGCTATGTTGTTGGACAACTGTGTTATAGAAAGATGAAAAGAAAGAAAACATAGATACAAATCTTTTGTAAATATGGAGGGGAAAGGAGCTCAAAGGAAGAGAGGAGAATGAACAAAAAGAAGAATCAAGATATATCACATGCAGGCAAAATTTTCCTATGATGAATGTGATCATTACATACACATATGAATTGTACCAATAAAATTAATTTTTTGAAAAAGATGAATAAAGCAGATAGTCTTCATGGTTAAGCAAATAGATATAAAATAAGACTATTATTCCCAGAGAAGAAATTATTGAAAGATGTTTTACGGCACACCTTAAATGGTTTCAGCAAGCACAAAAAGAATTCCCAGCTTTATGTGTAATCTTGATGAAAACATTTTGGAGGAGATAACAAAAAATTCCATGTGAAAAGCAGCACAGGAATGGAAAGCCTATAAGCCATATTTTAAAGTATAGTATGTAAATTTTTTTCTTGACAATACAATAAGTGTTCCAAATAAGAAAATTTTTCTATTCATAAAATTTAGAAAATATTAAAAGTACTTTTAACTGAAGTATTTACGGATGGGTTATATATTAACCATGCACTGTGCATTTCCATGATTGATAGCAGTAATGCTATACTATAGAATCAATCAAGCATGCATCAAATCTTATTTCAAGCATGTCTCTATGCCTGTAACACTCTGTCCCACTGAGCACTGCTCAGGAATCGCCAGCGTTCAGTAAAACACAGATTTCAACAAATGCTTTCTTATTATCATTTTGTGGTCTGAAATCATCCATTCTCTTTACTGACTTTTTGATCAATAATGTGTATTATTCATATTGAAAATTCTTATTTCTTTCTAAATATCTATGTAGTAAAATAACTCTTTAAATGTCAGAATCCTGTTTCTGCTACCTGAAACTCTCCTCCACAGATGCCATTGACCTCTACTATATGTTTATATTTGGATTTCTTGGACCATAATAATCTGTTCTCTCAGCTGTACTTCTTTGTATATTTAAAGACAAGTGTATTTCTACACTTCTAATTGCATAGTGTAGTTGAAAGTTTATGAATTTTTAAAATTAAATTAAAATGAAATTCAGAAACGAGAACTAAGCAAGTCTAGGGATATAACTGTGAGTGCCTATATATAGCAACAAAACTTCTGAGAAACAGTTTGGAAGGTAATGCTTAAATTTAGAGACAAACTGAAAGTTGACAGCACAGTGGCAGAGACCGTTTTATCAACCATTTACACAACTAATATAACAAAGAACTAATCAATTACGTTAGGAAAAAGGATAAATCTTCTCCACTTGAAAAAGTATTTCTATTAGCAGTTGTGTATACCAAGGTATTTGTTAAGTCTGTCTAGTTCCAGGCTGAACCCTAATTTCTGGTCTCCAGTAACTCTCCCACCCACTCCCATTCAGCCTCCCAACAGCTCCATCTAGAGGCCTGGTTCACTGTCACCATGGCTGGTTTGCAGGTTACATTTATTTGTTCGTTTTATGACACAGGTCACCCAGAGCCTCGTAGATGCTAGTCAAGCACTTTTGTGACTCAGTTGCACTTATAGCCTTGATTCATTTCAAACACTTTTTCATGAAAACAAAAACAATAAAATTTCAGAGCAAGTTAACAGGAGAGAGTAACAATAATTAATACATTATGTATTATTATTTTCAAAGTATTTTCTCAGAATACAAGATATAGACATAAATATTGTCCAAACAGTATTAATACAAACCTTTCTTTTCAATGGACTAAGAGAAACTAGCTATACAATTACCACAATTCTCTAGTATGCGTGTAGGTATGGAGGTATGGATTGTTTTCCTTTTCCTTTCTTTCCTTTCTCCCTTCCTCCATCACAGTTTCTCTTTCCTTTTGAACAATTTCCTCTCGTTTACAGTACCTGTTGTACATTTTGGATCTTATTTACAGTTTCAGCTTCTCACAGTAGGGAGACAATAAGATGTTTTCATATGAGTCTCATTTGTTTTACTTTCGAGTATAGTCGCAAGTTGCATGCAGTGACCTCTAACGGTTTCTAGTTTATTCTTTTTATAACTGAGTAGCACACCACCACATAAAATAAAAAACCACTTTTTTATCCATTCATTTTTTGATAAGCATTTGAGTTGTTTCCAAATTTTAGCTATTACAAATTGTGCCACTATAAACATGGGTGCACATATATCACTATGTCATGGTGTTTTCAATTCTTTTGGAAAAATAGTCACAAGGGGAATAATTGTGTCAAATGAGATCTCCGATACAAAGTTTTTGAGGAATTTCCTCACTGATTTCTAGACTGGTTGTACCAGTCTACACTCCCTGCAGTGGTTGAGAAGTGTTCATTTTTTCTCACAATTACTCCACAATTTATTATTGGTTGATTTCTTGATTTCTTTGGAGTCTGGTGGACTCTCAGGGTTGTTTTAATTTGTGTCACTCAGATGACCAATGATGTAAATTTTTTGTATGTTTGTTTACCATTTGTATTTCTTCATCTGTATTCATCTCAGATTAGTGTTTTTTGATTGTGTCTTTGAATTTGAGGGGCTTGATTTTTTTTTCAATTCTTCATATATTTTAGATATAAATCCTTTATCTGAGGAAAACTGGCTATCATATTTTCCCACTCTGTGGGTTAATTTTTCAGTCTCTTAATGATTTCCTTTGTTATGCAGAAACTTCTCTTAGGAAGGCAAGATCCCATTTGTTGGTTCTTTATAGTAATCCCAACATGGTCTGGGGTTTGTTCATGAAGGCTCACCTACACCTCTGTTGTCAAAATTTCTACCTATTTTCTCTTTCAATATATTTAGTGTTTCTGTTTTAATATTTATATCTTTGATCCATTTTGACTTTAGTAGTACATGGTGAAAGACACAGGTCTAACTTTAGTTTTACATATGGAAAGCCAGTTTTCTCAGCACCATTTATTAAATGACTTTCTTCCAGTGAACATATTTGGCTCCTTTCTCAAAGATAACACAAAAGCAATAAAAAACTTTTTCACAGAAATAATCACAGAAAACTTCCCAAACATGAGTTAATAATTTGACATACAAATTAATGAAGCATATAGGACTCCAAATAGCCATGAAAAAAATAAATCTATACCAAGGCATCTAATGACGAGGATTCCAGAAGTGCAGCACAAGAACAAAAGATTAAAAGTAGCTAGAGAAAAGAAACAAATCACTTATAAAGAAAAGCCCATCAGACTTCTCAACATGAACTATAAAGTCAAAGAGTTCTTAGAATGAGATATTTCAAGCCTTAAAATAAATCTTCAACCCAAATTGATGTATCCACACAATTATCTTTCAAAATGAAGAAATAAGATATTCCTATGACAAAGAACACAATTAATGACTGGCAAACCAGTGCTTCAGAATGCTGCAAAGGATATATTAGAATGAGAAAATGAGGACCACAAAACAAGAACACCAATGGAAAGAAAGAAGCCACCAGGCAGGGCATGCAATTAGAGAAGGAAGACAGGAAACCAACAACAGGAAAAGAACATGAAAAAGATAAGCCAATATATGTCAGTTGTAGCCATCCATATAAATGGTCTTAATTCCCCAATCCATTTGTTTTTTGAAGGCAATTAACAAGGCATTAAAAAATGATCAAACAATTGAACAATGACAGCACACTGTTCTTTTTAAAGACATAACAGAGATTAGTAGTATGGTTATCTATCTTGAATATATATAAATGTATATATATATATATATATATATACTATTTTCCCTTCTTTCCTTTCTCTTTTCCCTTACCTCAGTTGTTCTTTCCTTTTGAGCAGTTTCTTTCCCTTGCACTTTCATAATGTGTATTCTTAAGGAACCACAGTAAAGTGCTCTTTCAAATTTAAACTACAGTAATATGTAAACACACATTTTCAAGTGATAAAATAAATTATATAGTTGAGTATATGGCAATCAATTGTTCTCTTTCTCTTTACATTTTCTGTTATAACTATAATAATAAAACTGAAATACACTGTTTAAAAGGTACATGCTGGCCACACCCAATAAATTCCAAGCAGCTAGCAGGGGGCATCCATTCAGTCTTGGAACCTAATGTGTATGAGTTGATTCCCAGTGCATGGGGAAGTTTTGGAACATCACTTAAAACCCAAAGATATAGTGCAATGACAAAATGAAAGAGCAAAATGCAATTTCAAACTTCTAACCCAAACCAAGCAAGCTCAGGAGACATAGACATAGAAGGAAGTGTAAACCATACATCTGAAATACCTGAAATGATAACCACTAAAGGAAAGAAACAACTCTGGCAAGCTATGAAAGAACTCAGATCAGAAATAATCTCCCAGATAAAATTAAAAAATGATAAATGTAATGAAAAAAATGCTAAACACATCTAAAGAAGATAGTTAAAAATTAGAGGAACAATGCAAAAAAAACCTTATATTGTTCATTCAGAGGAAACCCTGAATGAACAATATAAGAAACAAACAGAATGCAGGAAGAAGATTCAAAGAGATATACAGGAAATCAAGAATTCCATTGAAAGTTGACAAAACCGCCTTAATGAAAGTGAAGATAGGCTTTTAGACCTGGAAGACAAGATGGCAGCTAGTGAAAAGGAAAGGAAAGATGTTTTAAAAATAACAAGGAATCAGGAAATAACAATACAACCGCTGCAAGATGATTCAAAGAAAAACAACAGGGCCAGGAATTTGGCTCAGTGGCATAAGTGCCTGCTTGGCAAGCACAAATCATGAGTTCAAGCCCCAGCACCACACACACACACACACACACACATACACAAAGAAAAACAGCAGAAGGTTGATAGGGATAAATGAAAAAGAAAGTGACAACATAATGATATCAAGATGCTATTTACAGAAGCGATAGCTGAAAGCATCCCAAACATGAGAATAGAAACTGACATACAGACCAGTGAAGCATATAGAACTCCAAATATACCATAACCAATACAAAACTATACCCAGACATATAGTAATCAACATTCCATAAAACCAACATAAGAACAGAATACTAAAAGCTGCTAGAGAGAAGAGAGAGATCACCTATAAAGGAAAGCCTATCAGAATCACAGCAGACTTCTCAACACAAACAATGAAGTCAAGAAGAGCATGGAGTGAAGTAGTTTAGATCCTAAAGGAAAACAACTTCAAACCCAGAATGATGTACCCTGCAAAACTGTCCTTCAAAATAGATAGAGAAATAAGATACTTCCATGACAAAGAAGAGTTGAAGAACTCCATGACCACCAAACCAACCCTGCAAAGGATACTGAAAAACATTCTAGACAGACATAGGGAAAAAAAACACTAGCCAAGGCAAACAATTAAACAGAGTGGAAACGTAAATAGTCAACAGCAGAAAGACAACTTGTCAAAAGTAAACCAATATATATTAATTATAACCATTAATGTAAATGGCTTCAATTCACCAATTAAAAGAAACAGATTGGCAGATTGAATCAAGAAACAACATCCAAACATATTCTGTCTACAAGAAATCCATCTGACCCAAAAAGAAACTCATAGACTGAGAGTCACAGGATGCAAACAATACTTCATGCAACAGGATCACCTCAAAAAAGCAAAGGTAGCTATTCTGTTTGCAAACAATGTGAACTTCAAACCAAGAATGATCTAAAGAGAAAGAAAGTCACTACATACTAGTTAGGGAAAACTTCAAAAGGAAGAGATTTCAAACCAAGAATGATCTAAAGAGAAAGAAAGTCACTACATACTAGTTAGGGGAAAACTTCAAAAGGAAGAGATAACAATCTTAAGTATATATGCACCAAATTTGGGAAGCACCCATCTATACAAAACAAATATTAACAGAAATGAAAAATCAAATAAGCAATGACACAATTATAACAGGAGACCGTAACATGCCATTGACACAAAGGGACAGATCAAGTAGAAAGAAAATCAGCAAAGAAATAACAGAACTGAATCACACCTGTGAACAAATGGACTTGGTGGAACTGTATAGAGTGTTCCACCCAACAACATCAGAATATATATTCTCCTCAGCAGCACATGGAATGTTCTCTAAAATAGTCCATATAACACAGAACATACATAAGCAAATACAAAAGAACTGAAATTATCCCATGCATGTTATTGGATCATAGTGCCATCAAACTAGAAATTAATGACAAAAGAAACTGCAAAAACTCCGCAAACACATGGAAATTGAATAGTACACTCCTGAGCAATCAGTGGATCACAGAGGAAATTACAGAAGAAATTAAGCAATATCTACAAGCAAACAAAAATACAAATATATCTTACCAGATCCTGTAGGATGCAGTGAAAGCAGTCCTCAGAGGCAAATTTATTGTGGTGAACACCCACATCAGGAAAACAGAATGAACACAAATAAAAAACCTGATGCTATGCCTCAAATGTCTAGAAAAAAGAAGAGCAAATGAAGCTCAAAGCAAAAAGAAGGGAGGAAATTATAAAGATCAGAGCAGAAATCAATGCAATAAAGACTAGAAAAACAATGCAAAGAAACAATGAATCAAACAGTTGGTTCTTTGAAAGAATAAATAAAATTGAGAAGCCCCTAGCCAACCTTATTAAAAAACGGAAAGAAAAGACTCAAATTCATGCAATAAAGAATGAACAGGATAAAATCACTACAGACCCTGTGGAAATACAGAAGATCATCAATACCTATGTCAAAAACCTCTACTATCATAGGGTTCATAACACAGAAGAAATGGACAGATTTCTAGAATTACCAAGGCTGGGTCAAAAAGATATAAAATTGCTGAATAACCCAATTTCAATTAACCAAATTGAAAATGAAATTAAATCCTTACCAACAAAGAAAAGCCCAGGTCCAGACAGATTCACTGCAGAATTCTACAAGAAATTTAAAGAAGACTTAATGCCAACAGTCCTCAAACTCTTCAATGAAATTGAAAGGTAAACAATTCTCCCCAACTATTTCCTAGAAGCAAATATTACTTTAATACCAAAACCTGAGAAAGTTCCCATAAAAAAAAGAACTACAGGCCAGTCTCCTAAATGAACAGAGATGCAAAAATTCTCAATAAAGTATTGGGACAGAATGCAGCAAATCATCAAGAAGATTATACACATGACCTAGTGGGATTCATCCCAGGAATGCAGGGATGGTTCAACATATGCAAATCAATAAATGTAATCCACCATATCAATAGAGCCAAAAATAAGAATCATGTGATCATTTTTATAGATGCAAAAAAAGATTTTGATAAACTCCAACACTTATTTATGATAAAAACCTTACAGAAAATTGGGAATAGATAGTGTTTACCTCAATATGATAAAAGTGATTTATGAAAAACCAACAGCCAGAATCACATTATACTGCCAAAAATTGAAAGCTTTTACCCTAAAATAAGGCCCAAGACAAGGATTTCCATTATCACCACTTATATTCAATATAGTGCTGGAAATACTAGCCAGAGCAATTAGACAAGAGAGAGAAACAAAAGGAGTAAGGATAGGAAAAGAAGAAGTTAAACTACCATTATTTACAGATGACATGATATTCTACAAAGAAGAGCCCAAAAATTCCATTGAAAGACCCCTTGGTACAATAAATAAATTCAGTAATGTAGCTGGATACAAAGTCAACACTCAAAAATCAATAGCATTCCTATAAACCAACAACAAAATCACTGAGAGAGAAATAAGAGAAGCCACACCCTTCACAAAAGTATCCAAAAACGTAAATACCTAGGAATCAATCTAACAAAAGAAGTAAAAGATTCTATTCAGGAGAAATTACAATGCCCTGAAAAAATAAATTGAAGAGGACCTCAGAAAATGGAAAGACATCCCTTGTTTATAGATAGGAAGAACAAATATTGTGAAAATGGCCATTCTCCCAAAATTGTTATACAAATTTAATGCAATCCCAATCAAAATACCACTAGCATACCTCACAGATCTAGAGAAATCACTCTTAAAATTCATCTGGAAGCAGAAGAGACTTAGAATAGCAAAGGCAGTTCTAAGCAACAAAGGCAAGGCAGGAGGCATCACAATCCCTGACTTGAAGTTATACTACAAAGCTACTGTAATAAAATCAGCATGGTACTGGAATGAAAACAGATCTGAAGATCAAAGGAATAGATTAGGAGATACAACTACAATTACAAACACACTCAGCCACCTTATCTTTGGTAAAGGGGCCAAACACATTCACTGGAAGAAAAATAGTCTCTTTAATAAATGGTGCTGGAAAAATTGGCTCTCCATATACTGAAAACTAAAACTAGACCCATGTCTATCACCATGTACTAAAGTCTAAATGGATCAAAGATCTAAATATTAAAACAGAAACACTAAATCTGTTGGAAGACAAAGTATGTAGAAATCTTGAAGACCTATGGTTAGGTAGAGAATTCATGAACAAGAATCATACTGCACACGAAATTCTTCACAGAGTCATGGATCATGTCCTATTAAAGATTTTTTTGCATGTCAAAAGAAATCTCCAGCACAGTGAAGAGAAAACCCACAAATTGGGAAGAAATCTTAGTGAACTGTCCCTCAGACAAAGAACTTCTCTCTAAAACATATAAAGAATTTTAAAAAATCAGATCCCAGAAACTGAAAGAACCAATCCAAAAATTGGCATCTGAGATGAATACACAGTTCTCAGATGAAGAAAATACAAATGGAAAATAAATACATGGAAAAGTGTTCAACATCATTGGTCATTAGAGAAATGCAAATTAAAACCACACTGAGATTCCATCTCACTCCAAAAAGAATGGCCAGGATAAAGAAAACTACCAACAAAAAGTGCTGGAGAGGCTGTGGGGAAAAAGGAACTCTTCTGTACTGTTGGTGGAAGTGCAGACTGGTGCAACCACTGTGGAGGTCAGTCTGGTGGTTCCTCAAAAAGCTGGGTTTGTAAGTCCCATCTGACCTAGCTATTCACCTTCTGGGCATATTCCCAGAAGAACTGAAAACATACCCCAGTGATATATGTGCACCCCTGTTTATAGCAGCATAATTTGAAATAGCCAGATCTTGGAAACAACCTAAATGCCCATCAACTGAGGAATGGATAAAAAAGATGTGGTATTTTTATACAATGGAGTACTACTCAGCTATAAAGAATGATCACACTGAGATATTTATAAGTAAATGGATTCAACTAAAGCCTATACTCATAAGTGAAATAAATCAAACTCACTTGTGTAAATACCATATAGTCTCCCTAGTGTAAGAAATGGTAAGAGTATATAAGATACAAAATAATAAATATAGTGAAAGGATAAGAATTTGCTTAAAGGAGAAAAATAATATCTCAGGCAAAATGAGGAAAAAGAAAAAGGAAGGGAAAAAAATCTAAAATTATATGAACACACTTAAGTTAGCTAAGATAATTGTGCTACAAATTCTGTAAGTTCTTGGAACAAATTTTAACATTCATAGGATTGGAACAATGGTGCATATTATTGTATGCTGATTTGAGGAAGTCTTGAAGATCATTATGAAAAATAACAGCCTTAGTTCCTACCACTTTTTTTCAAGGCCTATATTGTCAGTGTTTTGGGCTCTTTGCTATTGTTATTTTTTTTTATTTTGTGTTTTTCTCGAATTTTGTTTTGCTTTGTTTTGTTCTGTTTTTCCCTCTAATGCAGAAAGGATAGGTGTACATGTAGAGACTCATACATGTGTAGAACTTCTCCTAAACAGTTTATGAGAACCGATTATAGAACGCATGATGAAATGAACAGCTACTTTGAAGAAAAAGAGATACTGTGGTACCCAGTGCTGATTCCTGTAGCATCATGCTGTAAAATCTAGCAACACTATTATTCTTTATTCTGTTTTATATCGTTTAATTTCAAAATACATGGAGGCATGGACAGTTATTTTGAAGAGAACGAGAGACATTATGGCCACCATTGTTGATTTCCCTATTGTCTGGTCTTGAAGACTTAAAATGCCTTCATCGTCTTGTTCTAATACTATTTTGTTTTGTATGAATTCATTGTGTGTGAAGATATGGACAACTATTTAGAAGAAAACAAGAGACAATATGATAGACAGTGATGATCTGTTGTCTTGCTTTTGAATCTGTGTCACTTACATTGTTTTCTTGTAATCTGCTTTATTCTGTTTTTTCATGTTTACTTTTCTCCTGGATCCCACAGTGACAATATCCAGGCAAACCCTATCTGAGATCTGCATGGAAAAGCCCCAGGGCCAGTGGTGTATGTTACTAATCAATCCCCAATCAGCTGAACGATGGTACAGTGAAGGATAAAAGAGATACAGCCAGTCATTTAGAATGTTTTATTTGGCTAAAATCAAGACTATCTGAACATTTCTCTCTTTATTGAATCACACGGCTTTCCAGGGGGTATGTAGGGAGATCCTGGGTATGGAAGAGGGAGCTAACTCAAGCAAATTCCGGTAAGAAATGAGGCCTCATACCACTGAGTAATGGGAAACTTGTTCTTACCATGGGGTTAGTATTTACTTCTGTAGAATTTTGTGCAGGAGGTAAGGAGTTCTCAGCTGAAATACTGTCTTGCCTTTGGAGCTATCATAGCCTCATGGGTCACTGGGATTCCACATGGGTCATTGTGACCAGCAGCGTAGGAATTTTTTGTTTCCACACACCAACTGCTGTCTTATCAGGCAGGGCGCAAAAGCCAGGACAGACTCAGACTTTTAATGCAGAAAGCCAATTTATGTTTATCTTTTTTTTTGGTTGCTCAGATATTCTCCATCAGTAGTGGAAGCTAAAAAGTGAGAGGGGGCTTGGTAAAGGGTCTGCAGTAGCAGGGTGAGGGATCTGCATTAGAGCCAGGAAGTGATGCTCCAGCCAAAGACCAGAGCTCCTCAAAGAGAACTACAGCTCCGGGGATGAAGAGAAAAGCGGAGTACGAATCAGGAAGACCAGGAGGATCAACGGTGTGCAATCTTCCTCTCCAGTTCTACTTTTATGCCATTGACCACAATAGTAGGTGAGCCTTCACACTCAGCACCTCGTTAGCGCTGTTCAGCTGGGTGTTCATCAGTAAATCCACCACAGTATATTCCTCTTTGTTTAACCTTACAACTAGCTTTCAACACTGAGGCTACCAGCTTGATGATACAGCTTATTATTTTTAAATAAATTTTTCTGTGTACCATTTTACTAAAACATCAGTATTGTAAATTTTCATTATAGTCATCTGCAATATTTTCTGTGGTATAAATGACAAAAAAATTGACTAAACAGGTTATAAAATTTCTGGTTTTTTATTTATTTATTTATTTTTTTATTGGTATTTGGGATCAAACTCATGACCACGCACTTGCAAGGGCAGGCGCTTGTGCTGCTGAGCTAAATCCCCAGCCCCTAAAATTTCTGTTTTTAAATATACTTTCTCTTCTGCCATTAATCAACCATCTTTTATTAAAATGCCATAGTTTCTTCAATACTATAGATTCACAAAATTTATAGTTTTGAATCTTAGACCTTCTTTCCTCTTGACTATTTTTTTTTCATATCATGTATAAGACTTTAATTAGAAAGTCCTTGAATCTGTAAATTAATTTAGAGAGAATCATTTTTATAAAATATTAAAATTAAAATTCTATCTCTGACTCTACATTTATTTAGACATTTCTGATGGCAGTAAAGATTTCTAAGTGTCTCTGTGTGTCTTGATCATGTTCTAATTGCAATAACTGTATAGAATTTTATCTAGTTTTATATGGATAATTTATCTACTGTACTTGGTAAATACTATCTTCCAAACACATGTTTATTCTTGTGTAAATTTACTGCATAGGACCAACTTTCCAACTATGTAGCAGAATACCACTATGCTACAAATCGTAACACAACTGAGGCAAAATACTGATACAACTTCATTTGTGATTTCTGTATGTCCTCTTAGATGAAAAGTCTGACTGGAAAACATAAATGGACAGTCTTAACATCATTTTTTCTTTTCTTTCTTCTCATTACTTTGCTCTGTTTGAGTATTTTGGTATAACATTTACTAGATATAGTGATAATAGTTTACCTTTTCTTGCTTTTGAAATTTAAGGAAAATATTTCACCATGAAAAAATACACTGGTGCTAGTAAATAATCATTGTTGGATTTGTGGGTTTAGAAATTCCCCTTTTGCTCTTGCTATTATATGTAATACTCAGAATTTGTAGAAATTTTTAAGTAGACATGTACCATACTCTGCCTTAAATGAGGAATTTGGTTTCTCACACTTCTTGGACACAGAAGTTTGAGATAAGGCGTTGGGAGGTGTTTTTGGTTTTTATTCATTTTGTGTTTTCCTGCTGAGGCCTCCTCACAAATGACTATATCGTTGCTGTCTCTCCTCTGTGCCTCTTTGTCCTAATCATTCCCCATAAGGGCAGTAACTGTATTAAGTGTAGGCTCACCCACATGCTCTCATTTCCTTTAATTACATCTTTAAAGACACCACCTGCAAATAAAATTACTTGTGAGGTCCTGGGGATTAGGATTTCAGCACATGAGCTTTCTTCCTTTTGGAAGGAGAATAACAATTCATCAGTTAACAACTGTTCACATTTTTAAGTAATGTTTTTTATTTAGAGATAATGGATTCATACTCAATCACAGGAAACAAGGATTCCACATCTCTTTTATCTGGTTTCTCATACAAGTAAAAACAACAACAACAACAAAACTTGTCTTTTTCCTTTTTGCTTCATGATATTCTATCAGTGGTTAAAAAAATGATTACATTATTATTTCCTTGAAATTTTTCCTGATTTTCAGCTTGCAATGTGGATAGCAACTGTTCAAAGATATGTATTCATTCAGATATATAAAACAAAATTCCAGAAAGAAAATAGTGAAAATAGAACTCATAAATACCAAATAATAAAGTATAAACTGTTATATTCTTTGACTTATAGAAATGAGTTCAAGTCTCTTAACAGTTTTATTCTCACAAAGAATTAAAACTACATTTAACTACAGAAGTAACATTGTAAAAATAATGATTTTTTATTTTATTATTCTATAATCAGTTAATGAAACAGTAATTGAAAGAGTTTGACTTTCAATATTTATCTTAAGTCAGGAAGAAAATCTATCACTTAATAGAAAATTTAGTATGGTAGGTTCAGATGTGATATTAATTTATTCATTCATTTATTCATTACTTAAATTACTGAGTCAGCAACAATGCGAAATACAAACCAAGCAGAGTGATGGCCCCTTTGCGCTGAAAAAGCTTCTGTCATTGAATACCAAGCATACTGTGATTGTAGAGGTAATCAGCTATAGAGGTAGAGAGGAGAGATTTTCACTGGTATAACATAAACAGGCCTGCACAGAGAAGTAAGGGTATTCATTAAGCCTTAAATTCTCCCTAAATTTCCTTGCTACAAACGACGTTTTAGAAGCAAGGAGTAACACAGACCAGCGTTTCAAGCCTAGAGTGCCTCTGCCATAAGCAAAGGGAAGAGGCTGAACCTTACACAGTCTCACGTAAGTGCTGTCTTCAAATGATATCTTGAATATTTTCCCTATTTAAAGTTATACGCGAATTTGGGGAGCTGCAGCCTGATACCTCCTTTCTAGTGCTTTCAACACTACCTCTTGCATCTGCAAGCCACCTTGTGGCAGCACGGCCACCGGTGCTGTCGGGATGATGGCTCATGTCCTCTGCTGAGTGCATGCAGCTCAGGGAAGCTTAGCTTCAATGGCCCTTGGCATCGCCCAGCACTCTTCACCCCTGCAAGCTGCCCTTCAGCCACTTGGTCCTTTTTAATTTTCACTGAAGGGCTGCGAGCTCAGAAGTGCGGGTTTGTCAGGGAACATGAGGAAATCAGCTGAGTCTATACTACCAGTCTGATCTTCAAGTCGAGCCGTGACAAGCAGCTGGAAATAGAGGTTGGACTCTCACTGTCTGAATCACTAGTGATTTGAAGAGCATGTCCATTTCTATTTCGAGTCTCATTCTCATGGTAAACCAAAACATGGCTTTTCAACACTTCAGCTCTTCTGCTGGTTAAAAGTAAATGAAATCAATTGAAGAGACAAATTCAAATCTACTTGAAACACAAAGCAAGTACATACTCAAACTTTAAAAGTCCTCACATGATTCCCTCTGGTACCGTTTCTTATTAAAAATATTCTTATCAAGCCATCATCTCATTAGCAACTTGTGAAACATTTCTATGTTTTGCACTCAGAAAATAGAACAAAATTTATCATGAAGGGTCTGTAGGGTGACTCACATTTTAAGATGCTTCATTCACTACAGTTGACTGAGTGTTATTGCTTTAAACTCTAATACGATGCATAATGATATCCATAATCGTTTCCAGGATTTTCAGGATTATGTACACAATCATCTCCAGCCTCAAGTGCTCTGTTAGTCACAAGCTGTCAGCACTACAAAAAATTGTCCACAGAAACACAAACTTAGTGAATCTCTGTGTTTGGTTTGAATCTTTTTATTTCTGTTCTTGTTTTGTTTTTGAAACAGGGTCTTGCTATGTTGCTCAGGCTGATCTTTGATTTCCTGGGTAGCCCAAGCTAGTCTCGAATTTATGATTTTCCTTCCTCAGCCCCTTGAATTCTAGGATTGTATTTGCCACCACATCCAATTTCCTTTTTTAATGTTGAACTCTGGAAAGTCCCATGAAGTATTAGGGCTGGGAGTCACCAGTCAGTGAGGTCTCATCCCCACACCTCCTGCTGGAGACAGAAGAATGGATGCTCTAGGAGAGTGAGTGACTGGCATGACCTTGCTCTTCCCCTACTCCTTGGAATATGCCATTCCTTGGGCTCCAGGACAGTAGACACACTGGGCCCTCAAATGCTGTGTTCAATGTTTCTGCTTCCGCATCTCCCAGTCCTGTGCCCTGAGGAAGGGGGAGAGCCTGAGGCATCTTCTGCAGTTCATCTCTTCTCTGTTCCAAATCCATGGATAGTGTCCACTAGTTTAATAATTTGAAAAACAACTCATAACCTGAAAAGCCAAACAATTTTTTCCTCTACTGTAGCCCCATGGACTTTATCCTTTTATGGCTAACTTTCCACTTGGCGTGTCTTCCGGACTGTCCTTTAGAATTTTAAAATCAACCTGTCACCGAACTGGAACCTGCTATTCCTCCCACTCACCCCTACAGGATCAGTTTACCCTTCCTATAGGCCATGGAGGAAACATGCATTGTTTCCTTGGCCTCTTTTATACTCAGACAGAATTTCTGATCAGAACCGAACTGCTTGTCCATACTTCCGTGGCTTCTGCCTCAGTCTGTTTCTAACTAGTCACCCTGATGCCTCTTACATCACTAAGGACACGAGCGCTTAAAATGTTCCACAAGAACATGAAGTGTGCTGTTTTTCCCCTCTCAGACCTCATCTTCCAAATTCTCAACTTTTCTCTTTCTTCTGTGGTCCTACTTCTTAGTCTGCACAACTGTTTTCTTATTATATTATTTAAAAATTAGCCCTGGAGCCCCACTTGAGTACAGGTATTCTTTTTTCCTGTTTTGTTTTTTTCATAATAATTTTCTGCCTTTAACTTACCAGATACTTTGATAACAATTAAAGATTTATCTTATGCATATATTTACCTTCCATTTTCTATCCAGAATAAAAACTGAAGGAATGAGTTTTATTGTTTTGTTCATTATTCTATTTCTACTCCCTAGAAGCATAACTTTACATAAAAATTTTTAGCACAGTAACTAACTTTTAAAAACCCTATTCAGCCAGGGATTTAGCTCAGTGGCTTAAGAGTCTGCCTGGCAAGCACGAGGTCATCAGTTCAATCCCTGGTACCAAAAAAAAAAAAAAAAAGATAAAAATAAAAAACCCTATTCATAAAATTGTCATTCCAAAACTTTCTTATGAAAAGTTACATGTTTACACTGAAAATACTACAATGTTCCTTTAATTTTCCTTTTAGTATTTCCGGTAGCATTTGTCTGCTTAATTTCGTATTCCTGGAGGTTTTAATGAATTGGTTTTAGAGAATGCTATTATTATTGACATTTCTGTTTGTTTCCAGCACTTTTGGTGCATTCCAAATAGTACTCAATTATACAACAACAACATCACACTAGAAGTATTTGTTCATTTCTGTCAAGTGTAAGTAAACCTTGTATAAACTTAAACTTTGAATATTCTGGCAAATTCAGACAATGATGTACAAGTAATTTGATAATCAATTCTTCATGCATTTAAATTTAAAATACTCATTATTGCTGAAATTAATAACTCAAGTTTAAAGCTTACTTTGACTTCACACTTAATTTTTTTTTGAAAACTGTGGACATTGAAAGGTAATTTGAATCAGTTATTACCTAATAAAATTTATTTATAGAACAATCAATGATTGTGAACACTATTTGAACAATTTTTTCTCTCAACTCATAAGATTAGTTCCTCCTAATTATACAAATTGTAATATCCAATGAACAAATATATATTCATGTTCACAGTCTGGTCTTGAACTTGTGGTCTCAACTGTTCCTCTCACCAGGGTGTGCAGGCTCGCTAGAACTATGGCATCAACCACCACGATGACACACCGATCGCTAGCTGACTTTCTGGGAGCGGGTAGACCGACCATGTCACACAAGGAGAACGCTGACTGGAGGAACAAGAACTGTGTTCACTACGAGGTAAGGAGAAGCGCCAGCAACTCCTGTGCGAATGAAGCATGAGGAAAGAAGACTCTGGGGCCAGTGGTACTGAGAATCCTTCCACGCTGTAGGAACTAATATAAGGAAAATGAACCTTCAAGAAGGAAGAGGGTGAGATTCTCCCTTTAGGGCTGCTGTGCTGACATTTCCCTTGTTCTTTGCAGTGTATGATCAGGTCTGCAACCTAAAGCTGTGCAAGGAAAACCCAAATTGAAAGCTGTGTGTGTAGAAAGTATTTTCAAGAAACTGTACTGTGAGCAGCCTGGGTGAAGGCAGCAGCTTGAGAACCGAGGGAGCCACAGAACCTTTGAGGAAAGGGAGGTGGTGGGAATGGGCCTCGGGTCTGCATGTGGATTTGCATGTATTGCTATTTCAGTTTGAGCCAATTCCCTGTGTTCTCCGTGCTTTAATTCCTTCATTCATGGTGAGAATAAGCATACTTCCTGATAGAGTGATGAGAATTAACACAACTAGCTATACAATGCTCTTAAGCTCCACTTAGCATGGAAAACACTCACTGTTACTATGAATCACTAACTAATGCTGTCATTAAAGGCATTGGAATATATTTTCTTGGCAATGAGTATTTTCTTCATTTATTTTCCAAGACTTTCATGAGCTTCAGGTGATTGTAACACATTTTCTGTGAATTTATCCTAAGTGAGAAACAATGCTTCATTCCTAATGATTCCTCAAAGGCAAAGCATTGTTCTCTTCCTCTTGCCTTATTGTGTGTTCAAGTTCCCATGACAGCTTGCACTGAAATTGTAAACTGGAAGGTTGTTACAAAAGTAAACCAACAAAATAAGCAGTTGTCTAGATCCACACAATAAGCATCAGGGAAAACGTATTTCATTGTGTATTATTGCTATAGAAGCACATGGGGACCACAGTGGCATGGGTTAGATGTCAGTACTTAGCTTTCTGCTTGGTTATAAAGAGCTTAGTTTCTGTGGTTGCTGGAAAATGCATTAAGAAGTAACACTGACTTGTAGTTATTTTTGCTTTTTATTTCCCAACTTTGTAGAATCCCAGAGGCTAGCATGATGAACTGCTTTACAATGCTGTTGAGTTTTATTGTCTGTTAAAAGGCATCCCAAAACCTGAATTTCTGTTTGCACACCATAATCTGCCCCCAAGTAATTTCTCTTCCAATTAATTGTTGCCAGCAGTCTTGAACTAGAACATCTTTTATTTATACCCCACTGTCGATCTGCTGCCTGGGGAGGGGATTTATTAGCAATGAAGCAAGTTGTCTCTGATACATTTGACAGTCCGTGATGTCTTCATTGTAATGCATGCAAGTTGTGTTATATTTAACAAAAATCTTCAGTGATTCTGGGATCGCAACTGCAAAGAAAAATTAACCACATTTTCTATTATTTTCTTCATCTTATTGAAGACTTGAGGTATAGGTGCACTTTAAGGCCAAATAAAATTTTATGCCTATGAGGTGGTTAGTTTTGCATTTGCTCTGTAAATAGCTTGAGAGAAAGCAAGATGATAAAGGAATATAAATTTTTGCATCCAGACCCAGTTTAAGAACTTCAGCAGATACTTAAGTTTGATACTTTTACAGATGAATTTAAAGATTGGATTGTAGAAAATATGACATAAATAAGTTAATATATGTAAAAATGTATGGTTTGGCACATAACAAACACTAAACTTGGCACATAATAAATATTATGAAAATATTTACAGTAAGTACTTCAAAAATAATGGCTTTTACCATGTCACATATTTATATACACAGTTTCCTGTTTATATATTCATTACTTAATTTCACTTTATTAATAATACTATAACAAACAAAAATACGGATATGTATTTGACTACTTTATTGAATGCAATTTAGACAAAATTATTAGTTGAAGAGTAGAAATTTTAAGATTCCTAGCATGGACATTTTAAGAAATTTCCTAATAAAATTGATAAATAAGTCTATACCATTGCTACACACACTGTTTCCGTGATGCACTACTCATCGATAATGTTTAATATCATTCCAAAACATAAAGTAATTTTCTAAATTAATGAATGTAAAATATCATTGGATATTCATAGCATCTTATTTTAATTTACACTTTATTACTACTGAAATGGTAAGTTTCATTTTCTGATCGTAAGATTAGTTATGTATATTTTGTTTTATTATATATTCTTTTTTGGTTATATTGCTGCTTAGAGAAGTCATATCACATAATTTTGAGCCTTCTGCTTTCACTTTTTATTTATTATTCTGTAAGCAGTCCTGAATTCAATACATCTATATTTCCAGGTAAATAAAATCATTTAAAATCTTACTAACTTTTTCTGTAATTCTTTTTATATACAGTGAGTTAATCCTGAATGATTTACATTTAGCATTTAGTACACTGCACTGTATTGTTTCTCTTTCTGCCTGTATATAATTTTTAAAAGCATATTTTATATGATTCTAAAATACTACCTACTTAATAATTGCAGTTCTACCCATAGCAAAATGAAATAATTTTGTTTTACATATATATGCTTATTATTAATTTGAAAATGGATATGTGTCATAAATCATTTACTTTCAATGTTAGTTTTTAGTTTTCTTACATTTTCAAATCATATGTTTTCTCAAACTTCAAAATTCTTACTGTACTAAATTTATGTGTTTAATCTTCTGGAACTAAATATTCTTAGGAGTTTTGATACTGATGGCATTAACATATGCAATTAAAAGTTGCATGTGAAATATCTTTGCATGAAAATTAAACCCGAGTTACTCAGGATCAGAGAGACACTGGTTCTGTGCCTACCCCTGGGTTACTAGCCTTTTACAACTAAGAACAGAAAAAATCTGTCCATCAGCCTTTATGAAGGTAAGAGGGGCATAAATATTTCTCCTTCATCTGGTTTTTGTAGGGATCAAGTAAAATCATTTATGCAACCAAGCTATCACAGTACTACTTCACAATGTAGAGCACTTATTGAGGGGATTAGGTGGGGACTCATAAAATACAGATATGTGATGCAAACACTTTTATTGTTCTTTGTAAAATTTTGACAGTTTATACTTTCCAATTAACTTCCATTTACTTAATCTTATCTAGCACAAACTTCTCTATAATGAGCAAAATCCTTGTTCTTTAATTTGTGGGCTTTACTACTAAATTTGGAAATTTTACCAATGCAAAATATAGCATTTCTAAGTGAAAAGTCTGAGAGCAGGTACGAAGTATTCACACGTACCCAGCACTTTTACCTGAGCATAGCTGTGGCACTCTTAGACTTCGTGCAGTGACTGTACTTCACATCCTTGAACTCAATTCCAGATTTCTTCACTTTCTCTTCACTCCTCCTCACTTCCTCCCACCCCATTTCCTACACTTTGCTCTTTTTCACTGAGGAAAAAAATTGCGTTAGTTCGCCAATGTTATTATCCTCTATGAATATCATGTGGATATTCATACACTCCGAGAAATTTCTACAAGTACCTAGTTAAGCTAGATGGTTTTCCATTAGGAAATGTTATTCCTAATACTTCTGTGGTCAGACGTATGCAGGCAACATTTTTACAGTAAACTGTAAATTCAAATGCTGATACTGTTGCTCCTATAGTACTTTGTAGTACTTCGTAGTACTTTGGTTATTGTTTTTTTAAATTGTACTCCAGTAATCTTCTGCATAAATTCACTTGAATTTTCACAGAAGTTATGGCCAATGCAAATTTACCCCAGTCGTGGTTTATAGAAATATTTAAACTGAAGTAGACGACTTTCATTTATTTCTTTGTATATTATAGGTTCTTGGATTTACTATAATAATCTGATCAATATATCAAATTTCTTGATCCAATTACTACCTTATATCCAACCATTCACCGTTTATTTTCAGAAGCAGTATCAGATTTGAAATCTCTGTATCTTCTGAGAAATAACATTGGAAATAAGGAAAAAGGTAGATACCTATCACACATTAGCTTAATATAAATATATAAATTCAGTAAAGTACCTAACAGTTTTTTATTCTGCCAGTAGGTTAATATATAGATCTGTCAGGAAAATCTTGCTTATTTTTTCCTTCCTTTTCAGAGATTCATGGTAAGTTCTTCAGTAAATCTTATTTTTTAATTTCTTGGCTGTTTTACCTAAATTTATGATTGATACATATATTTCATTCTCAATTTTCTAATTCTATATAGTTAAAAAAATAATGAAGTACTTAGATTTGGGGACGATAGCCAAGGAGATTTGATCATACATTTAGCAATGCATTTAAAAGAAAAAAAGCATATTGTTTGACGTACAGAAATGGACAAATGTGGGAGAAAAACATTACTCTCTATTACTGGTTTTATTCTCTTTCAAGCTAAATAGCAAATCTAGATGCAGATTTAGAAGTTTTAAATGGTTTAAGCTATTGAATTCCCTTTTTATATGTATGAGAATTATTATGTGCATAAAAGACATGTAAGTGAAATGTCTGCTATGTTTATGGAAGAGGAAACTCAATCTTTCATTTTTGTTCCATTAAGCAAATTGTCTTAGGTTGAAAGTGAATGATATAGGAGTAATGTGTCCAGCTTTCTCCAGCCCAGCGTCTTTTCCAGGACATTACTCAGCTAATTTTATTTCTCATACTTTGTATTCATCAGAAACCTGTCTTTTTCTCCTCTTCTCTTCCTTCCTTCCTTCCTTCCTTCCTTCCTTCCTTCCTTCCTTCCTTTTTCTCTCTCTCTTTCTTTCTTTCTCTCTCTCTCTCTCTCTCTCCTGCTTCTCTCCCTCACTCCCTTTCTCCCTTCTTCCCTGCCTTCTCCTCACCTTTTCTACCTCCCTCCCTTCCCTCCTCCTTTGTTTCCTATGCAGTATGAGCTAATATATTTTAAAATTATTACTCACAAGGCAAAGAATATACTGAAGTTTTTAAAGTATTTGTTAAAAACACTAATTATAAATGGTAGGAATGTGCATGACAGAAGTATAAACATTTCTGTCATGTTGGCCTCTGAAGTTCAACCTACTTGATAAATTGTTTTTTTTTAATATATATATACTGATGTTTTAGCAAAACAAAACCACTTCTGAGGGGCAGAACTTTAAAGTTTCTTCTGTTCATACATAAAAAGTTGCGTAGTTTTGAGATATATAATATTGCTAGCTAATTATTTTTAATAAGAAAGTGTGAAGTGATAGCGATGGTATAAGCTTCAGTCCCAGCTGCTTTACTACTTTATATCTATATATTCAGGAGTGTCATTTTTAAACCTCAAATATGTACAAAAATTTGTTGAAAAATAAATAAAAGTGAGCATACGGTTGGCATTCTATAGACGAGTAGAATGCATAGGAAATATATTCATCATTTGCAAGGGCATTTTAATGGTAGACTTATACTTTCAGAGCATCCACTGTGGCCAGCCTGTGAGCTGCAAAGCTGGGAAATCCAGCGATGGCTCAGCCAACAAGTTGCAAAACACAAAAGCAGAGGGATCTGGGATGAGGCACCCATCCCAGATCAAAGCTCTGGTAGTGTATTGGAGGGTCACCAATGTGAGTCAACTTTGGGAGCTTAATGAATGGGAGATCTGGAAAACATATAAAGGCATGAGTGACACAAGACACACCCACTGAAACCCGAGCTCTTCACAATGGGAACAATTTCCTCTTCTTTTCCTTTTTATTCTATCAGGGATGCATGCCTATTGACTGGTGCCACCAACTGCTGAGATGGGTCTTCCCTGTGTTAGTCATACTACATGTCAGCCACCCACGGACATGCCCAGACTGAGCTTTACTATTTTAGTGTTTCAATACATTGGAGCTCACTGGCATGATTAATGATCACAATTAGAAACATGAAGGTCTTCTCGTGTTCATGATTTTGTGTTTTAATTGACATTTGACATACACTAACACCTACGAAATACAGCAACATATAAACTGAATTTGATTATATGAGCCTGAGAACCTTATATTCGTTAGACATTTCAGAAAGATCAGTACTATCTTTAATCAAGATTTCCTCAGCTACCCATTGTTTGATATTGCTTATCAAATAGCACCTGTTCTATGATGCTCCCATGTAATATGGTACAAGTTTTGTTATTTAATATCATAGGAATTAAAATGAAATTCAGAAATAAATTCATTTGGCCCATTACAATGTTCATGGAGTTCCTATTATGATCTGCCATTTCACAGGTTTCAGAAAATAAAAAAGAAATACAGCTGTGAGCAAAACTATTCAGAGCTCTTATGATGTTACTGATACACTTTTTTATTAGGATGTTGTCTCAACATTTCCTCTTTTTCAAATATTTAACTAATAAATGTTGAAAGAATATACCAGTTCCAGAAAATGACACTAGCTAACATACTCAACAGCTAAAAATATAGTGCAGACTATTTTCTAAGAATCTAAAACTCCTTTTCTAATCTGCAGCCTGCTCTAGCAAGCTTTCCTTTACTAGATGCCATTTCTTTTTATCTCTTTTTAGCATAACCTCTTCCATGTACCTTGAATGACCTTGTGCCCCTGGTTAATATTACTGATTTGTATTAATTATTTATGTCCAACTTCAGAGTCCAGCTTTTGCAGACCGATTTTCAGGATTGCAAATTTTAATTGAGATTCCTTACACATGTCTTGGAGCATCCTGAAATTCCCATCATGCTAACATTTGTGGACATCTGTTAAACTTATCTATTCACTAATCATTTTCAAGAAAATAAACTCACCAATCACAGGGATTTCCTTCCTTGTTTTTTGGTCTTTGATGTAGAACAAATATTATTGTTCTACAAGACGTAGTATCAAGACATCTTCAGAATATCTCTTAGGTATCTTGCATTTAGAGAGGAATTCTTATTTCATGTGAGAGGATAAATGCCATAATGTTAATTTCCTATATTGCCTGGAAATACACGGTGGGGTTTTTCATGGTTTTAAAGCTGTATTTGATGCTTCCCTTGCCTGTTTTGGCAATGGTGGGGGCTGAACCCAAAGCCCTCTACATGCCAAGCAAGCTCTTTACCACTGAACTATATGCTCAGCACTAGATGCCTTTCTTCAATTTGAACAAATACTTCCCTCTTATCTTTTGGGTCTATTTTTACTTTCCTCTTTTTCTTTTTGTTCCTTTTCTGAATATAGATTATCGTTCTCTAGGGGTTATTTATCATCTATTTTCCTTAATATGTTCACCACATTTCATCGTATCTTCTCAAATAATGAAGTTTACCCTTTTTTTTTAAAAAAAAAAAATCCCTTTCTTAAGAATCTTCCTGTTTCCATTTAATGGATCCTCCTGGGTCCCTTTCCTTCTTCCTTCTTGAGCATTTTGCAAGTCCTTAATGAAACTAGTTATCACCCTCTGTAACCAGCTGGTCTGGAATATAAGCCTCATTTCTACTACTCCCACTTTGCCCTGTCTGGTCTCCTAGCCTAGATCCCCTGCTCAGAATTTAATTTCTTCATGATGGAGGAGTCAGAGGATCCTTTTAAAGGTAAAAATCAGATCATGTAGCATCTCTGCTCAAAACCTTCCAATATCTTCCTGCCACACTCATAATACAAACTCAGCTTTTCTCTGGCTGCTCGCCTCTGAAAGGTGTCTGCTATTCCGTCCCTCACCCGGCTCTCCGTGCCCTGTAGCAGGCTCTCCTGAGCAGGTCGTGGTCACCCTCTCACTCTATTAGGTGTGCTGCACACTTGCTGTCTGTTTTACTTTGATACAGATGTTACCAGATGCTATGCATTTCCCTCATCCCCTTCAAATATTAACCCTAATTATTCTTTTTCAAAGATATATTCTCTGGTTAACCTAACCACAAAGTCTGATTCTGCTTTTCTACAAAGTCTTATTTCTTTATGCTAAAACCTTCATGCCATCTTTTCTTATTTCACAGCAAATTTTTCTGGATCTAATGTATACTGTGTTTAATTAAGTAACTTTCTTGTTTTTCTTTGTGTCTTCTCATCAGCCTGGAAGTTTTGTATGGGTAGATGTTGTTTTTCTTGCTTTATTTTGTCAGGATCTAGAGTTATATCATGCTCATAAGAAACTATAAATTTTTTTCCAGAATAAATGTACATTTATTTGTAACATTTTCATCGTTTTATGTAACAACTAGTGTTTATCAGTTTTATAATAGAATAATACATAATTTATCTTTGTGGAAACCTAAATGAATTCTATCTTTAAAATGGTTTCTTAAAGACAAACGCAATCCCTCCTCCCACACACAACACAAAATACTTTATACAAATTAAATAAAAAGTAAGTAGGCTGTGCTTCAATGTTTTATTTAAAAATGAAGTAGAAATTATGACTTCACTATAAGGAATATTTTCTTATAATGCACTCAGGTGCACATACCATACACATATGTGAGTGAAATATTGGTATATTTTATTACATGATTATTAAGATCATGAAAGAACCAGAAAGAAAGTTCAGCACGACTGAGATGACTAGTCGTGTTCACAGACTTTGGAAAGGATGGAAAACCAGTAAAAGCATGGGATCTGCCAGGCACTATAAATACATCCCATCAGTGACGGAAATTTCTAAGAAATAAAAGTGCTTTTAACTTATGCTTAATGTTTAAACTTATTATGGAAAAATAACAACCACACGGGATATAATAGAAGCAAGTCAAGTTCAGTGTTGGATCCTGTTTTTACTGCTAAAACACAGAATACTGCTGAAGCATATGTCTATATAGATATATAGATATCTATATAGATCTATATCTGTAGCTATAGCTCTATCATACATAGATATACATCTATATATACCACAATCTTGAATCAGAAACCAAATTTAAAAATTTTATTTGTTTCTGCACCTTTATTTATCGATTTAAAATTGAATATAAAAGTCATCTTCACTGATCACGGAGAATATGTCTACAGAGAGTTTACTTTGTAATTTAATTTTTAATATATAGCCTTTCCTATCATGATTCATACAAAAAACTAACATTTTCCTAGGCTGTTGGAAGGATAACTGACCATAGTACTCAATTTTACTTTTACCTATGAAATTGGCAAACTAGAGGCAAGAACCTGGCCTCCAGTGCATATGAGATTTTGTAAAGACCTGAGGTGGAGTGAAGAGTATCTCAAAGAAAATATACCACAACCAGACTCGGTAATATGTGGTTCCACGCCGCCAGCAGGAGAATCACTTGAGAATTTAAAAGTGACGATTCTTGGATTTCCAAAGCCACCAACTAGGAGACTGAAGTGTCTAACCACGCCCAAACCCCGCCAAGTAATAACTCTTATTTTGACCAAATGGGATTCCCATTACTGCAAACAAATGTACAGAAGCCAGGAAGAGCACCTGCTTGTTGCATGTAATGAAATAATTTTAACAATTGTTTGTCTTTCAATTTTGCAGGTGACTTAATTACTTGAATGTTACATTACATGTAACACCTTAAATACTAAATACAGAGCCAAAACACATATACTTATGACAGAAATAAATGAAATACTGCCAGCATTCAAGGAACTCTTTTACATTCCCTCCAACAATCACCTCCCCATATAAACACTAACCCAGATTTTTGAATTTTAATTTTGTTTCTCTTACTTTGATTTTTATATGCTGGAACTGTGATATGTGTTTTTTGGTCACAGTAACCTCTTTTTACTCATGTGGCTTCTATTCATCCATGTGGTTAGCTTTAGTAATCTTATCTGTAATTGTATGCTTTTGAATTATAGAAACATGAAAATTATACACTGGTTCTAGTGAAAATGGATATTATTTAGATAACTTCTGGCTTGAAATTATGAAGGATGGTTTTGCAAGCTTGCATGAACTTGTTTCTTGTTGCCTCTTTAAGAGTGCATGTGAATATGTGTACAGATACATGTGCACATATATGAATACATATCTATATTAGTGAACTTCACAATCATGATTTAAATATCTGTTAAATTTTAATAAATAATAGAACACTGTTTTCAAGGGAATTATTCTAATTTACCCTTCTCTTAGATATGAAACTTCTTTGCTCTACACGTATTTATTATTTGGTGGGTCATACATTTTTGTTTTAGTTTCAGTTTTACCCAGTTTTTATTTTTACAAATAATTTGAAGCATTTTGCATATTTACTATTTGGTTTTTTGTGAAAAACTTACTCAAGTTCTTCATCTATCTTTTTATAAGAAGTGACTAATAAATTGTATAATGGATTTGTACGTTAAAAAATTGTACATAAATGTCTTAGCAGAAGCATGCCACATTTTGACTTACTAGAATGAAAATTATAGATTTAGATCCAATTAGCTTTCTAGGAATATCTGTGCCCAGAGAGGAGTGAACGTTCTTCTCTGAACTCTCTTGTTGAAATGTTGATTCTTTCTACATGTGGTTTCATTTTCTTATGCTCTTTTCTCACTAAAAAACAAATAAATATGTCTGGTAATGGGCCCTGAGGCATTTTTACCAAGAAACCAGACAAGCCTTGGTTTCAATCATTTCATCTTTGAAGGATCATAAACGTAAAACCAGATTTGCAGCCATTTTCCTCTCTGACCTAATTGGAGGTGCAGTAAATGTTACCCTGAACCAGTGTTTTTAGTATTAATGACAGAGCATATTGCTTCTTTTGGTTTACAGCAACTTGGTGTTGCTGCTGGAAATTAGTTAGCTAATAAAAAATGCAGTTTCCTTCTAGCAAAACTTTCATTTAATAAATGGGAACTTTGGCTAATGAATACTACTTAGGTTAAATTGCACTCTAGGTTATAAAATTTATGTTCTCTTTTTCTGTACCCATAAAAGCTAATTTAAACTCCACCTCACTATTCCCGTATCTTACCTAACTCAGTGATCTGAGAACCTGCTTGTATTAAAGGCTTCTTTCTTGAGTTTGGCCAGGTGGATGAATCTATTGTGCAGCTAATACCTTTTGTGACTACTTTTGATCTGTCTGCTTTACACCTTTAGGAACTCCCTAAATCAAATCATAAACTTTGCTACTTTTTCAGACATTCCTCAAAGTTTCTCATGAACAATATCAGGATACTGTATTTCTTTAACTATTTTCTCGTGCCTCAGCTACCTCACCTGTAATGTGTATAAAGAGAAGATCTATTTCATAACATTTTCTAAGTCACTAATAATAAAGAGCTTAAAACACGGTCTTTCTCACACAATTACATGTAATCAATGGTTTCTTTAGTGTTCTAAGGACTGACTTGAAGGGTTCAAGAGACTCTGTAGCCCACAAAATCTAAAACAAATTCCCATCTGGTCACTGAGAGAAGAAATCACTGACATTTGCAAAGAAATGTCATTGGGCACTCATTTTCTTGCCAATCAGATTTCAATCTTGATAAGATAGTAAAAGCCAAGAATTAAGAATTTAAGAGTCACTATTTTTTACTAGGAAAACTTTTTCCCATGAATGATCAAAACTGAATTAATCATGAGGTATTAAGTGGAATTTGCTAACATCTATATGTAACTCATAACCTAAAGTTGTTTTTCATTTACCTGAAATGCTTACATATCAATGTTTTGCATGATTACTTTTATTACAGATGAGTATCACTAAGTATCTGCATCAAATCAGACTATTACAGAGGAACAATAGTTCATCTTGACAAACTCTTCAACATAGATAACAAATTGTTGTATTTCTTCAGTTTCCTTGTATTTACTGCATATTTCACTTTCCCAGTCCTTGAACGGAGCTCCCAGCAACCATTTGTTTCTCTCCTTATAAGAATGAAAGACAAATTACTATACTAGCTGGCAATGTCTTGTGTTGTATATCCTCCCAGAATAATAGGTTCATTCTTACCAGAAAGCAGGTTAAAATGAACTAACATGAATACAATGATGAACTGACCATGATGTGTGATTTTACACAGAATTACTTTGAAAATTTTTGACACTTCATAAGGGGACTGGCTGAAAGGATTTACTGAAATCATAACAAAACCCAGCAGTCTAAAGCGATCTTTTATTAGCTATGATTTTTTATGGATATATGTCCTGTTAGGGTGATAGAAATGGTTTGTTTTATTGAAGCTCGATTATGATTTCTATTAAAATAAAAATGACTCAAATTATTTGTGTAGAATTTCTGCTTAAGTATCTTAGTTTAATTTATTCTGGCTATTTCTAGGACAGTGTGTGTGTGTTTGTGCTTGTATCTTTTGAAGTAAAAGTAATAACTACAACTGAAAAATAGTTACTTCATCATGAATGAATTTTAAAAATGGATATTTATTAATAGATTGTATACATTGTCTCATAAAGTGTACTTCACTATTAAAACAACTCTACCATAACATTTAAGCATTCTTCTCTAAGTGTGCAACCATTTCTCAATTTTCCAACTCATTTCTTCTAAGACTCCAAATAATACTGATTCTTTTTTATTCCCTCAGGAATGAGCCATTATATTGGTTTCACTTTTTTAAAAAATTAGTACATTTCCCTCCTTATACAATTAAATGATATCATCTCATACTCTGACACACCCTCAGTGTACCCTCTTCCAAAATTCCAAATCATTATGTTCATTTATATTTCTTAATGAATTTACATTTTTAATTTGTTTACAATAAATTCCTTACCTCTATCTTCTTTCATGTAGTACCTGAAAAATTCCAAATCTGTAAGTTCATGCATACTTACTAACTTGTTCACAGTAAAACACTGTACTGCTTAGACTTTGCTCAAGAATCTACTCATTTTTTTTCTTCTGTTCTCATAGTTTATTCTATAATCAATAATTGTTTCTATTTACAAACATATTCTAATACCCTCTAAACACTTCCATAGTTGCTGCTTCATATTACTTTTTTATGACATTTAAAATAAATATTTAAGCAATACATCAAAATCTCTGATTTGGATTTGAATCTTGGCAAAAAGCAGATTCACCTGCAATATGTCTTGAGTATATACAAAATGAAATGTCAGGTAAAGTCTTGATTGTAGTGATTCAAGGGCCACTTTAAACTACTAGTGATTTTACCACTGCTTCAGTTTCTATTCCTATTTCCTTTTAAACCTATGGAAATAAGTATTTTCTCCACTATATGATTGAAACAAATGTAAAATGTCAATGAAATTTTCACTATTAAATCTAATTGCTGGTTAATTCATTCTAATTCTCCATTAGATCAGTGGTATTTGACATATTATTCCATTTTTAAATATTACACCTTTATTGGCCCTTTCCTTTGTTGTTCTTTTAGTCCATATGTATTCCAAGATTCCTATCCATTGAAACGTGCCTTACATTAAATTTCAATGCTCTTTTCTTTCTGTGTGTGTTTATTCCACGGAGAATCTCGTCCAGTCTTTTGGCTTTACATGTTGTGCATGTGCAGTGCTATTTCAGCTGTACATTCTGACCTGAGCCCTAAACTGAAACTGACCATGAAAAACTGCATGAAGTTCACTTGTATGTGTGACAGATATTTCTAAATCGACATATCTAAATCTGATTTAAGTTTTCACATGTGTTTGAATCCTCATTCCTTTCTGAAAAGAGAGAAATTTACCACTTTCTGGTTGCTCACATTAAGAAGAAAGAAATAATAAAGGAATTATGATTTACTGTTTCTTTCTCTTAGAACTATCAGCAAACTTAGTAGACTTTAAATACAAAATATAGCAGGAGCCTGACATTTTCTCACTTCCTCTTGCCTTCTGGTCCATCTAGTCCTCACGCTCCTGCGTTTGCAGTGATGTATTAGTTCAAAATCTTGTTTCTCTGCTTTCCTGTCTACTTTAAAAGCAATCTTTGGCCAACACGACATTATGACACAGCTCATCCAGTGTTTCACTGTCTTTGCACAGAAATGCCGAGCTGCTGAAGTAGCTCGTCTCACCTCTCTGCCCTGCACTCAGGGCCTGGCAGCCTTCCTTGCGGGCCCAGGTTCCCAGCTTGCTTTCTGCTCTGTGAGCACTCACACTGCCCCCAGGCTTGGGCTAGCACACGGGCTGTTTTCTGCTGATGTGCTCTGGATTCGTTTGTTCATTCAACACATGTGTTTACTGAGAATCTGTTGTGGGCCAGCAGCATTCTATTTATTTATGAAAACTCAGTGACTAAAACAAAAAGAATAACTAGCCCAAATTGAGCTTATGATTAGAGACAATAGATCATTACCATAACACATTTTTGGTAGTGTTCAGAACTCCTTATCCTGGACACACTCCTTTATTTGTCTCCAAAGAATTTACTACATTAAAACTATTGCATGTTTGTTTGCACACCCATCTTTCACACATGTGCTGCATCCTTGTAAATTCATGACTCTGAGGTGAAAGTCTGTTTGTTTGATAGTAACTTGAACACCTAAAGTATTGTTTTTTATTTATAATAACATACAAGCATAACCTAATTTTTACATACAAAACCTAATTTAACAATTAAAGTACAAACATAACCTAATTTAACAATTAAACCTAATTTTTACAAACATAACCTAATTTAACAATTAAAGTACTTGTTCACCTGTATCATATGTGTGATAAAGAGTATTTTAAGGAAAAAATGATCACTTGATGAATTAGGGAGTCTAAGAAATTACAAGTATTTTCAATTTCCTTTTTATCAAACCTGTTCAGTAAGCCAAAATGATGTTGACATAAAATGGAGACCATTATGACACAGCAGTTTCACAAATTCTAGAAAAATTTAAAAGTCCTGGTAAATTAAAAGGTGAATATCGAGAAATTTGCAGCTTAAAATGTGTACAATTAAATATTTTGAAATAACAACAACAACCACACACAAAAAACATGTTTTCCCATGCTGAAATCTTGGAGGCTAAACTCAAAAATGTCAGAATGAATCACCAGGAAAACATTAGAACAACAAATGTCAAAACATGAGAAGAAAGAGTAGAGATAAGTATTTTAAAATGCGACTTATTATGGGCTAGAAAGAAAATCAGGGAGATACAAAGAAAATGCCAGAACTGTGCAAGGGAAACCAAGAAATGGAAAAGGCATAAAAATCGAAACGTAAATTAGGACAAAATTGTGCTCACACCTCTGAGAAGGGTAGAAGTGTTTAGAGCTACCACCTCTGCTTCATGTGGCTCTTGGAAGGAAACATTCTGATATAAACCCTAAAGCAAATGCTGAGCGCAGAGACAGAGACCACAGTTTCTCCAAACTCCCGTCTGCCAAAAGGTGTGAAGTTAGCTCACTTTGACATTAGATGCCAGTAGATCCACGAGCTATGCACTGTACTCTGCTTTATCATCAGAAATGCACAATTCTTTACCAAAAAGTGAACTCATTAATATTTGAGAGAGAATTCTGAATTCAAAGGCAAGGGTTAATGTAAAAATATTGATAATGTAAGGACTTCTAAAAGGGTACTGTGACAATTTATAGAGGAAAATAATCAGTTTCGTATAAATCAAATTAATCAGCACCTCATTCAGAATTGTGTGCATGGTCTTTCACACATAGCTAGTGATTAGTGGGTTGAAAGATTTAATAGATGACTTTTCCAAGAAAATAAATTAAACATAAACATGGAAAACCCAAGAAGATCAAATCAAAGAACAAATTTCAACATAGAAAATAGCTATGGGTGCCAAATTTTATAGGACACAAGGCCCAGAAATATGCAACAGATGATAAAGAAATAAATAATAATAATTGAAACATGATACCATAATTAAAAATGAAATCTGAGTGAAGACTTAAGCATATATAAAAAGTCAATTTAATAATGAAGTTTGATTAAAAAGGGAACATTTCAGGACACACTTTGGATAAAATGTTAAAATTCCTTTTAAGAAATTTCAGGACAGAAATTCTAGCACAGTAGAAAAATAAGACACAAATCAACATCAAATCTCTTCACTGATTGCATAATGTGGCAGAGTAAAACAAGTTTCATCTTTTGTTCAGGATATTCAAAGATCTAAACTCAAATATTATTGATAATTTAATTTCACATACACTGCTAAATCTGCACTCAAGAATGAAAGTCAAATAAGTCAATTTATTATTCTTAGCATACTAAGAATCAGAAATACTATGCCCTATAGAAATAACATAACAGAATTGTTAAAGATATAAACTAGAAAAGTTAACAAACATACAAAAAGCATTTAAAAAGATTTAACTTTTAAAAGAAATAAAATACCACCAATAATTGGGAAAAATGATGCAAATTTGTGTTGTTCAAATTGAGACAGAACTTTGGTATCTGCCTGTTTAACACATATGAGTAAAGTAATTATTCACTTATCTTTTGAAATTACCATCTTACTGTAATTGGCTTTAAGAGAAATCCAGCCATATCAAACAAATCATGATTCTTTTTCAAATGTTGTAACACTGGATCAAATGACTGAGTAATTCAAAGGTAACTAGTTTCTCTACTCCTGAGATTTTCCCTTCCATGGAAAATTTGCTTTCTACCTTATTGACAAGGAATTAGATAACAATTGATTTCTTCAATTCCGCAGATGTTTACAGCTGATTTAAATCATGAATATACCAATAAAAGTTTTCTTCCTGTCAGAAAAATCTTAATTTTAGTTGAAGGGAAATGGACCATTGCTTTCTCTTTACTTATTTTTTAAATGACTACAATATTTGATTATGTTATTTGAATAGAAAATGGAAAGGAAAGAAAGACAACATAGATTCCATATACACTAGGTAGCTGACAGCAATATGTTAACCTTTCTCCTTCATAGTTTTTGTTGCTTCACAAAACAATAGTCAACCGATAAAAACAAATTTTCATAGAAGAGATTTAATATACTTTATATAAATTAATATATTTTAATTAAGTAGTATAACAGAAAAAATGCACAACTTATAGGATGAATTTCAAAGCAGAATGTTAAAAGCCCAAATGCATTTCAGTTGTAATACATTTTCTATTTCTGTCCTACACCTCTAAACGAGTGTGCAAAAATGACTCCTTGTTTGTTATGTAGTTTGAATTATCATTTATCTTTACTTTTTTTCACTAGAGATGATTTCTAAGATTTTACATTTTCATTAAAATATGTAACTTTTTACTACATGCAAATACTGTGAAAAAATTCAAATTAGTTACTATTTAAACTGTTTGATCTGGTAATATGATCATCAGGGGTCTAACGCAGAAGTGCTGAATGTGCAAGGCCAGACAGGGCTGCACATTAAGTTCAAGCCCAGCCTGAACTGTAGAGTGAAACTGTGTCTCAAAAAACAAAAGATTGTCCCCAAGATGGGTGCCAGTGAGCAGAGGGTAAGTCCATGCTCTGCACTTCCTCTGAGGCCCCAGGACAGTGGTTTTGGCTACAGAACACATCCTGATGGACACCTCCATGGAAAGCGTCAACATCAGAGATAAGGCTATCTACCCCCAGAAACCTAAAAGCTTTGACAAAGAGAAGGAAGAAAAAAGAAAGAGAAAGAAAGAAAGAAAGAAAGAAAGAAAAGAGAGAGAAAGAAAGAAAGAAAGAAGAGAAAGAGAGAGAGAGAGAGAGAGAGAGAAAGAAAGAAAGAAAGAAAGAAAGAAGAGAAAGAGAGAGAGAAGAAAGAAAGAAGAAAGAAAGAAAGAAAGAAAGAAAGAAAGAAAGAAAGAAGAAAGAAAGAAAGAAAGAAAGAAAGAAAGAAAGAAAGAAAGAAAGGTTAAAGTGAAAAAGCAAAATGTAATCCCAAATGCCCAGCCCACCCAAGATAAGTCCAGAACACAGAGATAGAGGAAATCAAAAACCAAAAAATGGAATTCTCTGAAAGGATAACAGCAGAAGTTAAAACCCAAATGGAAGAGGCAGTAGAGTAAATAATCTTTAAGGTGCAAAAGGAAATGACAATCAAAATGAAAGACGTTGAGGCCGGTTTGGCAATGAGTCGCAGCCAGATCCATCCCTGCAGGCCACTGCTGCTCAGGAATCTTGCCTGCTGCAGGCAGCCAGTGCAGGCAGGGAGATGCAGCCAGATGGACCCTGTGCACCCGAAGGCCACAGTTACAGACCCTGGCTTCCTTTAGGCCGTCAGCCTCCAAAACCACACACACACACACACACACACACACACTGCCGTATACCTGCCACCATCGAGGGAGCCCCAGTGTACACACAGGCTGAGAGAAGAAGCCCCACCTTCACGCACCCCTGATCTTGAGGGAAGCCCCAGTGTAGCTGCACAGCTCTGGAGAGGCCCACTCCGTTTCCTGCTATCCCCCTTAAAATCTGGAATCAGATAAATCCAGGTGCCTGTCCCATTCCCCTGCACTACAGAGGGGCAGGCAATGTGGGAATAACTAGGAACCCACGACTGACTTGCTGAGAGGAACCCAGGAAAATGTCAACACAGGGCTTTAGCTCAGCGGCATAAGCGCCTGCCTGGCAAGTGCGAGGTTGTGAGTTCTATCCTCTGTACTGCAAACAAATAAAATAATAAAATAAAATAAAATAAAATAAAATAAAATGTCAAAACAAAGGAGCAAAAGACAGTCTCAGACCTCCAGCCCACACAGAACAAGTCTGAGAGATATAGACATGGAAGAAAATATAAGTCATACACCTGAAATATGTGAGCGGTTAGAAACTGAAGTAAAGAAACCACTTCATGAGACTGAGAAAGTAACCAGATAAGAAATAATGTCTCAGGTAAAAGAAAAAATCACAAACATAATAAAAGAATTGTTGAGCATATCTAAAGAAGACATAGATTAAAAATAAAGGAGCACAGCACAATGATAGAAACTTTGAATGAACAATGTAGGAAGGAATTACAATGCATCAAACAGATTCAGAAATAGTCAGGAAATTAAAATGTTGATCTAAAGGTGGCAAAACTATTTGAAAGAGACTGAAGATAGACTTTTCAAACATGGAAGACAGGATTACAGTTAGCAATCATGAAAGAAAATATCTCTTGAAAATAACAAGGAACCAGGAAATGACAGTTCAATGGCTTTAAGAGGACACAAAGAAAAATAATTTAAGAGTGCTAGATATCAGCGACAAAGCAACACAAATGAAATAAAAGACAATTTAAAGAAGTAATAGCAAAAACTTCCCAAACATGAGAAAAAGATCTGGCATTCAGATTAGTGAGGCATATAGGATGCCAACAGCCATAACCAAAATAAATCTACACTCACACATATAATAATCAAGATTCCACAAATTTGGCACAAAAACAGAATATTAAAAGCTGTTAGAGAAAAGAAACAGATCACCTAGGAAGGAAAACCAATAAGAATCACATTAGACTTCTCAACACAAGCCATCAAGTCAAGATAAATTTGGAGTGAAGTGTTTTAAACTCTGAAAGAAAACAACTTCTGACCTAGATTGATGTACCCTGAAAAACTATGGTTTAAAATTGATGGAAAAATAAGATATTCCCATGATAAAGAACAAGGAATGCATGACCACCAAACCAACCCTACAAAGAGTGCTGAAGGGTATTCTAGAGAGAACTAAAGATGACCACGGTTCCAGGAACAGCAGCAAAGGAGGATCGCCAAACAGGACAGGCAATTAGATGAAGGGGAAAAGTGAAGAACCAGTATCAGGAGGATGGCATGGCAGAAACTAACCCATGCATGCTGGCTGTAACCATTAATGTAGATGACCTCAGTTCACCAATATAAAGAAACACAGGGCGTGTGGATCAAGAAACAAGATTAATCAATATACTGTATACAAGAAACACATTTAGCTTAAAAGGAAATGTATAGATTAAAAATCAAAAGAAATTTATAGATTGAAAATCAAAAGGAGAAAACAATTGTTCCATACAACAGGAGACCAGAAAAAAAGCAAGGGTAACTTGTCCATCAACTTCAGATTGGATAACAAAGACATGGTATTTTTATACAATGGAAAGCTACCCAGCTAGGATAATCTTGAGGTTTTTGTAGATAAATGGATGCAACTGGAGATCATGCTCATGGGTGAAATGGTTTGGACTCATATAAGTGAACCCTAAGTTATCTCCCTAGCATAAAAAACTGGAGTAGTTAGTGGGATCTAAAAAGCAAAATAGCTATTATGAAAAATGATAGGAAAGGAAATGCCTACAAGTGGTAACCACTGTTAATTTCCTATTGTTTTGTTTTCAGTTCTTGTATCATTTTCACAATTTTGCTAGTTTTTGTTTTATTCTGTTTTGTTTTGTTAGATTTTACTGTGTCTGATGGTATGAACAGCTACTTTGAAGATAACAGGATGTATTATGGTAACAATTGTTGCTTTCCCATTATCTTTTTTTGAAGTTGTATAATGCTTTCATTTTTTGTTTTGATTGATTTTATTCTGTTTTGTTTGGTTTGGCTTCATTATGTGTAATGGTATGGACAGCTATTTTGAAGATAATAAATGTAATACACCATATCATCAGAACCAAAGGCAGAAAGTACATAATCATCTCAATAGATGCAGAAAAAGCATTTGACAAGGTCCAACACCCACTTTTGACAAAAACTCTGCAGAAAATTCTGGTAGATTTTGTATAATGCTTTCATTTTTTGTTTTGATTGATTTTATTCTGTTTTGTTTGGTTTGGCTTCATTATGTGTAATGGTATGGACAGCTATTTTGAAGAAAATGAGTCATTATGGTAGCCATTGTTCATTTTCTATTATCATGTTTTGATGTCCCATAATACTTTCATTCTTTTGCTTTGATCGGTTATATTCTGTTTTGTGTTGTTTGATTTTATTACGTGCGAAAGTACGGACAGCTATTTTGAAGAAAATGAGAGACACTATGGTAGCCATTACTGATTTCCCATTGTCTTGTTTTGAATTCTTTTATTGTTTGCATTATTCTGTTCCATTTGTTTTATTCTCTTAAACATAAAAAAATAAAAAAAAAACATTAAGGCAGACATAGAAAAGCAAATATAGGAGTTCAGGAAAATAATAGAAACAACCAATACCAAACATAGACAAGAAATACAATCAATGAAACAGCTCCAAGTAGAAATTCAGGAGATTAGAAATTCCACTGAGAGTATATGTATCAGTTTGAGTGAGGCAAGGATAGAATGTCAGATGTAAAAGATAGGAATGCAAATAGTAACCAGGAAAAGAAAGATAGCTTAAATTCCCAAGTGACAGTGAAAAATCAATCCAAAAGCTGCACATGTAAAAATTCTTAATAAGATACTGGCAAACAGAACGCAGCAAATCATCAAGAAGTTTGTACACCACGGTCAAATAGAATTCATTTCAGGGATGCAGTAAATAGTTCAATATATGCAAATCAATAAATGTAATACACCATATCATCAGAACCAAAGGCAGAAATCACATAATCATCTCAATAGATGCAGAAAAAGCATTTGACAAGGTCCAACACCCACTTTTGCAAAAACTCTGCAGAAAATTCTGATAGATGGTTTTTGACTCAATCTGTCAGAAAATAGAAAGATAGCCCTTGGTGTTGTATAGGAAGAATCAAGTTTTTGAAAATGGCCCCACTCCCAAAACTGCTACACAGACTTAATGTGAACTCAGTCAAAACACCATTAAAGTACCACACAGATCTAGGGAAAACATTCCTAAAACTCATTTGGATCAAGAAAAGACCTAGAATAACAAAAGTAATTCTGAGCAACACAGGCAAGACAGGAGGCATCACAATCCCAGACCTGAAATTATACTACAAAGCCACTGTGATAAAATCAGCAGCTTACTGGAGAGAAAAACAAAGAAAAAAAAAAAAACAAGCTTAAAGATCAGTGGAAGAGAATAAAAGCTGCAGATACATCCCTAAACACACTCAGATACTTTATGTTTGACAACAGAGCCAAACATGTTCACTGGAAGAAAGACAGCCTCTTTAATAAATGGTTCTGGAAAAGCTGATTCCCTACATGCCAAAGACTAAAACTAGACTGTATCTATCATGATTTACTAAACTAAAGTCAAATGGATCAAAGATCTCAATATTTAAGCAGAAAGCCTAATTTTGCTGGAAGAGAAAATATGCAGAAACCTTGAAGACATAGGTGTAGGTAAGTAATACTACAAAGAATCAACAAATGGCATCTCACCTTACCAACAAGCTTTTCTATAATGAAAGAAATCACCAACAGAGTGAAAACACAAACCACAAAAGTGGGAATAAAATTATAGCCAGTTCTTCCTTGGACAAAAAACTTCTATTTAGAACACATAAAGAATTGAAAAAAAAATCAGACTCCCTAAATTCAAAGACCTAATCCAAAAATGGGCATTTGAGATGAATATACACTTCTCACCTAAAGAAATACAAATGTCAAAGAAATACATGGAAAAACGTTCAAGATAATTGATCATTTGAGAGATGCAAATGAAAACACTGAGATTCCATTTCACACCAGAAAGAATGGTTATCATCAAAAGCCAAACTGATAACAAATGCTGGAGGGGCTGTGTGGATAAAAGAATATTTTTGCATTGATAGAAAAATAGACTAATGCAACCACTGTGGAAATCAGTGTGGAGATTAAAACAAACAAACAAATAAACCAACTAGGATTGGAAGTCCCAGTCAATCCATCTAGGGCTCTTCTGAATATTTTCCCAGAAGAATTAAAACATCATACCACAGTGATATATGTGCACCCATATTTACAGCAGCTCAATTTTCTTTTTTTAAAATTTTTTTATTATTTTTAAGGTAGTAAAATACAACAGAACAAGACAGAACAAAGCCAATTGAGACAATGCAGTGAAATTGATACAGAATGTCACAGCAGATTACTGGAATAACAGTAATAGATACCATAGTGTATCTCATTATCTTCACAATAGTTGTACTTTCAATCAGGTATAGTAAAATCACAACAAATACAGAATATTATAGAATTTATCAAAACAGAATATTGAATAGAGCAATACAATTAATCAGAACAAAGCAAAACAGTCATAACAATATTTACCTTCAAACAGATGCTAGAAGGAAATCCCCCCTATTTGCTAAATTGAATATGGTTAATCTCCCAAGAGATGCTCAGACCTCTGGCTCACATTTGCTAACAGGGGAGGGAAGGAGGTTTGGATGTTTGATTCTCAGCCTGTGTGCCCATAGGCTCATGGCTGCTTATCAGGGAGGTGAGCCGGTTGCTTTCTTTGCCAGAACCCTAAGTTCCAACATGGCATGGAAGCAGCTCAATTTTCAATAGCTAAATCTTGGAAACAAACCAGGTGTCCATCACCCAAGGCATGGATAAAAACTATATGAGTTATTTTTTAAATATAATAGAGAACTACTCAGTCATAAAGAAGGATAAACTTGAGACCTTTATAAGTAAGTGGAGGCAACACAAAAAACATAACTGAAATGAATCAGACCCATATATGTCATAACCATATTGTCTCACTAGTGTGAGAAACTGAAAGAGTAATCTGAAATGTACAAGTTACTGTAAATTGGAAGAAAGTGTTCAAAAGAAAACACAAACTGGGGGGGAACGGAAATGAAGAAAGGGAAAAAGAAAAAATAGATAAGTATGCACAAGATAATTAAGATAGTTCTACAACTAGCTTACCTTAGTTCCTTGGAAAGAGTTTGTGTGCAAATACTGTTCAGAGAAGATATCATGCCTGTATCTTATACTCTGAATAATGACTACAAAGACAACAACGCACAATGCATTACCTATTGTAACTGTCCTATTCACTTTTTTTGAAACTTGGTTTCATTATTGTTTTTTTTCTTTAAAATAAAAAATACAGTATGTTCTGACTATGACATTTCATAGCACCATAAAGCCAAAAGGAGCTATACAGATGATATGACACATTTGAATTTGGCATTGTGTGTTAAATTATAAAATCATGTATTAAAAATTTGAGTGACCAAAGGCATTGGAATTACTATGTTAAAGTAATTCAAACTGTAATTTTGAGATGTTAACATAGGAATAGATATTTGATCACGTAAAGATGGTTGAATGTATATTTGTCAGTACTAAAATATTTTATTACATAGGTTAAACACAAGAAATAACTGTTAATTATATTGATTTGTTATACTGAATAACAAAAATTTTACTTAGAATCATGGTAAATTGTTTGAGTGAAACTAGTATATCTGTATGTGATGCTTGACATTTCTACAGTACTTAAATCCGTACTTATTTGATGAAATCCTTAAGATGAATGTGGAATTTTGAAAGGATCATTATCATCCAGTTTCATATTTTTTTTATTAAAACATTATTTAATGAGACTTTATTAAACTGTCACATGTCATATGGCTAGTTAATTAGTAGAGGATTAATATTAAAAATGTGGATACTGCTTAATCCTATAATCACTCCATGTTCCTTCCACTGCAATCCTTGCCACCGAGATTAACTTTCTTAGAGAAAAAAAGGCAGAAGATTCAAAGACCATTTGATTGTATAAATTAGTCCAATATTCCTACTCTTGTTTAACATTAAAACTGTCTCAGTTCTTTCTCATTGCAAGGACAAAATACCTAATATCCACCAACTGAAGGAAGAAGGGTGGGTACTGGCTCACAGAGTGCAAAGGTTTCTGTGCACAGTCAGCAAACCCCAAATCAGGGTGGCATGGCACAGGGACATGGCGGAGGAGATGCAGCTCATGATATGATGGCAGGAAGTGGAGAGGGACCAAGGGGGGCAGGGGCAACAGGCCACGGCCCCAGTGATCACCTCCTGCAAACAGGCTTCACCTCCCAACATCACATTTAGCTGTGAACTCATCAATAGATTAAGCCACTGATGAGTAGGACACACCCATGATCCAGTCACCTTCCAGGTCCCAGCTATGAGTGCATGAGGCTTTGGGGGTTGTCTAGCTGTGAACCTAACATATGCTAAATATATATATATATATATATATATATATATATATATATATATATATGAATTGTTTCTTAAATTGATTTGGCTCCTACAAATGAAATTCACCCAATGCATATTTTTTTGTGGATTCTTGTCATGGCATTTTCTAAAGTAATTCATCAGGTTAAAGTCATAAATAGTGCAAAGTACATTTTCAACTTGTATTTTGAGATAAGAGTTTCCAAAAAGTTACAGAGATCCTGGACAGGTTTACATGCTACAAAACCATAATTCAATGTCAGAACTAGAAGATTTACATCTCTGCAGTGCATGAAAATAGATCAGTACCATTTTATCACATGGATTCAGGTAGTCATCACCAGGATCTATGTAGAGAACTCTCAGTATTAAAAAAAAAATCACTCAAGCTATTCATTCACATTCTCACCTGCCTCCATTCCTCCTGTCATCACTAGGGATTTAAGACCATTAATTAACTCTGTCTTTTATAATAGATAATTTATTCTGGGATAATTCTGATTTTAAAAAGCACCCATTAATTTTAAAGACTTTCTTTACTTTTTCAAAGCATGTGTTCTCATCCCCCACCCCTTTTTGTGTAAAGGTCCATTCTGTGAAGAATCTGTGAAAGCATGGCTCTCCCCGTCTTCTTGCAAAGAAGATATTTGGAAAAATAGCAGCAGAGCTAATGTCTGTGAATATTGAGGACGTCACTCTCCAAACTGTCAGACAGATGAATGTAAGCATTTTTCATGTCAGAATGGCTCGGACAGTGTCTGTGTACCAGATGGAAGGCTGAACTGAAGGTATGAATGAGAGTCTTGAAAAAAATCATCATTCCCAAGTGATCAGTAAAATATGAATAAAATTCTTATCAGTATGTCATAATTTTCAAGCTAAGAAAAATCAGAAACTTTACTTGTACACTTAAGTTTTCCATATTTATATGCAAACCCAAATTTTAAAAATACTGTTTAAACTGAATTTTTACTTTTTCACCATTTTTCTACTTTGGGAACAAAACAATTTATTCACTTTTTCTTTTAAGTCTTTAAAAACTTTTTAAGGGCCAGGGATATAGCTCAGCAGGAAAGCACCTAACTGGCAAGCATGAGGTCCTGAGATCCATTCCTGATACTAAAAATGTTTTTAAATACATGAATTTAAATAAATACATATATTTATATACTCATATATATTAATATGAATATGTATACACATGAGAACCCATGTAATATTTAAGCTCATATGTCTGAGTTACTTTATTTAATATTAAGGTCTCAAGGTGCATACATTTTCCTACAAGTGACTAAAATTTGTCATGCTTTATGGTATATTAATACTCCATTATGTATAAATCACACATTTTCTTTATCCACTCATCGGCTGATGGACATAGATGTTTAAAGATTTAGCTCTTTCAAATTTCAATGCTAAAAACATGTGAACGCATACATTACTGTGCTATGATATCTTTATCTCTTTAGGGACGATCCTTTAATTATTTGATGTTGTCAGAACTAAACTTTCTGATAAGATTTAAACAAATAAGGTTGCAAAACAATTTGTCAACTATTTCCTAAAGTCATTGTATCTTAGCGTTATTCATATTTGTAACTAACTCTTTAAAGTATTTTAGTAGTTTACTTATTTTACCAATGCCCTAAGATTTTGGTCACTAACAATTGTTCAAATGAAACTTTCTTAGGGGAAGGGGTTTATTCTCTTTACAAAACTCTTAATAAAGCCAGGCGTGGTGGCTCATGCCTGTAATCTCAGCTCTCAGGAGACTGAGGCAGGAGGATCATTGTGAGTTTGAGACCAGCCTGGGCTACAAAGTGAGCTCAAGGCCAGCCTGAACTGCATAGTGAGACCCTGTCTCAAAAACACACACACACACACACACACACACACACAAAAACCTCTTAATAAGCCATTATTTATAAGTTGTAATATAATCTTATGGAACATATAATATACAGATAAAGATCTTTTCTTCTATAGCATCTAAATATTGGTTATTAATTTAAGACATAATAGGCTCCAATATTAGGAGATCTACTACAAGAAGAGTAACACATTCTTCCAACAATCATTTCAATTTTTTTTATTTAAAGAGAAAAAAAAACAGAAAAAAGGTAGAAATATTACAGAATTTCAAGAAAAGAAGATCAACAGTAAAAAATCACTAGTTGATACATTACATATTGTTCTTTTAGAAGTAGTTATTCAAGTACAAAATTAAAGCACACAAAGTGGACACTAAAGCAGTGAGAGTGCAAACAGATCTGTTCAACAATCCAACAAGAACCTAGAAATATGGTCATCAATCCCATACATCTAAACATACATGCAGCTATATCTCTTATAGCACTTCCTATTTCCTCTTTTTTTACAATAGCAATTATACATTTTTAAAATTTTATTTAAAGAAAAATAAAAGCAAAACAGAAAAAAGGGTAGCAACAATACAGAATTCTAAAAGAAAGAAATAAAAGGAGAATGAGAAAAAGCCCCACTAAGAAATCAGTAATTTATAAATTATGTACTGTCATCCTGGATGTAGTTGTTCAAGTTACAAAGTTAAAGGGTGCATAGTAAATATTCAAACAGTCAGACTACACACAGGTCTGCTCAAAGGTCCAACAAAGATTCAGCAATATGGTCATCTATTTTACACACTCAAACTTACATGCAGTTATATCCCTTAGAGCACTTTCTTTTCCTCTCTTTTGTATAACAGCAATTACACATTTTGGTTTTATTATACTTGTAGCTCTTATTAACTTTTTACACTAGAGACACAATATGATATTTATAAATATGATTCTTATTTATTTCACTAATGAGGATAGTCTCAAGTTGTCTTCATTTACCTATGAAGGCCTCAAGATCATCCTTTTTTATAGCTGAGCAATATTCCATTGTATAAAAATGCAGCATCTTTTTCATCCACTCTGCAGTTGATGGGCATCTTGGTTATTTCCAGGATTTAGTTATCACAAATTGTGCAGCTATGAACATGGGTGTACACATATCACTGTGATATGAACTGTTCAGTTTTTGGGGAAAATATTCAGGAGGGGGATAGCTGGATTGAATGGGGCTTCCAATCCTAGTCTTCTGAGAATTCTCCATATGGATTTCCATAATGGTTGCACCAGTCTACATTCCCACCAACAGTGGAGCAGTGTTCCTTTTTCCTTTCCTATCTTTACTCCTTTTATTTCTCTCTCTTGTCTGATTGTCCTGGCTAGTGTTCACCAACATTTGTTATCAGTTGATTTCTTGATGGCAGCTATTCTTTCTGGAGTAAGGTGGAATCTCAATGTTGTTTAATTTGCATTTCTCGAATGACCAGTGATGGTGAACATTTCTTCGTGTATTTTTTTGCCATTTGTATATCTTTCTCTGAGAACTGTGTGTTCATCTCAGATGCCCATTTTTGGACAGGGTCTTTGAATTTGGGGGGCTTGATGTTTTTCAATTCTTTATATGTTCTGGATAAAAGTCCTTTGTCTGAGGGGTTGCTGGTTAAAATTCTTTCCCACTCTGTTGGTTTTCTTTTCACTCTATTGGTGATTTCCTTTGAAGTGCAGAAACTTTTCAATAATGTGAGATCCCATTTGTTGATTCTTTGATGTGTTCCACATGCAGTTTGCATTTTGTTCATGAATTCTTTACCTACCCCTATGTCTCCAAGACTTCTACCTACCTTGTCTTTCAGTAGATTTAGTGTTTCTGTTTTAATATTGAGGTCTTTGATCTATTTAGACTTTAGTTTTGTGCATGGTGATATGCATGGATCTAGTTTCAGTCTTCGGCATGTGGAGAGCCAACTTTTCCAACACCATTTATTAAAGAGACTATCCTTCTTCCAGTGGACATATTTAGCCCCTTTGTCAAATATCGGGTGGCTGAGTATCTTTGTAGTTGTGCTTGCATCTTCTAATCTGTTCCATTGATCCTCAGGTCTATTTCTTTGCCAGTACCAAGCTGATTTGATCACTGTGGCTTTATAATACTACTTCAAGTCAGGAATTGAGATGATTCCTGCCTTTCTTTTGTTGCCTAGAATTGCCTTTGTTATTCTAGTTTTCTTCTGTTTTCAAATGAATTTTAGTGTGTTTTATCTAGATCTGTGAGGTATGTCAATGGTGTTTTGATTGGGATTGTGTTAAATCTGTATAACAGTTTTTGGGAGTATGGCCATTTTCACAATGTTGATTCTTCCTAACCAAGAGCAAGGAATGTCCTTCCATTTTCTAATATCCTCTTCAATCTCCTTTTTCAGCATAGTATAATTTTCACCATATAGGTCTTTTACATTTTTAGTTAGGTTGATTCCTAAGCATTTCATGTTTTTAGATGCTATTGTAAAGGGCAATATTTCCATAATTTCTCTCTCAGTGAGTTTTTTGTTTGTGTACAGGAATGCTATTGATTTTTGAGCATTGACTTTGATCCAGCTACACTGCTGAACTTGTTTATTACCTCTAATAGTCTTTTAATGGAGTTTTTTGGGTCTTCTATATAGAGTATCATGTCATCTGCAAATAGTGATAATTTAACTTTTTCCTTTCCTATCTTTACTCCTTTTTTTCTCTCTCTTGTCTGATTGTCCTGGCTAGTGTTTCCAGAACTATGTTGAAAAGGAGTGGCAATAGTTGACATCCTTGTCTTGTTCCTGATTTTAAATTGAAAGGTTTCAGTTTCTGTCCATTTAGTATAATGTTGGTTGTTGCTTTCTCATAGATGGCCTTTATAAGGTTGAGGTAAATACCATGTGTTCTGAGATTCTGAAGGGTTGTTATCATGAACATGTGTTGGACTTTGTCGAAAGCTTTTGCTGCATCTATTGAGATGACCATGTGGTTTTTGTTTTTGTCTCTGTTGATGGTGTATTACATTTATTGATTTGTGTATGTTAAACCATCCCTGCATTCCTGGAATGAACCCCACTTGGTCATGATGTATAATCTTCTTGATGATTTGCTGCATTCTATTTGCCATATTTTGTTGAGAATCTTTGCATCAATGTTCATTAGTGAGATTGGCCTATAGTTCTCTTTTTTTGGTTGGATCTTTCTCTGGTTTTGTTATCAGAGTAACACTTGCCTGCAGGAATGATTTAGGGAGGATTTCTTTTTAATGAATTTCATTGAAGAGTTTAAGGAGTACTGGCATCAAATCTTCTCTAAATTTCTTGTAGAATTCAGCTGTGAATCCATCAGGACCTGGGCTTTTCTTTGTTGGTAAGTTTTTAATTACATTTTCAATTTACATAGCTGATATTGGGTTGTTCAAAATTGCTATATCTTCTTGGTTGAGCTTTGGTAGTTCATATGTTTCTAGAAATCTGTTCATTTCCTCTGTGTTTTGCACTCTATGTGAGTAGAGATTTTCAAAGTAGGTATTCATGATCTTTTGAATTTCCATGGGATCTGTCATAATTTCTCCCTTTTCAGTTCTTATTGCATGAATTTGGGTTTTTTCTTTCTTTCTCTACATAAGGTTAGCTAGGGGTTTGTCAATTTTGTTTATTCTCTCAAAAAAACAGCTTTATGATTCATTAATTCTTTGTATTGTTTTTTTAGTTTCAATTGCATTGATTTCTGCTCTAATCTTTACAATTTCCTCTCTTCTATGAGCTTTTGGTTTAGCTTGCTCTTCTTTTTCTAGAAGCTTGAGATTGAGCATTAGGTTGTTTATTTGTGCTCGTTCTGTTTTCTTGATATGCCAATTTATTGCTATATATTTCCCTCTTAAGACTGCTTTCATTGCATTGCACAGATTACAGTATGTTGTTTCTATATTTTCATTGAATTGTAGGTATTGTTTTATTTCTTCTTTAATTTCATCTGTAGCCCACTGGTTGTTCAAAAGGCTGTTATTTAATTTCCATGTATTTATGCAGGTTTTTCAATTTCTTTTGCCATTAATTTCCAATTTCAGTGCACTATGGTCAGATATTATGCATGGTATGATTTCAATACCTTTGAATTTACTTAAGAATGTTTTATGGGATAATATGTGGTCTATTTTGGAGTATGTCCCATGCGCAGCTGAGAAGAATGTGTATTTTGATGTGGTTGGGTGGAACACTCTGTAAATGTCTACTAAGTCCAATTCCTTACAGGTATAATTCAGTTCTTTTATTTCTTTGCTGACTTTTTGTCCAGTTGATTTACCTCTTTGTGACAATGGGCTGTTAAGATCCCCTCTTATAACTGTGTTCTTGTGTATTTGGTTTTTCATTTCCATTAGTGTCTGTCTTACATAGTTGGGTGCTCCTGTATTTGGTCCATATGTATTTATAATTGTTAGTTCTTCCTCTTAAATTTTTCCACTAACTAGAATGTAGTGACCTTCTTTATCTTTTTTAATCATTTTAGGTTGGAAGTTCATATTGTCTGCAAATAGGATAGTTACCCATGCTTTTTTCTGGGTTCCTGTTGCATGGAATACTGCTTTCCATCCTTTGACTTTTAATCTATGAGTTTCCTTTTGGGTCAGATGTGTTTCTTGTATACAGCATATTGTGGGATCATGTTTCTTGATCCATTCTGTCAGTCTATTTTTTATAGGTGAATTGAGGCCATTTACATTTATGGATATCACTGATATGTACTGGCTTGATTTGCCATGTTATGTTCCAATTGTTTCTTCCTGCTTTTCCCCTTATTTAGTTGCTTATCCTACCTGGTGGTTTCTTTCTGTTGTTGTTTTGGGGATTGTGGTCATTTTTATTTCTTTCTAGTATGTCTTTCAGTACTCTTTCTAGGGTTGGTTTTGTGGACATGAATTTCTTCAGGTGTTCTTTGTCATGGAAGTATCTTGTTTCTCCATCAAATTTGAATGAAAGTTTTGCTGGGTACATCAGTCTGGTTTGAAGGTTGTTTTCTTTCAGGGCTAGAAATGCCTCCCTCCAAGCTCTTCTTGACATGAGAGTTTGTGCTGAAGTCTGCTGTGACTATAATGGGCTTTCCTTGATAGGTGAGTTGTGTCTTTTCTCTAACAGCTTTTACTATTTGGTTTTTATGCTGTATGCCTGAGGTCTTAATTATTATATGTCTGGGTGTGGATTTACATTGTTTGTGACTGTTTGGTGTTCTAGATACCTCACTTGTCTGCATATCAGATTCTTTCCCCATGTTTGGGAAATTTTCTGCTATTATTTCTGTAAATACTTTAGGTATGTCATTTGCCTGGACTCCTGTGTCTTCACTAATGCCCATTATTCTTATATTGTTGCTCTTGGCATCATCATGAAGCTTCTGGATTGTCATTTCATGCTGCTTTGTTATTTTTAAGAGTTCTATCCTTTCCTGATCACTAATTGTGATCCTGTCCTCAAGGTCCAAAATCCTATCCTCAGCTTTCTTTAGGAGGTTTTGCACGCTTTTTTGTTCCTTGGATGTCTCTTTGAGTTTGTTTCATGAATTCTGCTTGTTTTCTATATTGTTCATTCAAGGTTTCAATCAGTTTCCCATGCTCATGTACTTTTTTCTATAGTTCTTCTTTAGTTGCATTCAACAACTCCTTTACTAAAGTTGTTATTTCTATCTTTACATGGGAGACTACTTCTAATTTGATTTCCTCTATAGCCTGATGCAGTTGTTTTTTTTATTTCACTTACTATCACTTCAGAGATTCCCAGTGTGTTATTTTTGGGGTCCTCTATTTCAATGTCTCCTATTCTGTTTTGCTTTTTAAAAATAAAACAATATTGTTCCACAAGTTGGAAGTTAAATAGAAGTCTACCAGTGATTATTAAGAAAATGATTGGAAATGTAGTTCTAATTCTGAAAATAAAGTTGTTTAAGCACAGGGTTTTTGTTTAACTATTAATTCACAAAAATAATTAAATTTATATTATTTACTCTGTACAACTCATCATACAAATTTAAAGAACATTTTTGTTACAAATGATTTTGAAGTTATTTTATCATTTCCTCTTTCACCATGTGAAGTCTTAGAACATCTACGCCTCTTCAGTTTTGTCTTAGGTAAATTTTATCCATTTGAATTGCATGAAGAAGAAACAGCAGTATCTATTTTAGGTCTAAACTACTCACTTTGGAATCATTTAAATGACATTGTTAGAATAAAGGTGACAATGAGGATAATAATGAGAAATGAAAAAGTAAAGAGTATAAAAAGACCTGATGATTAATGAATATTTGCATCACAGGGATCAATAGCAGAAAAGTCCATTAAATCTTATTTTATTTTTGATTTTACCTAACCATTATTAGTACATGGGTTTATTGTTTTTTTCTAAACATTTATTTTCCTCTTTCTTTCTTTCTTTCTTTCTTTCTTTTTTTTTTTGTACTGGGGATCAAACTCACAACCTCATGCTTGCCAGGCAGGGTCTTGTGCCACTGAGCTAAACCCCAGCCCTATTTTCCAATTGTAATCATCTCAAAACTTGGTGACTAGAAACAATTATTTTCTTATTATGTTTTTTGATTCTGCAAGTTGATGTATCTAAGAGGTTCTTAGTCATAATCACTCATTAAGTTGTTCTCTGAAAGTATCTGGAGTTAGGGTTTATCATGAAGCACCTCTTAATTATGTGGATGCAGTTAGTGTTAGCTTTCAGCTGAGTTCTTAGCTGGGCTAAAAGCTGGAACCCTAAACATGGTTTTACCCTGTGGCTTGGATTTCTTCATAATGACTGGGATCAAGGCAAGCATCCCACAGTAGTTAGGCAGGTGTGGGGTGGCCTTCAGGTCTGTCCTGGAAGCCACACAGCATCATTTTCTCCATAGTTTTATGCTTGTTTTCAAAATGGGGCACAGTTCTCTAATCTCAAAAAGAGGAGAGTTACTTTTACATGGCAGAGAAAGTGTCTGAGAAGAGAGATACTGGTGTGACATTTTGGAAAACAGAGTCCCATGCACAATTGCAGATTGCCTTGTCTACATGTATTTGAAAAAAAATTCTACCCTTTTGCAGGTGAGAACTCATCCATTAGTTTTAAAGTCTCCAAAACCTAACAATCTTTTCTTTATGTTGCCCAAGATATTGTCTATCTCTGTGCACAAATATTTACAGGCAAGCTTTGCAAGAAAATGAAACTCTTTCCTGAGTGATTGCCCTGCAAGAAGAAAGCCACATACATTAACCATACAGGAGAATGGTCAAGCAAGTGTAATTAGTTTCTGTGATTTCTTTTTGAGACAAAATGGAAGAATTTTAAGTCATGTGAATAAAAATTAAGTAGCTTTATGTTTAACTTTTATTTTATGGCATATTACACTATAATGTTAAGATAAAATATTACATATTTTGTACTAATTTTCATGGTACATTTTAATATTTGAGGAATTCTCAGAAATAATTAGGGCATACAGTTAGATAAATATTTTTGTTATAATGGGTGTTTTAACCTAATTAGAAGTATTTGGATATCTAGACAGAAAAAAGTGTAATTTCTCTGGGCATTATATCAATTACATACATGAGATTTTCAAATATTTTGAAGAAATATAATAAACATTTATTTCTATTATTCACAAACCCCAACTGATAGATTTTAGCTAAGGTCTACGTAGATGTATAGACACTAGTGCTTTCTTTACATAACTATTTGCTTAAAATTATCTATTTGTAAATTACAGGAAAGACTCAGAAGCCTTAGCATATGATTTTACTTCATTTTAAATGGTTTTGTTTTTTATTACACCCTTTAAAATACTATTGATACTTTTCAAACATGTTTGAATTTCATTTGGCTTCATATAGTAAGTAAATTGGGCATTATCAGGCAACAGCAACTATCCTCAAAATTTCAACATATGCATAAAAGTAGAAAATTAAAAGCTGAACTGCAAGGTATCTTTAAAACAGTAAAAAGAAAGTGTACTCATATATATCACAGATATATAATGCACAATATTTTTATCAATTTCAAAGGGATCCAAATTCAAATCTAAAGAGCATATTAGATTGTTGAAAAGTTACCTTTGCCCAAGAAGAGAAGAAAGGGAACCTCATCATTATGTCAGGATCTTAGAAGATCAAATCCCAGCCAAATGTTAATGCATTCACTTTTGTAATAACTCATCAGTCAAACAATTATTTTAAATCTAATAATATTTTTATATTAGAGTTTCTACACTCTATAATGCTAGAATGCTTACAAATCTATTTAGAAAAGTGATCGGCTTTTTAAAAAATATTCGTATCAATATAAAAATATGGTAAATATACGTTAATATGCTTTGTTTTTTACATAATAGGAAACTTTTATAGGTACTTTAAACATTATTCTGGTTGTCTTCGAGGCTTAGTTTAAATTATGATATCAAGAAGAAAACACATAACCGAAGATACGTTACTGCTTTCTCTGGTGTTTTACTCTGTTACTAATTAATGAATTTAATTTTATAATCATAGAATCTTGTCAAAGTGCTTTGTTAACAGATTTTATTTAGGATGAATATTGTAGTTCAAATTTGCAAGTATACAATGTCAAGTAGGTAAATCATAAAATTTTGAAGTAAACTTCCTCACAAAATTGCAGTGAGCCACTCTATGTATTCTAAGACTTTCTACATTTTTTACAAACCTGGAGTGCATGGGGCCATATCTAACTCAATTAAAAATATTGTTCACTCCATTTTTCAAAAGTTAAACTTCTGATTAATAGAGAATAAAACATAGAAAGTGACAGAACAGTGAAAACAAAAGTGCTTCAACAAGGCAGAGAAGTGCAGAATTTTTAATTCCTTGTCTTTTCTCCTCAAATTTACCATTAAGAGTCAAAAATATTGCTACCTCTGACTTAGGTAAGGTAGTGGTGCTATAAATAAATATAAATTAATAAAGTATAGACTTGAAAAATGGCATAAAATCAATTTTAAAGTCTATTTGTCTTTTCTCTCATAGATTTAAAAATAAATGTAAATTACAAGAAAAATAAAAATTCTCGACTTTTATGCTTTATATTAAGAATACATCTGTTCTGAATGTAGTTTTATTTGTCTGATTGGGGATTTAATTAAACCTCCTCAATAATTGGTGAAATGAAAAATGGTTATTCTTTGTAGCTTGTGTTTTTAATTCAATAAGTTTAGGTGGGGTTTGCAAATGTGTGTTTCGAAGACACATGCAACTGATTCTGTTGCTCCTGATACAGACTCTGCTTGGAGACTTATTGATCAACCTCAGCTGAGTTCAGTCAGAATCAGTGCAGGGAATCTGTGTGTACCTTTTCTCTAGTTTACCTACTCACTCTTCTAAAGATTTTACCCTCCTAACTTTGAAAGAAAATAAGAGAGATGTGGAATGCTGATGGCGGTACTAGTTTCCCAGGTTGATATATAGCCTTGATCTACATGAGAGAGAAAGTAAAGCAATATACACTCTTTTGAGAAGGACACGAAATTCTATGCATGAGAATTTATTTGCTACCTAGTAACCCAAAATAACCCAGGGCTGTAAAATGTTTAATTTCTACCTGTGACAACAAACCAGCAATTACTTTACCACCAAGAAGAAATTTTCAGGTGTCTATGAATGTTTGACATAAAAATTTATTTTAGAAGCTGTAGGCAGAAGGGGTAAAACAATCAAAACTGGCATTCCTGGTAGCAACTGACTTAGAAATAGAACCTGATAGAAAGGAGAAAGGCATATTGATGCTGTAGAAGAATCAGAGGTGAAACACAACTTTGGTGGTTTCTGAACTTCCTGAAGCTTGTCTTCATGGGTGGGATCAATACTTTGACTAATAACTAGAAAATAAAGTGAGGTTTACTTGCTGCGATGAATGCAGTAAATAAATGATTTAAAATAATTTTTGTAATACTCAAAGTAAATCAGCTATGATTCTGCCTGGAAAGAGACAGCTCATTGAAGCATGGTAAAGGAAGAAGAGAGGTGAACTAAAAAGACTGATGCTTATGTGAGGGTCCAGAGGAAACGATCAATCATGGTGGGTTAAGATAATAATCTGGGGCTATTTTCTTACCTTATGCTGAATGGGTAAATTAATAGTGCAAGTAATAGGAACTGTGAAGAGACTGGCATGATTAGTATAATGTGTTTTAACATGAACTGCGGACTCCTGTTGCTGCCAGTCTATAGCCTGGCTGTGAGGGTGTGCAGGTGAGCACCTGCCTGCCCCAAGCCCCACCTTCTCAGCTCTATCACTGAAGCATATGAGTGCCGCCTCATCCTACGCCAGCTCTCAGCATCATGGGATACAGTGCGGGACACGGGAGAGTGAAGAGAAAGCATCTGAAAAGGACTATGCCATACCCGGGTCAAAGAATACGAGATTAGCATAATGCACTCTCTAGGGAGGGTTATGCCTATAGGATGAAAGATAAACCAAGGTGTTTGAACAGAGTAAAAGATGGAAGAGACTGTGACAGAGACAAAGATGGGTCAGGTGTCTCTCTCTCTACTGGCTCCTGCACAGCAGACTCCTAGATAGAACATTTAAGAATCATTGTATAGTTGCAGTGTCCTCTGCGAAAGTTTCTGCCTTGTCTCCTGGCTCTCAAACATGCAAGCACCCAGAGACTACTCAACTATATGAACACAGGAGGGCTCCAAATTTGCTTCAGCACTGGGCAGACGGTGAGGTCACACCTGAGGAATCTGTGGCATAGAATCCCCTCTCTTTTTCTAGCACCAGCACTTGAAAGATAAACAGGGGGACAAAAAATGGAGAATTTCTCCCACTCTTTTCCACCATCATTTTTTTCCTAAAAACAAAAACAGAATAGTTTTTTGTCAGCTTCTCTCTTGTTTGGTCCTAGAACGTGAACTTATTCAAACCCTATCTGGCATTTGTGTATTTTCACAGACTTACCATCTGGAAGAATGTCTAAACTTGAGTGCCAGAGTTTTACCTCAGCTCTTCAAAGACAAGTAAATAATTCATCTTACTGTGATATCAACAGGGAGGACACTTGTCAACCATGAGCAAATTCAGGAGGAAGACATTCAAAATATAAATAAGTCCTATCTAGTCCTGAGAGGGTTAGAAACAAAGCCAGGTCCATGATGAAATTTCATGAAGCAAGAACTACCCTTGCATAGCTCAGAGACATGGGTAAATGAGTCCCTGTGTCCATGTAGCCTGAGGTGGAGTTATATTGTTTATAACTGAAAACTTCCGAAGTAGCTCACTGGAACAATTTGCAAGTCACCAAGCTCATTTGAGGACTTATTTAATTGAACCATTTTTGTTATATTGGTGATTGTATCAGTTGGCCAAATAATAGTTATCTATGAAAACACAATGTTTCTCCCTTATGGTACACAATAAGTTTTGAATCATGCCTTTGGATGAATGTCTATTCTAGTACAAGATGCTTAAGAGAATAAGTATAGTTTACTAATATTGGTGTCATTAGAATCTATTATACACATTGCATATAATATTTCCAAATAGTTTACTTAATTCACTATCTTTCCTGTGTGTAATAAATGTTTCAGATATTATTGACTTGAGAGGTAACACGGGATCATTGGAAACTCTTTTGCAGAAGTAAGAAAGGAAAGGAAAAATATCTTTCACTAAATATTTACCTTGTAGTAGCAAGAACTGTTTTTTTTTGGGGGGGGTTGTTTGTTTTTTGTTTTGTTTTGGTTTTGGTTTTTTTGGACCTCCCAGAAATAGATGGCTGGTGTGTGAACCCAAGGAAACCAGCAGGAATATGAGTTGAGAAGCTACGATTGTATGGCCTCATTGTGGTCGTGACTAGACCTCTGAACAAATGAATTTTTGGTACTAATAGTTAAGGAGTTGACTTAAAGTGTATTTCCAAGAACTTCTCAAAGTTTGCTATAATTGTAAGAAATAAAATAATGAAGGGTAATTCTTGGTGACTTACTCAATTGAAAGGTTGGAAAATGGTTTACCAAAGCCATGTAGATACAGTCCAATATACAGGAAAGAGGAACAATTGGGAGGCACAGAAAATGTGAAATAATTTTTGTAAATTGTAGATAAGACATCTGTCGTAGCCATAGGGAAGCTGAGGTAGGTATTCTAGAATGTTTCTATCATTTTAAGGACGATGTCTAACCCACATATGTATGCTGTCAAAAGCATAACTATGGTATTTAAAACCACAAAAATCAATCAAAGTATCTCAATGCAATGCTTGATAGGGAAAATTAGGTTATCAGACTTAGATCTTGGATAATTATATTTAAGAGATCCCTATACAGAATTAAGATTAGGACCTAGTGAGTTATAATGAGAAAAATACAGAGGATCACCAGAGAAGTACACAATATTTTTAAAATTGTAAGCAAAATATGTGACCAATATTGGGTAAAGGAATGTGCGACAGGATGTTTGCAACTGTCAGCTGGAAAGATGGTTTCCTTGAAAGGAGCAGTTTGAAAGAATAGTAAGGAAAATTTATTAAAGCTGCCTTACAGGTGAATGGGAGTGGAGAAATAGGCTTTTTCTCTGCAGGGCAACGGTGCTATAGATAAACGGACTGGGAACCAAAGGAAGCTACCTTCAAAACGGGTCATTTCTAAACTGCAGCAAAATTGGGATGGGATACATTACATAAGCAAGAATTTCGGCTTCAGTAGGATGGGAGAGGAAAAGTGAAATGTTTGTACTAGTATTACTTTGCTTTGAATATGCCGTTGTTGAATCATTTAGAAAATCTAATTACTATTTCAACAAATATAAAAAGGGAACTGAGATGAAGATTAAAATAATTTTCCAGATGAGAGTGAGGTAAGGATAATCATACCACTGCACACAATAGACATCTCCTGCAGTAAGGGGGCAGGAATTTAAGTCAAGTGCAGTCTATAGCAGCGTGTGTTGGTCTCAAACTAAGTGTACTCACATACAAGTGCAGATAGCCCGGGTGTTTAACAAACAATTTATGGGTCTTGAGTCAGATAAAATTGGAGATAAAGAAAAGAAAGATTGAAGACTATAGACAAAAAATGCCTAGAGATATAGATCCTTTAATTCTTTGTAGGTACTTATGGAAGGGAGGGTACATTGGAAATAGAGATGCGGGATAATTTGTGAGGCCCATGCATTGCTAGATCAAAGAATTATTAATAAAAAAGAACTAAGAGAAGGAAACTGGAAAGTGAAACAAAGCTCAGGGTGCTCATGAGAAACTTCAAAGTAAGATTATGGAAGCTACAGCTTTGGAAAGGTTGTAACTATGTATGCTGTTAACACATAAAACACAAATAGGACAGTAAATTACAAATTTGGGGTGAAGATTCAATGTATTTTTCAAGAAATTGGATCCATGGGCTTCACAATGAACTACATCGAAGCCCTTTTGTATCTGTCTGTCTGTCTGTCTGTCTGTCTGTCTACCTACCTACCTGTCAATCTATCCACCTATCATTTATTACAGGGCCTAAATTTTCCAGATCAGCCTAGAATTTTACAATCCTTCTTCCTTAGCCTAAATCCTTCTTCCTTAGCCTACCAGAAAGCTGGGATTTCAACACATGACACTTTACCCAGCTTAGATTTAACTTTTTAAATATGACATAGTGTTCTCCTCTGAAAAGATAGTGTCATATGTAAACTCTGCAGATACTGTAGTAACTGAGACAATTCAATTGTTTCTATAATTTGACTGCTGTTATAAAAAAAACTATGAAATATTCTATTTATCCATAGAGTGCATATTCCAGAAAATAAAACTATATTCTGATGTTAGTGATTATATCAGATGAATGATGGATCAACTCTAGGGAAAGAATGTACTGCATGCTGACTATAGTGAATAATACGGTATAGTATTCTTGAAGTTTTGTCAGACAGTAGATCTTAAGTATGTACACACAAATGTAGTGTGGTGTTTGGGTCATTGTATACTGTATATCAAAACATTGTCATGCCGCACATCTTCCACTTATGTAATTCTATTTGCCGGTTGTGGCTTAATAAAATGAGGGGAGGATTAAGTAAGTCTGGACTGTGTCTGAGGAAGATACACGTAGCAGATACTAAGTGTGAAAGGAGTCAGATGAGGAAGACTTCTCAGGAGCATCACCTGTGAGTTCCACGCAGAGTGCAGAGTATGATGTGACGGCCTCATCCTCAGAAAACTGGAACGTTCCACAGGGAAGATGAGATAAAGACCTCAAGACCACAGTGCGGAACCATGGGCCATCTATGGAGTACTCAGATCCTGAAGTATGGAGACCAAGGGAGGGTCGTACATGTGCGCGAAAGAGAGATGCATTTGTGCTGATGGTTACACACCAGGTGTGCAGGCTACCATGAACACTGCTATTTTGCACAACATAAACACACATGCAATTGCTTAATGTAACAATTATTGAACACAATAAATGTTCTATCACGTATATATCAACACGATCACCTTTCAAATATATAGAGTTAACAAATGTGAGTCAGGAAGTAAGTTTTAATGAAATTTGCTGAAGTTTTCCTCAGACAGTAATTATTCAATTCAAAATGTATCCATAATTATTTTTGTAAAAAAATTAAAACTGGACAGTCTAAAAATATATCCATGGATTTAAAAAAAATTGGAAATTTTTGAGTGTTGCTTTATAAGCCTTTTATTTTCCCCACTCTAATTAAAAGACATTTCATGAGATAGTAATGTTCCATTTTATTTTCTCATCTTATTTTTTTTTCTGGTACTTATTCACTGAATTGCAGTTATTAGTGCTGCAATGTGTAAGTGTCAACTCAGTGCATTAACACACATTTTATTCTTGTCACAAGTCAGTGTCACCATTTCACTAAGTTTGTGATAATTCTCACCATATCAAACACAGGTAAAGTTGAGATTTTCAGTTCATGTCAGAAAACTAATTATGCATTCACCGTGACTTTGAAATAGAGCTCTATATCCACAAAAAAATCCTGGGTCAATGTATTTTTTTCAACATAAAATTATATTTTTTGCATGCATTTTTTAAAAATACTTTTTAAAGTTGTGATTACATATTTAGATAAGAAATTTTTTAATTAATGGGGTGGTTTTAGCTGGTCACTCAATAATTCTTAACTAAGAGAAAACCTCAATATTTTGGAGTTAATTTTTAAAGAAGCATTCTGCTATACTTTCCTTTGCAGGAGGTCACTAAGTCACATCCATAGGGTTAACTTTACCTTGTGAGTAAATCCTAAAGGAAAGTGTTTGCTGAAGTTTACACAGAAGTTTAACTGAATATTCCAATTTTAAGCTATCGTGTAGTTAAAATGCTTATGAACTCTTTGACATTTCTTTTAAAAAGTAGCATGTACTACTATTAATATAAGTTGATATTTTCAGAGGCTATCACAGATGAAAGAAAATCTGGTCCCCTAAGGATCACATTTTGAGCAGATATGATTTCATCATATGAATTTATTCCATTAACCCTACATGTATCAATTTATTTAACACATAGTCAATCATGCTTAAGAGCTGTTAGTTCATCTGTGTTAACACTCTGTGGTCTGCAAGTCTCCCAGGGTATCGCTCTTCAGAGGAATCTTAAGGGCTCATTGTCCTTTGCACAATCTCCAATATTTCTGAACATGCACAACTCTTCCACTGTACCTGCTAAATCTCATGTGCTCAGCAGCACATTTTCCAGTGTTTACAATATGTTTTTCCACCTTCCTTTCCTTTTCTAACTGGAGCCAAAGGACAGTCTTTCTCAAAGCCCTCTTAGATGGTCCTGTTAATCCTTCCTCCACCCATGTACCCCACGAGAGGAGCGTATATATGCAAAAGACTTTTGTTTTCTTCCACTCCAAAAAACCCTAGTCAGGTTAGTTAGCACACGACTTTCTCCCTTCCCTGCTGTCCTTCTCAAGTGTCTTCTCCACTCTTGGTTCCTCTTCACCAGCACTAAAGTTTTGGGGACCTCACTTGATGACTTTTTGTTTATTATCTCCACTGTGGTCATTTTCTCCATGACTTTGACTCCTATCTTGGAAATCCATCCTCCTTGGTTGTTTGACTCGTCTGACAATTGTTCTACAAATATAGCCCTCTTCCTGACTTCAGTTCATCTCTCACAGTTGTGTATCACAACTTGCAACACTGTTAATGGAGCTTCATGCCTTCTAGTCTGGAACAGACAACCGCCTTCCATTTGATCTTGTTTTGACCTTTCATTTGAGCACAATGAGAAAGCTAACACTTTGACAGAGATTGAGATGAGGCAAAGAATGTACAGCTATATAGGGGAAATGTGCTCATGGCAAAGAGTCTCAAAAGCCAAATTCCTGGCCTATTCAGATCCTACTGATGGACTGGAGAAAGCAAGGTATGGTAGAATAAATAAAGATAGAAGGAAAACTAAAATAGGGGTGATTTTAAAGCACACGTGTCCTATATCATCTTCAATTTTTTCTTCATGTAAAATAGGTAATATTGCTGGCAACTAAAGTCCATTATGTGGCTTATATTTTAAAATTACAGTTTGGCTATTGTTTATGAAAGAAATCATAGATAGGCATAGGTAGGTACAAGGAGAACCGTTGGGAATTGTGACAGTGATCTGGTGGGTAGATGGAAGTGACTAATGAAAGCTGCAAGGAGGACATGCAAGAGGTGACCCTAATAAAATACCATGAGCAGGATATTCTTTTAGATTGCATTGAGTAAGAATGAAAAAGAATGAATACGATGGTTCTGCACCTCTTATCCTGAAAACCTGGAAGACAGAACTGCTGTCATCTTACAGAATTAAAACTGCAGCTAAAGCAAATTTAAAACGGTTTGTTAATGTGTGTTTTCCACAAAATCTATATTTGTTTTAAAATCACACTACCTCCTTCCCACGCCAATCAGGCGTCTGTGATATTTAAACAAATATAAAGTATGTCAAGTGCCTTCCATCCACTCACTCCATTCTCTCCCTCATCTCTCCTCCAACATCCTGTATCTGCGGCTCCTACCTCCTTGACTTCAGAGGATCTTTGTAGTCTGCATGAGTCTCCTGCCTCAGCTTTCTGTATCTGGGGTTACTTTCTGCAGTACATTTTCCCAGAAGCGACAGTCATTCGGTGGACACTTCATTCATGAATTTCCCTGAACTTTGTCTCTTTAACGCTAACTTTCCTGCCAACCCCAATAAGCATTCCTAAAATAACTCATTTCAGTTACTTTTTTTATTCATTATTACTAGCTTTATTTTACTTATTTGTTTTTGGAACAGCTATCAGCGTCATTACATTTTTTTATGTGCTTAAAATTTTTGTCCTCCCCAATAAGATTACTTATATTAAGACAAAGAATTTACTCTTTGAAGAACTCAATACTTCTTGTCTTCTGGGGTCAAATTTATTACACTAATCAAATTATCACCTATGGAATTTTTTATTGAATAAGTTTATCATAAAGTTTAAGGAATGATAAAATATGAATCATTTGTTTCTTGAGATCAAGAGAGTGACCTAGTTTCTCAGGTTTTGCCAAGAAGATAAATTGATAAATAAGTAAGCCTTTGAGTTTAGACCCTTTTATACCCATCTATGCTCGTAAACGTGGCAGAAGGTCAGCTTGTAGCAGCACCGTGAAATTTCTGTTGTAAGAATAAGTCTGTATTTGCTCCACAGCCTTTCTCACAAGAACTGCAATAGGAACACGACAGGACTGAAATTGATACAAGCAGCTCTGCCTCAGAACCTCCACTTACATGTGATGAAACAAAACAGACAAAGGGAACTGCAATGATTTATTTGAGCCAAAACTTGTAATAGAAAAGTTCAGGCACCAAATAAAAGAAAATGTCCCAGAAACCTCCCCTTAGTTTTTAACGAGGACTGGTAACACTCCAAGATAACTGAGGCAAAGCAAACCCTATGGAATTAGTTTGCAACAATCTTTTTCCCATTTCTTAGGCTATTATAGTTTCAGAAAACTTTTTCATCAGCTGGGAAACAGGAAGTGAGCACATACTCCCAATCCAGGGGAGACCCTGCTGACAAATCTAATTAACCATATATATTTTTTACTTATTATTGTAGTATATAAATAATTTTCCATTAATATTATTAATAGAATACTGCATTTTTAATTTTATTGCATCTATGAATTGTCCCTAATATTTTGAAAAGCTAACTTTTAAATATTTGCATTTAAAGCGTTATTTCTATTAGGTTTCTTTTACCCTCTATTTGGATCTTCTTGGATTTTCTCACCTTTTCTCTATATTGTCATTGTCATTATTATCATTATCACCTTTTTAGCAATAAAAAGGATAACTTTAGTATTTTCAATCACTTTACTTCTAAATAAGGATTTATTCCCTATTTAGAATTACCTTATGGGAAAATTTAACTGTAATTTGACTAATTGAATTATAAATTGAATATTCTAGCAAATGATCTTCTAGACTAACCTGGCTGTTGAGTAGTTTGTGTAGACTCTGTGAGTTTGATGATAGACTCTGTTCATCCCAATGGAAGCAGTGAATCCAGATTTCATGCTAGGTAGGGATTGTTAAATTAGCACAATGAATACAAAACGAATAGCCAGAAAATAGGGGACACTTTATCAAGGTAATACTTTGCATATGAAAAAAAGAGTAGTCAAAATCAGTCCCACTTAAGTGTTTTTATTTGCTTTATCTGGAAAGATCAGTCAGGTTCTAAATTTAAGGACTGAAGCATGTAAGTTACGGAAAGAAGGAAGATCCAGCTTAGGATAGAGGCCAGATACATAATCCTCAGGGGAGTGCTGGTCCTCGTCGCCTGGTTATGTCAATCATGTTTGCCTATTTTTTATCCCTTACCGAGAATTGCTCCTTTTGCTCCTTATGTAGCAATAAGACTTAGGAGTTCATAAGTTAACAAAGAAAAATATCCAAAGTATGGAGACCATGATCAAAGATAGGAAAAAGAGTCAAAAGAAAATGAATAAAATCGGGGAATTTAGAATGTTTGCAGGGGAGATTAGACAATATAAGTAAAATACTAGTTAAAAACTGTGAAAATTTTCAAGTGCAAACACATAAATGTACCATCAAATCTGCACTTAAAACACATACTTTTTCTTAAACAAGTTAGTTGAATTATTGAGGGAAGCTATCGCACAGGAATTTAGAATGTTTCAATGGCAGAATTATTTTAAAATAAAGAAAAGAAAAATGAAAGGAAGTGTTACCTTAATCTTTATCTGTATACACCACTCCAACTCTAATTTCTAACGATCTAATGAAATGTAATTTGTCCTTAAATTTTCCCTGATAATCTTTGGAAAGCTAGAGACAAATAGTGCTTCCTACTGACCCCAATCTGCTCTAGTTTGTTTTTTTTTAATACACATTTTCACTGTTTGCACAGTAAACCATAAGCTCCATGAGGGAGAAGGATTTATTCACTGAAATATGCACCATGCCTACAGAAGCAGCTGCCTGCAGGGTCAGGTATGGGGGTACACAACTATAATCCCAGCATTCCTAGGGCTGAGGCAGGGAGAGCGCCAGAGTGTGAGTTTGAGGCCAGCCTTGGTTAAGGCCAGCTGAAATAAGCAGCAAGACCCTACCTCAAAGAAAACAACGGAAACAAACAAACAAGCAAAACAAAAAAATCTATTTGCATTACACTGAAAGGTTAAGAATTTTAAGAATTATTTGATGAATGAGTGAATTATAATAAGGTGACTATCATAGAGAACACCTCAGAGAGATTCAATATACAACTATCAACATACTAACTCTCATAGTAAAAAGACCACATGAAGAAGTGACAAATCATCTAGTAGAATATTTCCTTTAGCTAGGGAAAGAACTAGGTTTGCATATTAAAGAAGCACTTTCTCCAAACTAGATTCATGATGAAGGCAAAAAAAAAAAAATCTATCAAGCTTCAAGACAGCAAAGACTATCTACAAGGGAAGAGTAATTAGAAGAAAAAGTAGAAAGGCATCACATTGCTTATTTGCAGTTGTGTTAGGGGAAGACACACTAAAGCTTTTACAATCTTTGAAACAGTGGAAAACATCTGCAGGCTACTATGAAAAATATTGATTTTTTTATATCTTAAACCTCACTAATATACATTAGATGGCCAGTGAAATATTTATGTGTATGCAAAAGGATCAGAAAGCCTGTCATCCGGGTGCCACATCTGGAGAGAATATTCTTGCTGAATATCAGATGGAGCATAATCTCAAAAAGCAGGGATGTGAAGGAGAAAATAAAATAGGATACTGTGGAGAAGTCAGGATTGAAATGTGCATTTGTTTGCATGCAAGTGCGTATATTCCAATAGATGAAACCTAAATAGATGATGATGGAACAGCTGAACACATAAAAGACAGGTTATGAACTGGGGCCCAGAAGGATAGGATAGACCACTTACCACATTGTATTTAGAATTTAAAAAAATAGAAATAAATTAAACAACACCCTAGAATTTCACATTCTGCCTGTTGATCCTTCATTTAATTCACTGTCCTGATCCTATTGTTGAGGAGTAAACAATAGAAAGTGTCCCATCCACGTCTTTATGTGTCCTCAGCCAATTTAAACTTTTCCAATTTGTTCCTTACGGTTATGTTGAGGTGATACATCTCAAAGAAACCTGGCACTCAACCCATTTTCTACAATGCATTTTATTGCACTGCTGTCTCCCTCTTCCCCAGTGACTGTTCCTCAGCCAGCGCCTTCTGCTGCTCACCCTGGAGTTCAGCGAGTTCTCCCATCATCAGCTCCTCCTTACAGTCCTCAGAAAGCTCCTCCTTGTCTGTGCCATCAATGTGCAGACCCACACTCTTGCCCATGAACACAACCTCCTCCACTCCCTGGCAGCAGACCCTTCAGAGTCATGGTGAGCAACACATTCTGATCACAGTTTTCTCCAGGCTGTTCGAGGTCTGAAAAGTGACATCTTCCCAGGCTTTGTCAATGAGGTTGATGCAGTGGAGAACATTAAAATGTCTCTTTCCAAATTCTTTAAGGGTCCCAGACATTTTTTCAATGACATTAAAACATCTGGTGAAGAGCTTTTTGTGTGCAGCTTTTGAAGTTGCGGGTCACTTGCTGGTCCGTGAGCTACAGAAAAGGTGTCTTGTTGGTGGGAGGAACTTGACCTTTGTGAAGTCACACTCAGGCTACTAAAGCTGAAGGTGTGCTGTGCTTTGTTCATCAGAGGAAGGCTCCTTTCAGGCAGTTGGTTGACACTTTCACCTAAGCTCCCACATGACAGGCACTCTGGCCTTGTTTATATTCTGTTCCTTAAATGTACGAGGAGTCTGGGAATGGTGTGCCAAGACTGGCTTAATCTTCAGGCTGGAGCTTGCATACCACAAAGCCACTCAGTCCTTCATGGGTTTGAATCCTGCCAGTGCCTTTTCCTCATGCATGGTTTAGATCCTGCTAAGTACCTTCTTCCAGAAGGCCCTGAGTCACTGCAGCTGGCCACTTGTCATGTCTAGTTTCCTTCTGCCTTCATGAACTCCATCAGTTCTTTCTTGTGGGCTTCTGCAGTGGCCTTGTTAGAACTGGAAGCCTCACCACGTCTTATCACACTGTAGATGCTGCTTCTCTTGTGGAATTTATCAAACCACCCTCTACTGGTCTTTGGACTTATAGTCTGTTGCACTCACAAGGGGTTTTCTTGGGGTAAATCACTGTGCAGTTTCCTAGCTTTTTCATAGATCATAGCTTCATTACCACTGTCACCTGCCAGCTGTTTCACATTCAAAAACTAACAGTTTTTCTACCTCTTCCAACACTCGACTCCTCTGCTTGGTTGGCATCACTACTCCTTTTGCCACAGCAGTTCCTTGGGTGACGTCTTTATTCTTCAAAAGAAGTTGAGATCTTCAGCTTCTCCATCATGTACTCAGAGACCACATCAGTCAAACAAATACACTTGTGCTTTTCTACAATTTCCTTCTTCGAATCAATGGCTATTTTGTTGAAAACCTTCTAACCATTGTTGCTCTGTGCATTTTTGTCACCTTCATACTGCTTTGCACTTTTTGTTGTTGTTGTTGATTGTTGTTTTTTACCACCATGCTTGGTTAGAGAGATGGTGGATTAAAAAACACTACACCATATTGTATGTACTAAAGAGCACACAACATTTCACGCGGAGAGTGCGGGTCTGTTTGCGACTGTGATCTTGACTAGAGGAAGCTGCGATCACTTCTCTGGTTCAAGAAAGTGGATCCCTCTGTGTTCATCACCCAGTGCGGAGTTTACAAACTGAAGTGAAATTTTGCTGAATGCTCCTCTTCTTGAACCAAATTATTTCGGTGAACAGAAGCACGTGTGAACCTAGGTATTACTCTTTATGCCAACAGTACTGAAATCCGTGAGTGATATAACCAAAGCAAACTCACCATTCCTGAGTATGTTCCTCCTTTAAGACATAGTGATTTTAATCTAGGGCACACAGAGCTTATAAAGAAGGAAGAGGACAAAATTTTTTGGAAGTGGTAGCCTGGCAGTGGCATTAGTGTGTGTTTTAAAAATGAGGCTAGCTATTCCTAATACAAATGAAGGATGAGTCATCAATATCAGGAAAAGACGCCAAGTTGCACACTGCGAAAGACAGAAAGTTAAAGTATTAAAGCCTTTCAGTGATGCTGCTTGACTTAAACTGAGTGAATATGGTCTTCAATCCCTTCTTCTGTAAAATTATCTTGTGTATTTATGATGCATTAAAAACAATATATAGTTATGTCATTAAAAATTCGGCTTGCTAACAACTTAAATTTTGGGGAAAGTATGATTCTCAGTCTTAAAATCTCTGGTGCTTAATTCACAGAGACATATCCTTTCCTTGAGTGCCCCATTCACTTATAATTGAAAGTTTATTAAGTGTAGTTTTATGTACAGGGATAATTCTAAAAAATTACTGTGAATGGAGATACAGGAAATCAGAGGCATTTTTAAACAATGTTTAGATCACAGCTAATGAATTACTGTACAGTGGAATGACAATCACTCACCACAATGTAGCATAAATAACAAAACTAAATCACTGTAATTCCCCCACAGGTAACTATTTCATTATTGTCTACTCTACCTCTCTATACTATGTTCCATTTGTGTCACGGTAAACCCTACTAGCAGATCATCAGTACATGCTTAGGGGTTTTACCAAGCATTAAGATCTGATTCGTCATCTTTTTTCACATTTTATTTATTTCTCAAACTATATTGTTTTGGAATTATTTACTTATAATAAATAATTATTTCTTATAATAAATAATTTTAAAAATAAATAATTAGTTATTTTCAAAACTATATAATATCAATTTAAAGTTGATCTGGTTTTTTATTCTCAGGAGATAATATTAAGATGGTCCAATAAAAATGTATTAGGCTCAATTCTTTTTATATAAATCTCTTTTGAAGGCTAAAACCACTGAACATAGAGAAAAGAAAAGATTAAAACTATCACATCATAATGCATGTTATATTTAATTTAAACAAAGCATTATTACATTAGAAGACAGTTGGTAGACTTTGATGGAAATATTTAAATAGCAACTTGCCTAATTTACAATGGTGTAGTTACAGTTGTATGGCAGGGTTTACTGGAAAGAGAGCCTTGAGATAGTAATTGACTGCTGCAGACTGCTCAGCATCAGCTGTCTGAATGAAGAATGGTGCTTCAGTATAATTGGAAGATTCATAGTAAGTAATTTAATATACTGCAAAGAGATTTACCACTCAAGTACAATAGCTTCAGCAAGCCTGTATTTCAAATTAGTCTAGTGTGAGAAATGTAACATATGCACATTTACATGTATCATATATTAAGTTTAGTAATAGAGATCATTATAAGATTTATGCTGAGAGGGCATTAATGAGTGTTCCAGGGTGCATTTCTAATATGAAGTAATCATGTAGCTAACTGATTTGCAGTGATCTATTTCTGTTTATCAGTAACTAATGCTGTAAACTCATAAACTAGATTAAAAAGTAAATTTGGGTACAGGTTTCTTGCCATGGTATGTAGCTGTACTTGTTTTACTGTATGATTTTTTGAAATAATTTTATGAAAACAAAGAATTGTACTACATGCTTTCTAGCATATCTTATAACTAAACAAATTGTACATGAAAGTGTGTTTATTGGAGGAATTACCAGGAATGTAATGGGCAACATGTTCAAAAATTTTTGTTCCCAATTTGAAACTAACTACAGTTTATAGATAGGAGAATGGATGACTTTGTTATAGAATATTTGCATAATGGAATTATAAGGTGTTTTAAATAGATGAATTATCTTTTCAGCTGTTATTCAGAAACCTAATATTTTCAATTAAGAGATGAACATAGGACCTTGTACTTTCCAGGAAAGAGCTGTGCTGCTGAGCTGTATCAACAGCCCTAACAAAGCTGAATTACAAAACTTTACTCAAAAAACATATGCACAGAATGATAACCAATACTTAAATTTTAACACAAGTGTAAATATTTTTGGTGATCATATATATATATATATATATATATTAGATAAAGTATAAACAAGATATGAAAATGATACACACAGTTCTTTATTGGAAGAACTGCCTCTAGAGTGACAGAATAGGGAGAGAAACTATAAAAAGTTAGAATTACAAAATATTTGTAATGCTTAATTTTTAGAAATGTACATTTTGTGGAAGAAGACCTTCCTTTAGTATTTTAAGTATTCTAAAATAATAAGCAAAATTTAGGAAGAGATCATAAAAAGATCTATACTGCATATATAGCTTCATCACTTTCCTAATCACTGAGACAACGCACTCAATGTTCCCAAATTAAAGTGAGAAAATTTGCTCTGTCATAGTGTTAGGAGGATTTAGTTCACAGAGGGCTGACTCCAAGGCAGAAATGGCATGGGGAGAGGTATGAGCAGAGGAAAGCTGGTCAACCCATGCCAGACAGGAGCAGAGAAAGAAGTGAAGAGCCAGGGAAGGAAATCTGTCCTCTTGAGTCACCACTTCCAAGCAGCGTGGGAGCTGTGACCTCATCTGTAGGCTCAGCCCCAGATGAGAACAGCACCACCGTGATACAGTGCACTGTCCACACACAGGAGGATTTGAGGTACATGGCATATCTAAACCATAACAGTACTGTAATAAAAATCCCCACCAGTACAATGCAGAAGGAAATATACAAAGTAAAAATATGGAAAAAGAATTAACAGCAATACAGTTTTGATATACATATGTCATGAATATTCATTAGAAATATGTACAATTAAAAGTACAAGTAAATCTGGCAAATCTCATTACAGATAGAATCCACATGGAAACTAGAACATTTTAAAAATGCACCAAAACCAAATTTTTAAAATGAAATTAATAACAATAGCGTTAAAGTGAAATTAAGTATGATTCCAATGTCATCAAAAATGTATCAGAAACAGTGATATACATGCACCCATGTTTATAGCAGCAAGTTGGCAATAACTAAATCTAGGAAACAACCCAAATGCCCATCAACTGCAGAATGGAAAGAAAAAGATGTGATTTTTATGCAAGGGACTATTATTCATCCATAAAGAAGGATACACTGGAGACATTTATAACTAAACAGATGTACTTGAGAATGCACTCTTCAGTGAAACAAATTGGATACACATATAAAAGTATTGCATTGTATCTCTGGTGTGAGAAACTGTAAGTGTAAGTAACAGTCAAAATGTATAAAATATGTTGTGAAATAGGAAGTAATTGTTCAAAAAAAAAGAGGAACTGATGGCAGAGGGTGGAAGAAAAAATAAGAAAACTAGAATAAAATGGAAACAAACTTTGAAAATAAGGATGGGAAGAAGGATTGTTGAAAGGGGAAGGAAATGGGAAAATAAAAGAGGAGCAAAGTTACATTATGTGCAGACTCAAATTCCTTAGGATGAATGTGATAAGTGTATATCTAAATTGTACTGATAAACTTAAAAAATGCATCAGAATGAATTGAACAGAATAGAACCAAATCTTCCTGAAAACTACAAAAATTGAAAAATACTATTAGCTATTGTAATGGTTGAGACATTGTATCAACTTGAGACTTCCAGAAGTTTCACTAAGTAACTCAGCAGTTCTACATCCTGGGATGTAGAGGACATGCCCTGATTGCATTAGAATATTGTTCATTGTTTAACCTTGAAAAGTTAAACCTTTTAACCTTAAAAGTTTAAAAGTTAAACCTTTAACCTTGAAAAGTTTAGAAGTTTAAGTGACTCAGCAGGGGGCCATGGTCCTCAGTTTGTAAACCTCCTGAGCCTGTGCAAGAGGAGGGCACAGAAATGGTGTGAATGCTACATTTACTGGAGGGTGGGCAGCTACCTAAAATAAAAGGGAGGAAAAGAGCCTTGGTGTTCCCCTCTTTTTGCTCTTATTTTTATTGCTATGCTCAGCCACCTTGAACAATTGCTCCCCAGCCACACTGCCCTGCCTTGGAGCCAGCTGATTCTGGACTGAAACCTCCATAGCCTATGAGCTAAGTAAACCTTTCCCTTTTTGATTTGGATATCAGGTATTTTGTCTCAGCAGCAAGGGAAAAGTAACTAAAAGAAGGATGTCATGAATAAGTACAGCTATAACTTATACATGGATGGAAACATACAAGGCAGTTATAAGGTCCTTTCTTCTTAACTATCTTCCTCACGTTTTTATAGATATTGGCAAGCAGCATATGAAGTTTAGATGGAACTGCAAATGAAATTAACTTGAGAAAGGAATGAACATTGAAAAAAAGCTGTTATTTTTTCCCTATGTGAACACAAGTGATATTTTAAAACTAGATTAACAAGAAAATGGTATTGCAAAAAAGATAGACTAGCAAATAAGAATTATGAGACTCGTAGTTCAGAAATATATCTGCAAGGAAGTGGACTGTAGATTCCTAACAAAAATCATAAAAGAGTTTAAAGAAGGAAAGAACTTGTTCCTGTCAAATGTCATGGAAAAGATTAATCTTTATCCCTACTTCATCATGTAGAAATTAATTTGAGATTAAGAATATTATGAACCTCCTGGGAAATAGAAAAAATGAAGATGTTTTTCATTGTCTTGTAATAGAGTACTTGGATTTCAAGCATTAAATGTCTGCTCATCAAACGATAAAAACCAATAATTACCACACTAAAGCTACTTTAAAATTAAATCTAATCTAGGTCTGTTTTTTAAAAAATTTATTAACCTAAAATCCAACATCTTTAACAAACTAATCTGATAGAAAGTTTTTCATCAGGGAAATGCTCAGCAAATATTTGTTTTGCATGAGACACTGAGGCAGGAGGATGGTAAATTTGAGGTCAACCTGGGCAACATACGAAAGCAAACAAAACACAAAACCAAAGAAAGGGAGGAATGGACACATACCTCAGTGGTAAAATGCTTGCTTGGCATGCAAAAGTCCCAAATTCCATCACAAATACTGAAAAATGTCCTTATGCCCATACAAATTTTATGCAAAAATAGATTTTAAAATGTAAAATCAATATCCTGGATGGTGGGGCTGGCCAGAAGACAGTGAGTTCATGCTCTGGCCTCCTCCACTGACACCATGGACAGCAATGCTAGCTGAAAAGGTGTAAGACCCCAAGACCCAGAACAACGGCTGAGTGCACAGATACACACACACCTTTAGAGGGTGAAGTAACCAGTGAGGCTATTAATGTGGAAGTGTCTGAAGCAGCAGCGAGGAGACAGCAGTTGGACTCTGGAGAATTCTACCAACAGAAGACCAGTCCCAGCACCCACCTCCAAGGGCGTAGATCAGCTCCATACTCAGCACACCTCTAGGGCATAAATGGACATTATCACAGGATTGTAAACACCGAAGAAAGTAGGTTCTCAGGAGACCTACAAAGAACCAACTGCATCTGGATGACAACCTTGAAGAATGGACATCTTTCTTCCTTGAGAGAGGCCTCAGTGCTAGTGGTACAGTTATATAGCCTGGGAGGTTGATGGGCATCAACTTAGATGACAAAATAACAGAAAAAAGAGAAGGTATAGAATGGCAAGATGCAGAGGTAGGGTGCAACCCCAGACTCCCAGCCCAACCAGGACAGGCCTATAACTCAGTGAGTTGGATGAAGCTGGAAGTCAAGCACTGGTACAATCTGAAATAATAACAACAGAAGCAAAAAACAAACGGAAAAGACTATAGAGGGAAAATGATCTCTCAGGTGTGAAAACAAATGATGCTTAAAATCAAAGATATCAGAGAAGGCAGTTAAAAGTATGGATAATCTTGGAAAAAATGGAAACAAAAAATGCTCAACATCAGAGAGAAATGGAATCCATGAAACAGACCCAAAAAGAGACCCAGGAAATCAAAATCTCCATTGAAAGTATATGCAACAGACTGAAGGAAGGAAAGGATAGAATTTCAGATCCTGAAGACTTAATTGAAGCTAGCTATCATGACAAGAAAGATACCTCAAAAATAGTAACAAACCATGAAAAATCAATCTAACAACTATAAGACAAAGTGAAGAAGAATAACACAAGATTTATTGGGGTTAATGAGAAAACTAGAGACTGCGCAAATGCAATAACAATCATAAATATATATGTACCTCATAGAGGAACACTCAACTATGTAAGACAGTTATTGGTAGACATGGAAAATCAAATGAACAACAGTACAATTGTAACTGGAGGCTTTAGTACCCCATTGTCACAGAGGTACAGCTCAACTAGGCAGAAAATCAGCAAAGGAATATCAGAGCTGAAACAAACCTGTGAACAAATGGAGTTCATAGGAAGAAGCCATGCCCTGAGGCCCCACACCAGCCACCAGGAGAGATCCAGAGAGCTCAGAGCTGTCCTGGAGAAAAATCCATACCCTAAGACTCTGCCACCATCAGGGGAGCGTCCATGAACCACAACCCCAGATCAGAGGAACCAGGAGCCTGGTTCAAACAACTACACAGGGGACAGGCAGCCAGTGCAGGAAGCACCCCGGATGCAGCAATGGGATGATTCCAAGGAACACAGGAAAATGTCAAGACAAAGGAGCAAAATACAATTGCAAACCTCAGCCCCACACAGAACAAGTTCAGGAGACATAGACATAGTAGAAATTAGAAGTCACACACCTGAAATTTCTGAAAAGATAACAACTGAAGTAAAGAAGCAACTTAGTTCTTGTATTATTTTGTTGATTTTACATGCTTAATGTCTGATGATCTGGCCAGCTATTTTGAAGATAACAACAGGCACTGTGGTAGCTTCTTGTTAATTTCATATTATCTAGTGAAGTTCCATATCATTTTCATTGTTTTGTTTTATTTAGTTTTATTGCATTTTTTTGTTTGATCTTACTATGTCTGATGGTATGGGCAGCTATTTTGAAGATAAAATATATTCTGGTAGCCATTGTTGATTTCCTATTACCTTGTTTTGAACACATGTATTGCTTTCATTTTTTGCTTTGATTGGCTCTATTCTGTTTTTATTTTGTTTGGTTTTATTCTCTTTAAAAGAAAAGAAAAGTAAAAGAAAATATAAAATCAGAAAATTATGATAAAAACAAAAAAAGAAAATTCTGATCAATTTTATATGACAAATTTCAAATTTTAAGATGCTTGTAAATGTACTTGTAATTCTTTATTAGAATATAAATTGAAAAACATAGAGAGAAATATTGATGAAATCACAAAAAGAAATGAGAAGCATCACTATGGTCAGAATCCCCATTGTGCCCCTTCCTGTCTGGCCAGCTAATGGCAATTGCAGGCCTCTGCGTAAAGGGATTATGGAGGAATTTGATTGCACTAGATATGGTGCAAATATAGTACAGTGCATTTTCCTGGAAGGAGTTACAATCAAGGACTCACCTATGGCTCCTAGAACCCTTCTGCCAGCCCTGTTCATAAGCATTTAATTCCTCATCCAGGCTTTTTATTAAGCTGCCTCTTTGGGGAATGGAAGAAAAGTCTCAGCGTGGCTAAGCTAAGACACTGCTCACATATCTCCAGGCCGGGCCCTTCAGCGTAGACACTTGCATCCACTGTAATTCTCTACCGTTCCCACTCTTGTTCCTCCCTTTTGCAATCAAAATAATCAGCAAGAACAGTTAAAACATCACGCATCCAGTAAAAGAGAATGTACCTCACTTTGGGGAATATTTTTTAAGTTCAAACATACCTATATGATGCCAATTATAATTAGGTTTTAGAGATACACAAGTGTTTATTTACTTATAGCAAAATAAAGTAAGTTTTGTTTGTTTTCTGAGGTTGTAGAAAGGTCGACAGGCATAGCAGGGCTGGCTCTCCAGAAATCACCTCCTGCAGTGTTACTGGCCACAGGAAGGACCATGTTTGGGGTCACAGCCTTCTCCAGCCAGAAGGGAGTACAAGGGAGGGGAGGGGAGCCAGTGAGGGGCCAAAAGTAACACCATTCCACCACCATCCATCCCATCCCAGAATCCTTCAGGGCCTTATGATGTTAACCAGCACAGTGTTTTATATATATATATACATATAATGTCAGGTGCACAGAAACAAAGATCAAGAGAAGACGAGGAAGAATGAATGTGTAAGTCACAGAACTTCTGAGATAATGTGGGAATCTGAAGACCTAGTTAACCAGAGTTTTGATGGTTGCTGGGACCCATATGATATCTGTGTTGTGCAGTCATAAAAATTCTAGAAAGAAATAAACCAATAGTTTGACAGGTTTACTGCTATTAATGGGATGAGACTAAAATTACATTGGAATCCAACCACCTTTGATTATGCGTTGAATTGAAGTCCAGGAAGAATGAAACTTACTCTGTGATGGAACTGTGATTAGGTATCTGACATTAAGCACAAATAGGCTAGGAAATATTGGAGGTGGATGGTAGATGAGAAACTTATTAATTCTAAACCATACTCTTCATTATGAGTTAAATTTCTCTATTTTCAGTTCATTTTCTTTATAATTAAACTGGCATCAGAATGCTGAACTTTCCCAATGAAACTGTGCTGAGGAATATCTAATCAAGCACTTTTCAATGTCAATTGCATTCACAATATTAATAATAAAAATGGATCCAGTGATAAACAATTACTGCTTCTCAACTTACCACCTAAGAATAAGCTACTGAAGAAACGAAGAGCTCACAGAAAAATAGCTATAAAAATGTTTTCATTTTTATAAAAAGAGATAATGGCATGCATATTAAAACGATTGATATTATCCTCATCATAAATAAAAATATTGGCACTGTGATTCTGCCTTATATAATGAATCAGGATTTTTTTCCATAGAGCTTCAGTGATTTGATAGCATTTTCTATGCATTTTAGTAGATAATACAGTTACATAGAGCTATAGTTTCTGGTTTCTATCTACATATTTACTTTATAACTTCCTAATACGAAGACTTTGGATTGATGACTGCTGTTTTATATCCATCAAAAGGAAATGCCTTTAGAGGTTTATACAAAGCTCCTTTGCTTGTCTTCTTTTATAACTTGCCCAGGGATACAGATATAAGGATTTGGCTTGCTTTTTATCTCATTTTTCTAATTCTCCTATAAGGCTTCAATAGAGAACCAAGGAAAAAACTTAAAATTCTTCCAGTTCAACTTTACCATCTGCTTTGTTTCTATCTTTTACTTCCATGCTCTAGTTCAATCTTTTTTTTTTCTTTCCAACAATGCTCTTTAACAAGAGCAGCAACTTATATCAATACACACTCGGAAAAATGAAACTCAAATTAGACTCCATATGAGTACAAGTTTTACTGGATATAGTTAAAAGAATTTAAGAATTAATTGTAACAATAAAACATTTAAACAGAATCCCTTTCTCTCCATTTTTCTGTCTACCAGTGATGCTCTCCCAACAACATACAAACAAAGGGATGTTAAGGCTCACATATTAAACTTGGCAAAACCCAGGCTAAGGACAGCTTGGAACTAAAAGCAAAAGGTCATTGTAAGCCTTCTCATTTTCCTTGAAGCAGTAACAGTGGCTTCCTCACACTTCATGGAAGAACTCCGTCGCTCTCCTGTACTCAGCCCTTCATCTTACATTTTCTTACCCAGATTTACGGTTTGTAGACTTGCTTGTGTTTAGGTATTTCTCTCAGCTCTTACTTTCTCAGATAGGCCTGTTCTACACTGGCAGTCTGACCTCATATATTCCCTACTGGTCACAACTTACCCATCTCCACGATGTCTCTCTTACACATTGCCCTGTTAGTCATATGTCCTTTCTCCCAATAAATTTTTCATGTTTATTTTATTGACCATCAGGCTTGTCAGGGAAAAATCTGAAATATAAGCTCCTGGAGATAAAGCTCTGCTTCTTTGCACAGCACTGACCGCTGCAGAGATGTGGGCAGGTCCGATCACCTTGCTCTGGTGTGTGGAAAGCTATTTGGAAGGGGTCTTCCCTGAAGAAAGAGCACAGACTCCCTCACCTGACTAACAGACACCCTTAATGTTGGTGCTGTCGGTCCTAGCTTGACCAAGCCTCCGCACATACCAGAAATACATGAACTTTTGGATATAGTGGTCAATGGCAGAATTACATGATACATAAAATATGATTTGCATGACATTTATGTAAGAACTATAAAGGCCAATGAAAGAAAAATGCTTTGGATAACTATGTGGATTATACACACCCAGTATATTAATATACATTGATACACAGTTACAGGGTCTGAAATTCACCTGACAGTAGTTATGAATGTGTGATCTAAGCAGAAATGTAGGTACCTTATTCTCACAGCCCAAGAAACATATTCTAAAGCAGCTAAAGGCACCTCTTCATAACACACTAACACTTGCATTCTTCAGAGATGCTTCCTTGCTTTCTTTAGACTTTGGGACTCGATGATTATTGCTGTAGTTTGTGCTGGAACTTGCAGACGTGGGAAGGACTGGTGAGGGTCAGAAACTGGAAAACCTTGGTGCACCCCAGTTGATTTTGTTCCCTTAGTGATATTTGGGCATGATTTAAAAACTAAGGGGTCTGCCACTGGTATCTGTTAAGGGGAAGCTAGATTTGTTTCTAATCATTTGTAATGCACAGGACGTCCCCATAACAGCAAGGAAATCCTGGGTCCAAAATGGCAATGCTTTCAAGGCTGAACCAGTATTTCTTAGAGAAAGCTTAGACTGTAGAAAGTAGAAAATAATGAGACAGAATGATATAATGCATGTGACTTTATGAAGTTTGAGAACATTAGACTTACCAAAGTAAATCTGTTTTAGGTTTGAAATCCTTAAGATGAGATAGACTCCCTACTGGGGAACCTCTTTTCCTTCCTGTGGAGTCTACATCTGAAAGTGAAGTGCTTCTAATTAGTTAACCCATCTTATATTCCTGGGTTTTGCTTTCCTGTGTTGGAACAAAGATAAGATTTTTTTGCTTATGTAAAAGAATATATGTGTGTGTGTGTATTTTCATATCTGTGTATTATGAACTCTTTCAGTTCCTTCCTCTGACTTGCTCGCTTAAATTGCATGTTCTTGATTGTTTACTGTCTTCATTTATATTATTGGACACTGAGTGAAAAGATTGCAGTTGTGTTAAACAGCATGAAGTAATGTGATGCCAATAGAGGGGGTTTTTTTGCCTTGTTTTAAGGAAAAGGAGAAGTGTCATGATTCCAGATTTATTAAGCATAAAATAGCTGAACCAGGGCCCTTGCACTGACCTGATCCAAGTCAAGCAATGCCATCTGATTAGCAGTCTCTCCTGTCCTCTCCTATTCCATGCCTCATACCATGGAGACAGCTATTTCCTTTTTCCTGTCCTTCGTGAGCATATTTCTCAATGGGTTTCCAAATCCACTTCAGTAATTTGGTATTTTCTTCTGTTTGCTTGCAGACTGTTGAAAGGAAAGTGGACTAATACTTATAATAGTGAATCTGCATTTTAAATTTTTAAGTCTTTCTCATGGGTGTACTCTTTTTTTTTCTTCTAATTCTTCAGTACATTCCAGTCACTTGAAACACCATCATATTTTAAATATGTAAGCAACACTCTAGATAAACTTGGAAGACTGTCTTCAAAAGATACAGGAAAATATATTTCCTAGGCTTCATGGTTAAGTAATGCTCAAATAGTTTTATTCCTGTACAACTGCTACCCATAAAAATCATAGCACTTTCTTTTATGGTCAAACTTACATATTATTTTGAGGGTCCCTTTCTTGTCTTCTGAGAAAGCATACTGTATCAGAAGACCTCAATTTATAGGAATAAATGGAAATTAAAGTTACCCTATAGTTTCCAAAGTATGCCAAGGATTTTGTGCATGAAATCATGTGTATGTGTCCTAGTAATTCTAGTATAAAAATAAAAATATTCTGAAGTTGGAGTCAGTATCACTTGTTCATACTCTTTATGTAAATCAACTTGTTTACAATGAGTAGTATTTTATGATTCCAAAAGCTTTCTACTGATGGATTATAATAATAAATGCTACTAACAGAAAAGAACAAAAAACTAATAATGACTGATATTGCTGGAGTCAGAAACTTATAAAGTTTTTTCTATTTTAATTTGCCTTTAATTTTATCAATCTTTTATAAAAGCAAGTAGCAAATGTTAAGCATGTATCTTTTTATCAAACTCAGTAGAATTCTTATGAATGGTTAAAATAATCATACTCATAGGAAACAAGTTAAATATTTTCAATGTCTTAGAAAAATTAGCATGTCCATGTTTCTTCATTAAAACTGAAACTGGAAAAGAAATGGGGGGAACTAGCTTGAAGAATTTTTACTATTTAAATAACTTACCTGTCACTATTGAGGAGAAATCAATGAAAACCAAAGGTATAAACGTTATGAGAAATTTCTGGGTACAGAGGTTTTTGGTTCCATGATGGCTTAAATCCTGACTCCTAGAACTGACAATTGTGATGTGACACAGCAAAAAGGAATTCGTGGATGTGATTAACTCACTAATCTCTTTGGAGATGGAAAGAGATGCACAACCAAAAACTCTAGGACACCCATACATAGCAGCTGGAAAAGACACAGATTGTCCTCTCAGTCCCTGCAGAAGGAACCAATCTTGTTGACATTTTGGCTCAAGTCTAAGGAGACTGGTTTCACTTTTGACCTCTAGAACCATAAGAAGTGACTAAGCAGTAACTTGTTTGGTAGCAATAGGAAACAAATCCACAGAAAATTCAAGAAAAGAATATTTTTAGCAAATATGCAAGATGGCTAGCTGAAAACAATTAGAGAATCTCTGTGAACATGTAAACATAAACCTACGATGACAAATGACCATGAAGTATTTCAGATGAATACAAAACATTCCAAAATGAGAAGTGAAAAGTCAAACTTGAAAGTCAAACATGAAATGCAATGAAAAATCAAGCTAGATTTATTTTTAGTGGGCAGTTTTAGTTTTAGTTGAATTTTAAGGCTATCTGAAGTAATGAACAAAGGGAATTTTAATGCATGTCATGAAAATTAAAATAGCAAGATGATTTTTTGGTACTATATCTCCAAACAATTAATTGGTTCTCCATGAGTTCTTCCTACATTGTTTAATAAAATTTTGCTTTTCCTTTGTCATGTTTGGTGGTTCCATTTGTTACTTACTTAGGACACAAGAGGCAAGCTAATAAAGTAAGATCTTGTCAATCAATAATTTTGCTTCCTTGTTACTCATTCAGATCGGAATAACCCCTGCTGCTACTGTAGCTTGTATGTGGAAATATCTTTCTAACCCACAATCCACACCAGAACACGTGAAATGGAATGGGATGTAGGCAGTTACTTGATTGGAAAACCAGCATTAAATGCGTGTTAAACTGTATATTCACAAAGCGCTGCTTACTTGGCATTCTTGCCAATATGGAGATCTAATAGTCAGAGACTATAGTTGGACTGTGAAAACCAAACCAGCATTGTTTAAAAACCAAGAAATCCATGCTTCAAAATGAGAACTAAGTGTAATTTGCCTAGGCAGCCAGCATCTTGAGTGCTGTGCAAATATAGAGGGGCCTATGGG